>OX456523.1:46438452-46773452 GCA_949748255.1 Eustalomyia histrio | reverse complement strand
CAATACAAAAGACTATGACAACCATGTAGCACTTAATACAACTGCGGATATCTTGTTTTAAAAACATTATCTCATTCTATTCGTTCATCAGATCTGTCTGTGTGTTTTTTTAAACCCCATTATATCCACCAAAATGAAAAATATATATTTGTAATGACGGCAACCAAACCACATAATGCAAAATGTGACTAAACATAGCATTTTATTTATTTTTATTTTTTTTTTGAATTAATAACAACAAAAAAGGTACTTGTTTGCCAAAAACTCCAATTTTCCATATTTTTTATAGCTAAGAGATGAGATGATAAAACATTAAATACACAATGAAAATAACATTAAATGCATTTTGAATAAGATTATTGTAAAAGCTGCATAAAACACTTGTTAGATAATAAATCGTATTAGACAAGTTTAATATTAATGCAAACTGAATAAAATTGAATTCAATTCAAATTTTAAACATAACTTCCCAAATAACCTTACGGAGCAGTTGAAAAATGCTTCATAAAAAAAAATTCGCATAAATGGCGCCCAACGTAGGGCATCATCAGCAACATTTGTTTGCTAGAACATTTAATTAGGGGGAATTTTTACTTAGGGTTTATCGTTATTTTAAGTTTAATCATTTAGAATTTGGATCCACTAAAATCTAGGCAATCGTTGCATAATAATCTAAACTAGACAAAAATATTTAATTTTTACAATTCAAACAAAAAAAAATAAAAAATTCCAATTTGTATGTATTTTTTCTTTTTTTTTTTATTTGCAGATAATATCAATGAGAAACGTTTGCAGCGTATAAATGAAAGACAAAATGCTTTTAATGCAAAATACAAAAAAACTATGGAATTGCAACAGGAAAAACAACAGCAACAATATAAAGAAAATAGCAACAACAATATCATCAGTAGCAGTAACAACAATGAATTTAATACCATAATGGATGTAAGTAAATGAATGAATGAATGAATGTTGTAATTGCTGTTGATTCGGTTTAAACATATCAACAGCAGAACAATTAAAGAATGAGACACAAATCAACAATGGCAGTAACAACACCAACAATAACATACATGACACTGACACTTAACATGTTGTGTAAATTAATCACAAAAATAAACAAACAAACAAAAAAAAAACAATTGTGTATGTCAAAAAAAAAATAGACAAACTGATACAAATTACGGACCAAAAAGTTACATTATCAAAAAAACTCACAATTTCCAAAGCAACTATACCGAGGGTTGCCTTCACGCTTTAGATATTCCCGGCCAATGATGCCATATGGCATCATACGGATTCCATGAAATATTAAGTTTAGGCCGCGTGCTATAACCACACCTGAACATGTTCGCACCAATATAAGGTGTGTTCGACGTACTTTACCGCGGGTGCCCGCGAAAACCCAATCTTACCAGAAAGCGTTTCTTGGACAAAAATTGTGTAAATGAGAGCGTTCATGAGAGAGTAATTGTGTTTCTCATTTTACCAGAACTTTCCCGTACTTTTTGTTTAGGTAAAATGGTAAAATTGTCAAATCATCAGCTGTTGCTAATAAATTAGCTGTTTGCATTTTTCAAAAAAATTAAAGTTAAATAAAAATTTGATATAAAGAACTTTTCCTTCTTAGTAATAAAAATGCATTGTGAAAAAAAAATGTGAAAATATATTTGCCATTTCAAATATATTTATTAATTAAGCTGTTTTTTAATATGAACAAATTTGACGTTTATTTTTGGGTATGAAATGTGGTTTTGTGCGTTCGCAGTATTTTGGGCATTTTTATGGTTTTGTGAGAGAATTTTTTGCTAGACTTTACCCAAAATTACCTCGTACAGACCTATTATTTCGTTAAAAATAATATAAAATACATATTAAAATAATTGAAAATACAATCAAAAAGAAGACTACAGATTTTTCATTATATTCAGCTCATATTATTGTTTATTTGCAATCATTGTTTAATAATCGGCAAGAGTAGTAAAAGCAATTGAAAGTCGTTTAATATAACCATAAATTTTTAACTGACAAAACGTAGCAAATAACAATTTTTGTGGTTTGTTTTTTAAATTAAAATTTTTTTTATTTGTATGTAATTTTCTATGTGTGTAACTATATTTGAATAATTTCTTGTAATTTTTATTGAAATAATTTTTTATATAAACAAACTATTTTTGGTAAAAATAACAAAAATGAATTATATGAATTTATATTTAAAAAAAAAAAAAAAACATAAAATTTTAAATTTAACAGAAAATATCAACTCCTACTGAATGTCTGTAAGTTTTCATAGTTTGTTTTTTGAATGACTGATTTAAATAGTTAAAAAATATATTTCTATGAATTTCAATTGATTCCTCATTTAAAACCAAATTCTACGTACTACTTTTTAAATAAACTACAGTCGGTAACGGAAAAGGTATTGTGAGTGATGGAGTACTTAAAATTTTAAAAAGTTTTAAAAGAATAAATTTCGAACAACTTTGAAACTCAACCTTGGGCCGATATGTTAATTATCGAATGTTTTTTAGGTTTGTCCCCTCTATCTAGATTTTATCGAAATCCGTAAAAACCCATCGGTAATGAAAGAAGTAGCGACCTATCATTACATGGTAATCTACGCAGTAACGAGCTACCATTACCATGTTTTTGCTGGGTATAGTTTCAATGTCAGTAGAAATAATTAAAAATTTTGCTAACAAGGAAGGCATCCCAAGGCAAACTCTTAGATTCTAAAGAAACTTGAAAATATGGCAGAGGTGACAAAACTTAGAAAAATGTATTTGTATTAGATGTCTAATAGGGTGTAACACAAATGGCTAATAGAGTGTCTCGCTTATTATAAAAAATATGAAAAACCCACCCCATGCCGTCGTAGTGCATTTTGTGAAAAGTTTTTCTCAAATTTTGTTTTAATTTTTATTTAACCTTTTTTCTTTTATTTTTAACTTCTTAAATTTTTATTTATAAAAAACCACCTTAAAAAGAAAAATTTAAGAAGTTTTTCTCAAATTTTTGAAAAAAATAGGTCAAATAGGTAATTTTGTGCAAATATGTATTTTGGTGAAATTTCGGAAAGCGGTCAAAGTGGCCAGTAGGGTTGTGATCAATTATTAAAAAAAAAGAGAAAAATAAAGATAAATCTAAACCAAAACCAAAACCAAATTGACGAAAACGTAAAAGCAAATACCGGGAATGTGGGTTTTAACTGGGACTAGATCCACATATGGCCCGATATGCTTAAGATTTAGAGACATGATTCACGGTCCCATATACAGTAGTGGATTAAAGTGGATACATAATGGAATATTTTTAAAACTGTATAAATAACTTTTGTTCAAATTGTGATATCCAAGTGTAATTTTTCTATTGTATATCTTGTACTCTCCTTACTATATATACGTAAAAAAATTAATTATTTTGTTCAATAAACATGAAAAAAAAGTATATGTGTTTTATAACCGCATTTATCCAGTTTTGTCCACTCTTTGCCTTTTTTGTTTATCTATTCCAAGTCCCGTTATATTGGAATGTTTTTGTTGGAATTGTGTGTTTAATAGAAAATATGTCGGAAAAAATGCATTATTGATTCATTAAAGAGTCAACAGGTGAACACATATTTGATTTTAGTATTATTAAAAAAGTAATAATATTTAGAATAGCCAAAAAAATAAGAAAAATATTAAAAAATCTTGAAGATGAAATTGTGAGACTAAGCGAAAAAGGTGATTCTTGCCGCAGTATCGCAAAAAAGCTAAAAGTGTGCCATCGAACTGTCAGCCTAGTAAGAAAACGACGATATGTGACTGTGGCTGCTAACAAGGGAGGTAGGCCTAGACTGCTCTCTGACGGAGATGCTCGTTTGGTAGAACGAAATATTACTACTAGAAACGCCAGAACACCAAAAATGGCTGCCGAAGCTCTGGGCAAATTGGTAAGTGACCGTATAGTAAGATGGGTCTTGCACAGAATTGGGCTTGTGTCTGCTGTGAAAAAAAAGAAACCTGCACTGTCGGACAAAAATGTGAAGGCTCGTATTAATTTTTGCAAAGCGCATAAAAATTGGACAACTGATGACTGGAAACGAGTGATTTGGTCAGATGAAAAAAAAATTAATCGTTTCCAATCTGATGGAATACAATATTGTTGGAAGAGGCCCGGTGAAACCATTCAGCGACACCATGTCAAACAAACAGTGAAACATGGTGGTGGGTGTGTTATGTTGTGGGGATGTTTCACATGGTGGGGCATTGGTCCTCTAATTAAAATAGAAGGAATTATGAATAAGGAGTACTATCTACAAATTTTGCAGAACAATTTGCCGGTTTTTATTGAAGAGAGCACCTACCCTGCAACAGAAATAACTTTTCAACAAGATGGGGATCCAAAGCACACTGCCAAAATTGTGCAAAAATGGCTTGCTGAACAAGAATCCAAAACAATGAAGTGGCCAGCTCAAAGATTTGAATCCCATCGAGAATTGGTGGGCAATTGTCAAAAGAAGACTCTCCCAATACGAACGAGCACCGACCACTTTAATTCCTTAAAATTTGAGAATTTTTATTCTTTCTCAAACTTTCAAAAATCTGGTGGAAAGTATGCCTACTCGCATAAAATGTGTTTTAAAGAACAAAGGACTTTGGACAAAATATTAAAGAAACACCTTGCCGAAAATATCACATATGGACAAAACTGGATAGAAGCGTTTGCAATTTTGAATATTTTTTTACTAACTTCTTAATGATAAAGAGTACTGTATTTAGATTTTTATTAAAGAAGAATGTTTTAGTTTTATGCTTTAAAAAAAATCATTTAAGTTTCTATAATAAAAAAAAAGTTATAGCAAATTTTGAAAAATCTTGAATTAATGTATCCACTTTAGTCCACTACTGTATGTAACATCCACAATCCAAATTACAACCAGATGTCTACATTTTTTGTGGGTCTAAATACAATTTAAGCGCTATCAGAAACTACACACAGAAAAAAAATTGGTTAATTTTCAACTGAAATTGGGTTTCTAAAACTAAAATCGTTTGGTACAGCTGATTATTGATTTTAAGAACAAAATTCGCTTAATACAACAAAATTTTTGTTACACGACCCAATTTATTGGTTGTCGCAACCAAAATACACTTTTCAATTTGGTTGGCAATGGGAAGTACAGCCAATTCTGTGGGAGTAGGGTCTGAATATTGACCAATTCTAATCAAGTTCAAAAGGGTCAATAAAAACTTTTGTAGCAAATTTCATCCAAATATCCAAATAGCGATTTGGGATGAGTTGTTGTAGGTGGTGCTTCAGAATGAGTCTGACGATAAACTGACATTTTTCCTTGGAAAACCTTAAGCATTAGACTTATTGCTATAAAAAAATCCTCAAATTTTGAGGAATTTTTTCTAAAACATATCCTCAAATTTTAAAGGAAAAAATTATCAGAATTTCAAGAAAAATTTCTTAGAATATAAGAGCTTATCTATAGAAAGTTGTTCTCAGAATATGGGTAGTTTTACTAAAGGAAAAATACACCAAAAAATCTATCTGAGAGTTTTTCCCTGAAATCATGAAGACTTTTACATAGAAATAATCCTCACAGATTTTTATTTTGAAAAAGTCCTTAGGATATAAGTTGTTTTTTTATTAGAGAATTTTTCTTTATGAAAACGGCATTAGAATCTGTGAGAATTTTCTACAGGACAAAGTTCTCAGAAAATGATAATTTTCCTATAAGCATTTATCTACAGGAAAAAGTGCTCAGCATTCAATGTTTTTCTATAACAAAAAATTCCTTAGATCCCGAAGGTTTTTTAAAGGTTATAAGGGTTTTCTTAACGGAAAAAGTACTCAGAACATGGGATGTTTTCATTGAGAAAAAGTCCTTGGAATCTGAAGAAAAATAATTCTCAGAATCTAAGGATTTTCTATATGAGAAAATGTTGTTTTATATAAAAGGCCGAGCGCCCCGGTAGGCTAGTTGGTAGCGTGCTAGCTAATCAGTGCGGGGTCGTGGGTTCAATTCCCACCAGAGGCTCTGGTCTGTTTTCGCTACAACGAGCCGAAGGCCTTTGTTGCTAGTGCTCGGTTAGGGTATTAACATATAACTTGTAATTATATGATTTATAAATAAAATAAATAAATAAATAAATATATAAAAGATATCTTTTACTAAAGCAAAAAGCCACCGAAATCTATCTAAAGGTGAAATCACAAATGTGATTTCCCTAAGATCATGAACACTTTTTCTTAGAAATCTTCCTCAGGATTAGAGTATTTTAATATGAAAAAAGTAAAATTTAAGAATTTTTATTTGGGAAAAGATATCAGAATCTGTGAGGTTTTCTACAGTACAAAGTTTCATATGAAAAATTCTATAGAACCTGAAGGTTTTTCTTAGGTATAAGGTTTTTCTTAACGGAAAAATTTCTCAGAATATGACAGATTGAGAAAAAGTCCCTTGAATCTGAAGGTTTTTCAACAGAAAAAATTCCATGAATCTAAAGATTTTCTATATAATACAATTTTATTATAATAATCTTCCAAATATTTAAAAATTAAATAAAATGAATCCCATTATTTAGGGAACACCATTTCATTAATGTGGGTGCCGCGGCTGCCTTCGTAGTAGCTCCTCCAAGATTTTGTTAGCAGTTTCTAGTTCTATCTCACGAATGGCTCGGACAATATTAGCCTTAAGGGTGTAGATCGTTTATGTTCGCATGGCATCGGTCTTTTACGGCACCCCACAACGAAAACTATAAAGGCGGCCAATCCACATCGCCAAGACGGCTGATAATATGATTACTGAACTGAATATCGATTATTTGATAAGTTGTGTGACATGGTGCGTCATTCTGCTGAAACCAAAAATTATCCAAGTTCATAGCTTATTTTTTAACTCATAAAAAGTTCGTAATCATACCTGACAGAAATGGCGTTTCCGAACTCCACACCAAACTACAACGCTCTGTGGATTCATGGCTTCTCGACAAAGACATGCGGGTTTTCCGTTAACCAGATGCGGCAACTTTGTTTGTTTTCATACCAAAATCGATGTCTCATTGAAGTTTCCGTAAGACAAAAACTGAGAAGCCGTAACGAAATGAATGGTCGTTTGCCTTCAATTCCTGAGTCAGCGAATAATCCGAGATCTTTGTGCAAAATTCTCATCATGCTGGTGCGTGAGATGCCTAGTTGGTGAGATCAATATCGAGTAGATGTTCTTGGACTGAGTTGCACACTTTCGGCCACAGCAGCCACATTCTCATCGATACGCACCGTACGACACAGGGATACATGAGTGTTGTCCATTAGCAAGCCAGTCTCATAAACTTTTTACAAATATTTGCAATGATTTCGGCGAAAACATCTTTTAAACAAAGGCACAGTTTTGGCAACACAGCACTCACTTTGGAAATATATTTGCAACATTTTTCAACGTTGGTCTGTGGAGGTATGATTCGTCTACGTCATTCAATTTGAGCCAAAAGAAATTGATTATCATCGTTCTGAAACGCTCGCCATTGACGGTGATGGCCTCACCAACGACGTTTTCGAAAAAATCGGACCAATAACATCGCCGGCGCTAAATCCGCATCAAACAGTAACTTTTTGGGAATGCATTGAGAGCTGGCGAGCCTCGTGGGAATTGGCGTCGTCCCATATATGACAATTTTCTTGTTAACATAGTCATTCATCCAAAAATTCGCCTCGTCGCTAAAGATGATCTTTCATTTCATTTTTTTTTTCGTCTTTCAGTGTTCCCTTTGCATGGTGCTTTGGCATCAGAAACTGAATAACAAACAACGGATTAAACAGACGCAATCATAACAAGATGACGGTCACAGACCTTCAACATCTACCAGTGTCAATATTAAAAATAAAAAATATATCAGTGTTAAAAATATTCCAGTATTTGAACCACCCTGTATATACAAAATTCCTCAGAATCTGATATTTTTGCTATATTATTTATGTTATCTATCTCACATATCTTTAATTGTTAATGTAAATATAAAAATATTGGAAACAGTGTTTTATTTTATTTGAAATGTTTCGCTAAATAAATTCGGTCGGTTCAACAGAATACCATACCACTTCGGTTGGAGCAACTGTTTTATATTTGACAATATAGTAGGTGTAACCTAAATTACTCCCAAAATTCGGTTAGCAACAAATTCGGTTGACACAACCAATGTATTTTCTGGTTGGAGGGCGAATCCCTTAAAATACCTTTTCTAATTTTAAACGCTTTCGACGGACTCTAGTTACCAGACAAACAAAAATGATCCAAATGTAATAAGTAAGATGTGTAAATGGAAAAATATCAAGGATGGAGGGCAAATCCGTTAAAATACCGTTTGCAATTTTAAACCTTTTCGACTGAATATCATAACCAGAGAAACAAAAATACACTAAATACAGTTAATTTGATTTATTTGTGTTGAAATGTAGAAACAAGACCTGTAGTATTAACAGGTCAATTGAGAAGTCCCCAGCCTGACACATAGATGGCACTACTAGACTTAAATCGGATCATTAGTTTGTGAATTATAGCTTTTCGAGTGAAGTAACTTTTGTTATTGTGAAAAAAATGATAAAAAGGAAAAAACACTGATGCGCAAAAACTTGGCTTGATGACAAGTTTCCGGACACAGCCCCAGGAAAATCAACCATCAAGGATTGGTATGCTAAGTTTAGACGTGGTGAAATGTGCACCGAATACGGTGAACGCAGTGGACGCCCAAAAGAGGTTGTTACGGACGAAAACATCAAAAAATACACAAAATGATTTTGAATGACCGTAAATTGAATGAAATAGCAGGTACTCTAAAGATATCAACTGAACGTGTTTCACGAACATTTGGGTATGAGAAAGCTCTGCGCAAAGTGGGTGCCGCGCGAGCTCACTTTTAACCAAAAACAAGTCAGGGAAAACGAAGGCTAAAATTCATGAATTGGGCATCGAATTGCTTCCGCATCCATCGTTTTCTCCAGATATGGCCTCCAGCGACTATTTTCTGTTCTCAGATCTCAAAAGAATGCTCGCTGGGAAGAAATTTTCATCGAATGAAGAGGTGATCGCCGAAACTGAGGCCTATTTTGAAGCAAAGGACAAATCGTACCACAAAAATGCTATCAAAAAGTTGAAGGGTCGCTACAATCAGTGTATCACAACCCTTGAAGAGAACTATGTTGAATAAAAAAAGGGAATTTTGACAAAAAAAAATGTTTTTTAGTATGGTATGGATATAGAACATTTTTAATTCACTAATTCACTAAAACTATAGAGGTTTTCGTGCATTTTTTCAAAATTTTTTGCAGTTTTTGTAAACATTTTACTCATTTTAAGCATTCATTATTTTGCTTAATTTAATTGTGTTACAGACTTTTTTCTTTTTTTGGTGTTACAAAAATATCCGTCGGAAATTGTAACACCCTGTACGGCAATGGTGTGTAAAAGGGATATAAGAACAACATATAAATGTTGTCAAGATAAACAATGACAATAAACAAACACTTTAATACGCATTTACAATGACATAAAGACAATTATACTACCAGTAGTACACATTAACAGACCTACTATTGTATAACAAAATATTTATACTTCTTGGTACTTACGATACATACAAACATACAAATATGCAAACATACAAATGTAATTTTAATATAATGCATATGTATATTAATCTTTAAAACATTGTTAAATTCTTATTCTTATCCATATACAATTTTTTCTTTTTTGTTCTCTTTTACATTTCATCTGTATTTCCGTTTCCTTACCGAATATTATGCTGTCTGTGTGATGTGTACATGTGCCAATGTATTGTATACTTCAAATGTTGTTGTGTATTGGTATTGTTTATTCCTAATTCACACATAACAACTACTACTTGAAACCAAAACACTCACACACAAACACATTCTAACTTATGGCTGCTTCTTTTGTATATTGTTTGATTTTCGTTTCATTTTGTTGGTTGGAATGAATTTATGGTTGGGGTTGGTACTTCTTTTGCTGGTGTTTCTTGTTCAAAACTCTCTTTCATACAGGATAAGGATGATAACAATCGTCATTACAATCACATCAATTCACAATTCACTTTCACGCCAGAGGAGATCAAATATGACAACAAACATTATAAATATCTCAAGTATACTGCTTACAAAAAGGTAAGTGTTGTTAGCATTAGTTACTTATAATATTTATGACAATCCTACATGGATACGAGTACATAAATGTATTGTTAGCATTTCACTTATTTCTAATACTTGTTTTTTTTAAAGCAGATCATTATCAAAAAATGTTAACTCAAGATAAAAAAGATCACTCTTTGTTTATATGTCTTAAATTATTTTAAAATTGTAAAGGAATAAAAAAATGTTAAAAATAATTCCATGTTTATAAGTGCCATCCTAATACCCAAATCCATATACGTACTCCTTCGTTTGTTCATGTGTTTTTGTCATTGAAGTTATACCGGTTGATTGTTTGTTTATTGTGTCGTAAATAATGAAACTAATGGGCGTTTAGTGTGTAAAACATAAAAATATCCAGATTAAATGTTAACAATACTAAATGCAAAATTAAAACACCTAAATAATGTAAGCTACTCTTATTTTTCTTGATTAAATTAAATGTTTTAGAAAAGATATATGTTTAATTTAAGGTAAGAAATATTTGGTAACAAAATATGATTAGAAAATAAATAACCGGGAACTGTATCGAGTTTAACAAGAGTCTTAAATTCGATAGATTAGGTTAGGTTGAGCTGGCTTGCGATCAGGAGAAAATCTTTAAAATCGGAATTCTAAGACTTCTTATTTTTTGGTAAGAGAACGTCGGTCATCCTATGTGCCATCAGAGCTATCTTGTCATTTCTTATCTCGTAACGGTAGGATGACCGAGAATCTCTAAACAAAAAATTATAAGTCTTTGAATTCGATTTTAAAGATTTCCAGATCGCGAAATAGATGATTTCCTAAGCAGCTTCCCCTGGAGCCGGACAGTGACACATAATATGCTTTACCATCTCTCTGTCACCCGGTGCTTCGCAAAACCTAGAATTATCACTCGCCAGCTTTCCCGCTTTCTTAGCAAGAACTGCAGCCCAGCAGTTACCCGTCAGTACCTCCACCAAAATTCTAGTCGCTTCTGGTTAAGGATACCGACACCCTGCAAGTTTCAATATTCCCCCAAACCACCTCTGTTCCGCCCATTACAGTGGAGTCTACATTACATTTAAAAAAACTGGAGTGTCACACGAATACCCATTGCCCTTTCGGCAGACAACTGGACCCCGCATTTTACCATTTCGTCCGTAATCTTGTTGCCCTCAATGTCCCGATGTCCACGAACACTCCTGTTGGTACATAGTCTACCTAAAGAATCCTTGCACTCTTAGACCGGCGATTGGTATGTCAGATTGGCGGAGATCGCCCTAACAGCGATAAATTGAAACTATTCAAAACAATTAGCCATTTATTACATGGTGGGCATCCGAATTGTGGTGAGGAAAAATAATTTATTGGTTAATATTACGGACAAGTATTTGAAAATCTTTTATTTCTTTAATAGATTCGAATTCTATGATAAATAAACTTGATTTTTTAATGAGTACCAATTTAAAAGCATGATACTTCATTACCGGTAGTTTACAATATCGGAATAGGATAACAGATCATTAGCCCAACGGCATTATTCCCATTTCTATTTAGGGGATTATGACCGGATTTTTTCAGACATAATCCCCAAACAGAAAGTGGATTGCATAACAATTAACAAAACTTTTGGGGATAAGAACAATTTGCTCATTATTTCCATTTTTTAGTCGAAGGACGTTTCGTAAAAAAAAAATTGTCTCAGCGAAGTCAGCTGCGGTTATTTTATGTAGGAGAAAATCCCTAAGGCCGGTGGCATACCTATCTAGAAAAGCTCTTCTCAACGGCTTTGGACATAACACAGATTGAAAAACCCTTAAGCCCGGTAATGCATAAAAGCTTTACTCAGAGGATTCGGCTTTGGTAATACCCATAGAGTAGAAAGTCCCTAAGCACGGCCGCAAGTAGGCAACGCGGGAAAACTTTACAATATGGAGATTATGCCCATTAGAAAAACCTTTTTAATTCCAATGTGGAATATGTTAATTTATCTACTGATTATGACCAAAAAGTCGCCAAGTTGCTACAACCACCAAAAACATGTTGGAGCCTTATTCTCACATCAGAAATGGGAATATTGTCCGCGGGGATTATGATTATGTCACCTCAGAATATATTAAGATGTTATTAAATTTTTTTCTAAGGATTATCTCTTTTAATAAATCTGTCTAACCTTTTTTTATTTTGTTTTGATTTAAATTTTAGATTTTAAGCTTAAAGAGTTTTTACAGATCATTAAAGGGGAAATTAACCCATATAGATTGATTTTTTAACCGTTTGGGTTTTGAAAATTGAAAATACACAGAAAATTTGCAAAATTGAATGAAATATTTATTTGGGGCTATAAGTGATTACCTGCCATATACTTTTTATAGATTATTTCATGTGAATGCTGCCAGCGGCTACGCCGTTGGTGGTCCATCCGTGAGTTCCAAATTTGGCATACTTTTTCCTGCATTTCGGACGGTATTTCACCAACGTCAGCATTAATGTTTCCTTCCAGGGATAGAATTGTATCTGGCTTGTCCCTGTATACAAACGACTTTACGTATCCCCACATAAAATATCGCATGATCTTGGCGGCCAATGGACTGCGTAAGATTCATTGCTCACCAAGCCCGCCCCTTAATAGGTTCATGGTATCGTGTGCCGTGTGGCACCGTCTTGTTGAAACTACATGTCAACCAAATCCAATTCTTCTATTTTGGGCAAAAACGGTAATCATCTCTTCAACTTTACCTTGAATGTAAAGTTGCGATTTTCATCGTTCTTGAAGAAGTACGGTCCAATGATGCCGCCAGCCCACAAACCGCACCAAACAATGCATCTTTTAGGATGTATTGGCAGCTCTTGAACTGCATCTGGCTGCTCTTCTCTTTAAATTCGGCAATTTTGACGTACCCATTGAGACAAAATTGAGCTTCGTCGCTTAAGGCAATTTTTCAACGAAACATATGTTGTATTTCTCACACGGCACGAATTTTAATAATTAAATTCAATTATTTGCAAGCGTTGCTCGGTTGTTACTCTATTCATGGTGAAATGGCAAACCTTACTGAACATTTTTGGCATTGCCACATGTCACAAATCTTTTTTTTACACTGGAAAAACAAATAGCAAAAATATATTGTATATTATAAATGTTTTTAAGCCCCATTTTTACCACGTTGTTATTCGAAATTCTAAAGGTATCTCTTTAAATATCTTGCAGCAGCGGTTTGGGCCTGACGTTAAAGGGAGAAAATGTATCTTTTTTTCCCCCTTACCAAAAAAAAATTCGTCTTGGCAAATGTCTACAATGAAAGAGGAACCTACGTGACAAATTCAAATTTCAGATTTATTGCAAAAGTGAAGACTTTTGTCTGTTTATACCCCCATTTTTATCACGTTGGTGGCAAGATGTTCAAAAAGTAGCTTATCAGTTAATTAGCCCATACTGCAGGGAATATTTTCAAATTTCAGATTTCTATCGAAATTAGGTTCGATCTGTTCTTTTTTACACGGTTGGTTGTCATAAACCGAAATAATTCCGTTATCACGACCATTAGATTGGCAACAATTTCGATTGTCGGCACTAATCTGTTTTCCTTAAAGATAAAATCAATACAAAATTTTTTAAATAAAAATATTTTTATGCATTTCTTCAGGACAATCAACAATATCCAGAAGATAAACATAAAATTCGGGGCTACAATGAAGTCATAGAGAAGCCACAGAAATATCAAAAGAATAACAATATAAATAATGGTAAGTAGAGAAAACTATATCAAATAATTTATAATACAAAACAATATTAAATTTAAACTCTCTCTCTCTCTCTCTCATTATTAAAATACTTTTCTCTCAATATCCATAGGCTACCCTTCAAAATCTCCTGAATGTAAACCCCAACAATTAACAGCCATTGGCAATCGTCTTTTGGATTGGTTCTCCGTAATTATGGCCGATAGCAAGAAACGTAGACAACACAGTCAAAAATCAAAGGCCCACTTCCCACCCGCCTGTAAAACTGAAGCTAAATGGATGTTTGGTCATTTGGATTTGAATAATGATGGTTTTCTGTCGCTACAAGAAATGTACGATTTGGAACATGATCAAAATGAACGTTGTATTAAACCATTTATTGATACCTGCGATCTGGATCAGGATAATTCGATAAATACTCGAGAGTGGTGTCGTTGTTTCGAAAAAACAGATCGTCCTTGCGCTGCGGTTAGACGAAGAATTGCTGGCGATTTTGCAGGTGAGATAGGTACAGGTGGACATTTTAATTTATCATACAAAGAAAAATGTTATTTTATTATTATTTTGTTTTTTACCACAGATACTCGTTTTTGATTTTGTTTTCGTTTGTATACTTTTTTCCAAAAAAAAAAAAAAATAACACAAAAAATGCTTTAGGTTAAAAATAAAAGTTATAAACTGGAGATAAAAATTTTGATTCCTACTTTTTAACAAATATCGTAGACACACTTTTTACTTTTAGTTTTTAAACATTATAACAATTTGCAAAATTTTGAATATTTAGCTTTTCAAAAATTTACTATTTTTTATATTTTTTAATTACTACTTTTTAAGGAATTTAAACGAACTGCCGCAGGACCGGTAACTAGATATGAAAAGAATCAATTTCTTTTACATAGTGTGGCCATAAAGGGTACAAAGCGGTCATTTGGGACATGTCACAAGATTAACCTAGGATGTGTCACTACTTAAAAATACAGATTGGTGACTAGTCATACGTTACTCCTGTTTACATGTTCTATGACATGTAATCGACTTGTGTTTTTAAGATACATTCACAAAAGCTCTGCAGTTACTACATGGCAATTTTTTGCGTAGTAAAGCAGTTGTAGTTATTTTAACTGCAATTGCAGTTGTTTTACTTAGAAACAAAAATTCGCAATGATTTACACAACCTACAAAATCTACTACATTTTGCTAAAATTTAAAATATGTAGTTTTTGAACATATTTAAATAATTCTCTTTTTTTTCATTATTTGTATTTTTATTGCTTCACAATTCTCGTTTGCTTTTTTTGTAAAATAGTTTTATAGTTTATTAATATGTGTCGATATAAATATAAAAAATATTGTATAAAAATATAAAGTTGACGAAGTAAGCGAAAAACTCTAAATTCGAAAGTAAAATGCAAGATAATTTAACTGCATTTGTAGTTGTTTTTAACTAGATTTATAGTTATTTTTAACTACGTTCGTAGTTAATTTTTAACTACATTTGTAGTTATTTTTAAGTGCATTTGCAGTTATTGTTCATTATATTTTTAAATATTTTCCATTATTTTTATAGTTATTTTTACCTACATTTGTAGTTATTTTTAACCACATATTACAATTTTTTACTACAATTGTAGTTATTTTTTAGACAAAATTTCAAGATTTTTAGTATAAATTTTACTACTTTTATGTGTTAATTTTACTACATTAATCAGTTAATTTTTAATAGTTAAAAATGACTTCATATTGCATTTGATTTAAATGCAAATGTAGTATACCTCTTTTCAACTGCAAATGCAGATATTTTTATTTAGTTTAGTGACATGTCCTGGTTTAGTCTTGTGTCATGTCATAAGCCAACAATTTCCACCTCCCATGACAATGGGATGTAAAAGTATCCTTCCCAGTGACAGTTCGCATATATTCCCCATAAGATATTAACAAAAACTTTATTATTTAGCTTTAGCATTGCTTTTGGAACATTTTATTTATTTAATGCTCTTAGTTTTACAACAACTATTATAAATTAACTATAAAATATAGTTAAGTTTCAAAAACTTTGAAGTAGAAATAATTCAAAAAAAAATGTAAAAGTTAAACTATGTATGTTAAACTTTTAGTTTAGAGTTTCTTAAATAACTTTAAAAAAAAATATTAAAAAAGTTACACAAAAATGTCAAACATAAGTGTTTTGAGGTTTCAGGTATCACTTGGACACCAGCAATTCACTAACGCCATCAATTAAAGTGTTAAATTTTCGGCTGTCACATAGTGAAAAAATTACTTGAATACACACATATGACAGCTACATTAGTTCAAATCTAAAAAGTTAAAGCAAACATAATTAAAGAAAGCATGAACACGACAAAACTTTTATAATTTTACATGTTAATTATATAACTCCTGCAAGCAGTAGAAAAATAATTTTGGAGTTTTTTGAATTCTTTTATATCCAAAAAAAAAATTAAAACAAACAAACAGTTTTTTTTTTTTTCTAAAACAAACTTAAGATTTTTCCAAACAGGTTGTTTGTTATAAAGTTTTAAAGTTTATACTTTTTATATAGTTTTAAGGTTTATGCTTTTAAAGCAGTTTTATTTTTAGGAAAGGTGTAAATACTTTGAAATTTTGTATTTTTACGGATTCCTGCTTATCAAAGCAACATTTTTAAAGAAAAGTTTCATTATAAATATATAGGGTTTTCCAATAAGGACTTGACAACTTTTTTTTTAATAAAACGAAAACCATTTGAGATATTTCCAAAACTTTATGATTGACTTGAAATACAATCAAAACATTTATGAATGGAATTAGACTCCGTTCATATGTCCATCGCGGGCACGTCGGCAGCGGTTGATTCGTTGGACCCAATTTTCATTGACTCGGTCACACATTTCGGCCGTAACGGTCACTATTTCGCGTACAGTGTTGGCTCTGAGTTCTTACAACGTCGTCAGCTTGTTAGCATAGACCAATGATTTGACGTATGATTACATTCCTTTAACCCATTAATGACCACTGTACCAGTATTGGTACACCTTATTTTTTTCCTTTTTCTCTGACTCTATTCGCCCTATAATTCGAGTAAAATAATTTTCTTAGAGCCAACTTAGTTTTGAAATTAAAAGCAAAAGATTTTTCTAATCTAATACTGTTATTATACTTTAAATTCATATCGTTTGATGGCTATTGAAAAGTATTAAATTTTAGCAACATTTTTCATAAAGGTAAAATTTTAATTTTTAAAATTTGTTATAAAAATTTGAATATATGTATAACAAGTGTTCATTATTTAATTAGGCACTAATTGAACCTGTTAAATCAAATTTTACAACACCAAATTTCAAAACGGTGTGTGTGGGAGAGCCGGTTTTCACTTTTTGCTCCTTGACAATTTACAAGGATATCTTAATTTTTTTTTCAATCTCGATTTTACTTTATCCTATTTGACGCCTTTGCCTACAACATAAATATATTTTTATTGAATATTTTCCGCCAGATTTTATTTGGCCATTAATGGGTTAAACATCTTCTTGCCCTTCAGACTATTTTTTTATATTTACACAAAATAGTATGTACCTATACCTATTTACAGTTTTATATTTATTGTATTTCACTTTAAACCATAGTACATATGTAACTCTTTAAATAAAAAACACAAAAATCTAACGGGATTGCATTCTTTGCATTCCTTCAGCTTTTGTCGCTTTAAACATGTACCAAAATTTTAAAATAAAAACATTGTCAAAAAGTTACTTGAATAAACAACATCTTAAAATCAATCGCGCATTTATTTTTAGTTTTTCTTTACTTTTGTTCTTTTATGGTTCAACAGTAGCCCCAAAGAAAAAAGTCTAGAGGCGTTAAATCGTACGAACGAGGCGGCCAATTGACTGGTCCATTTCTTGAGATAACACGCTCACCAAACTTACTCTTCAATAAATCGATTGTAACGTGTGCTGTATGGTTTGTGGCACCGTCCTGTTGAAAACACATGTCGTCCAAGTCCAAGATGATTTTGCTCTTAAAGTTGCGGTCACCCACTCCGAATTTCGGTAGAACATTTTTATAATTTACATACTTTGTTCGTTCGTGTACTTTACCATAATGAAAATGTTGAGTTTACTGATAAACGGAATGTAACAGTTAGATGATCAGTGAAATAGTGTGTTCACAAATTACATTCAAAGTTGTCAAGTACCTATTGGAAAACCCTTTATATGTTTATATCAAAAATACTCTTAACCGAACAGAAACCTCTTCTTTTGTATGAATATATCGATGATTTTGAAAGCATGCAAGGATAAGACCATGTACTACCAAAATGTTTATACCCCATATTCTATGAAAAAATTATTATATTTTTATTTATTTGGGGTGACCTTATTCGTCTCTGATACCATAGTGGTCCAAGTGGTTGGTATCAGCTGAAAGTTACAACTATCTTCTGTCAATTTAATCCCTATTAGAAACAATTTTTGTGCCGGGCAAGAACTAAAAATTGTATATACAGGGTGATCCAAAAAATTAATTTTTTAATGTTTATTTGGACCTTTACGTTTATTCCATTAATTTTTGAAGATTATATCGATCAAGTGTAGATGATCATTTGGGATTTTTAAGTGCATTTCCCACCGTTCTGGAGAGAATTTCGTGCGTAAAGCTCTAGCACTTTTGTCGCATATTATCTTTAAGATCTTTAGGAGTATGTGCTTTGTTCACATAGAACAGTGACTTCAAACGAAAAAAACCCCAATATAATAAAGTTATCAAAATATTAATGTCATCAAAATGTTAATTTTTGTGCGAGCTGTGTGTGCAGTTGCGCCGACTTGCTGGAACCCCTGGTCCTTCAATCCCAATTTATCAATTTGTGGCAATAAAAACTCATTGATCATGGTTCTGTATCGCTCACTGGTCAAAGTATCCGTGTTATCCACGGCGTCCTCGAAAGACTAAGGCCCGATGACACCACCGTCATAAATGGCTCACCATACAGTGATTTTGAGTTTCTCAGTACCCCAGAAGCGTAAATGTGTTTGTTTGTTTACGTATTCGATCAGATAGAAATAGCCTTCGTCGCTCATGATAAATTTGAACAGAAAATCATTCATTGTAAAATAGTCCCGTTTATTTCGCGTACTCGAGAAGTACTACATGGAGAGAAAACTCCGTGGATTTGAAATAAATTTTATTCTTTCAACTTAATCTTCGTTAAGTGAAATGTACTTCCAACGATCCCCTAACAGCTTGATACCCTTAAAAAAATATGATTTGTCAAACTCTTTAAAATAGGATTCCATCTCTGATATGACTTCTTCATTTGAGGATAATATCTCTCCCTGAAGCCATCTTTTCAAGTTTGGGAACAAATAGTAATCGCTGGGCCGGATCTAAGGAATACGGGGATGGGCAAGAAATTGGTAATGTAAAGACTTTAGTTTTTCTGAAGCCCAAACAGAAGAATGCGCCGGTGCATTGTCATGATAGTACAAGATTTTTTTGTTATATAAGTAGGTCGTTTTTTCTTAATTTTTTCATCTAATCTGTCGAATAACTCAAAATAGTACCTGGCAATTATTGTTTTGCAATAAATATTATACCACGTTCATCCCAAAAAAACACTGCTCATCACCTTTCCAGTCGATTGTTGAGTCTTTGACAACTTTGGTCGGCTTTTGCACGCTTGTTACCACTCCGATGACTGTCTATTGGACTCCGGTGTATACTAATGAATCCACGTCTTATACATTGTTATAATTCGACGTAAAAATTTTGTTAAATATACTTCAAACATCTCCGAAACATACTTTGAATCATGAACACGTTTCAGTTTATGTTCAGCTGTTAAAAATCAAGGCACCCATCGAGCAGAAAGTTTTTTCATACCTAAATGATCATGTTATACATACATGCTGAACTCGCCCTGTTGATATCTTAATGATGGCAACAGTCTCAAGCACTTTAATCTTTCAATCATCAAATGCAACCTACTGCACTTTTCTTACGTTTTCTTTGGCAACCGCCTCATTTGGACGACAAGGACGATCTGCATCAACCACCTTTTAACCATTGAATATGATGACGAAGGTTCTCCATAATGTTTATCAATCCATTCTTTGGCTTGAACAGTATTTTTTTCCACTAAAAATCAATGTTTTTTTAAAACCGAAATTCTTTTCGATCCATTTTTCTCAAACTTTAAAAGTAGCATAATTTTTATAAGGGTAACTTTTTTTCTAATTAATAAAATATAATGAAATTTTGACACAATTGTACATAAACTATCGGTCGTTTAAATATTAAGATAAACGTTTTTCAAGTCAATCTAATTGTAGCCATTATTCTAACCTGTTATGTATTGGGTTATAACTTAAAAATACAGGGTTTTGGCAAATTTTGGGGTTTATTGTGAAATATAGTACAATATAAACTTATTAAAAGTATTGACCATCTTAAGCTACGACCTTTTCCCATCTTTCTGGCAGCATATTAATTCCGCGACAAAAGAACTACTCATTTTTGAAGCCAAGGATATATAAAGCCAATTTCGAATACCCTGTTCTGAAGTGAAGTGATCGCAGTCGGACGGGACAAGGTCTGGACTATAAGGTGTGTGAGGCAAAACTTCCCAAACACTATTTTCTAAATAGTTTTTAACCGGTCTTGCAACAAGTGGCCATGCGTTGTCATGATGGAATATTACGGCTTCATGTCTGGTCGCATATTCCGGGCAGCCAATGCCCGCTTCATGTGAATCAGTAGTGTTCGTTGCTGGTCCCTTGTGATCGTTGGCGTTAATTTGGATGGTTAGCTGTGTTAGTTCCGTTTGTGGATCAAATTTTAATTCAGAAATGATTCGATGCAAAAATTACATCTTTTTTAAGGCGTTAAGTAGAATTTCAGACATGCAAAATTGTCTTTCAACGTCTCTCGGCTTTAACTTGTACCTAATTTCCTTGATATTGGATAAATCCTGCTACTTGCAAACATTTTAAAATTGCTGGTTGAGTGAATCCAAATAATTTCTTCTTGAGTTTGACAACAATCTTCATCGAATAATGCCTTCAATTCATCAACTTCGAACTTTTTTTAGCTGACATCGGCGGTTGAAGAAGTAAAGCAAAACTTCCCGCAAATGAAATTCGACTGTTTCGAAGCAAAAAAAAAACTTTGTTGTTTACATTAAATGAGAATAAATGAGAAATTACCATCTGTTGTGAATCCCGCATTTTTAAGTTAGACACCCAATATAAAAAATTACAATTATTTGGAATTAATAAACCCCATTATTCCTAAAGAAAACTGGACTTGGGTAGAAAAAACTTTTGAAGAAATTTATTTGGGATTATGAATGATAACGGACGGTACTATTGGGCAAATTGTACTTTAAGAGAGACGTAGGAATATTTCCACATATATTTAAATATAGAATTTCTTGAAAATTATAAAAGATATTGCAAATTGTATAATAATATTTCAAACTGAATGTTGCTCTAAGCAATTAAGCCCATTCCTCGAACTTAAGCTTGTCAAGGTTACAGGTGCAAGTGCATAGAAGTTTATAAAAATTAAATCTGCTCCACCGTGCATTCCGCAGTGTTTCGATTCTGTTCTAATTACCTCTTTAATGTTAGTTATTGTGTATATTAACATTTCCATAATAACAAAATCATATTCAATTAAAAAGAAATATTTTAATAAGGTTGAGGTTAAGAAGAAGAAAAACGTTTTCTATAAAAATTATAAACACTATTAATTTAAAAAAAAATAAATAAATGATGAATATTAACTATCAAGTGTAAAAGTTTTAATACTAATTATTTTTTAATTGAATCAAGTGCAAAATTAGTTTTATGTGTTTATGTTTTATGTGTTTACGATTTTTCTAAACTCTCCTTTTTCCTAAGACGCAAATATACGTCCTCTTTAAATTAAACTACACAGTTGAGTGGTAAATTTAAGTTATAATAACATTAAAATGTAAATAATTTTATCTGTTTAATGCTTTATTACGCAAATGTTTGACAAAAATAAATCAAAATTTCCCATACAAAATACGTTTAAACCGGACCGCTTCCGTTAAAAAATCTTCCGTAAACGCAGCCGTGAGGTATTTTCTTACCCCACGGTAGCTTTTAATTAAGAAAAAAAATTAGAAATCCAATAACACAATTATGTTAGTACACTCAGGGATAAATTGTCAGTATATTTATAAATCGTCAATTCTTCATCATATTTATAAAGTTTCAGAAATATTGTTTAATATTTTTTCCATTCCATCCTTTTTTATTTTTATATTAAACCCTTCAGAATGTCGATTATTTCCTATTGAAAAGTCTGTAATTTCTATTAAGTGACACATCGCAAGGCGTCAATTTTGATCTTCTTTGACAACACCATGCAAAAGTGACAACTCTTTTTCATATAAAGGAATCCGTCCTTGTGGTTCAGTTCATATTAATTCTTAGTAGTTAAATAAATTTATTAAAATTTTTAAGTTTTTATAATGCACACAAAGCTATATTTATTGAAAGCTTTGTGTGCATCATACTCCGTTTTTAAACACTTTTTAATGCTTTTATATTTACCAACACATTTTTACACAAATTTTTTTGCTAACATCCACTTCTTTTACACAAAAAAAAAATATTTATACTAGAAAGTTTTAAAATTATATACTTATATTATATAAACTATTTAAAATCAAAATATTTATTCAAAAGACTATTTATAAATTTTTTGCTAAATTAAATTTACCAAAAAAAAAAAATTCTCAGCTTATGCTTCTATATCAACCTTATAATACTCGTTATTAAAAATTCAAAATATAATTTTCAATTTATAGCTAAACAAATATTTTTTTCTCAATTTTAATTCTATCAAAACAGGAGCTTATGCACCCGATTGTGATGTTCAAGGTTTCTATAAACCCACACAATGTCATAACTCAGTTGGTGTATGCTGGTGTGTCGATAAACATGGTGTTGAATTTGCTAATACACGTACTCGGGGAAAACCTAACTGTGGTAAGTTAATAACACAAATTTTTTTAAATATACCAAAAACAAAAAAAAATATATAATTGTCTAAGACAGGGATTCCCAAATAGGGGAGAACAACCAAGTGGTATTGCTTTTCAAAAATTAGGTTGAAGATAGACAAACAATAAAAAATAATTTTTATCGAAAAATAGCTCTGTTTTACATCGTTACCCCAGGTTCTTGCAGACACCCAAATTTCCCGAAAGAGTTTACTCAATTTTGACAACAGAAACGCTTTCCAGCGGTAACATCCCTGTGCTAAACGGACCTGTCACAGGACACGTCTGTTGACACGTCAAATGACTAGTCCATTGAAACAGGCACCGGTCCTCGGACGGGAAAGGACCGGTCACTTTAACATGGCCCTGCGGTAATTGGGACGTGAAAGCTGCACCGGTTCCGAAAGTACTTATCACGATAAAGCTGAAAAGAGGAAGGGTTCCTAAAGTGCCTACCACGTGAATGGTTTAAAAGTTGTGACATGTTCGTTTGCTTTGGTTGTGTGATATGTTCCTGGGGTTAGTTGTGTCTTTGTGTCTTTTAGACCAGTCCTGTGACATTTCACAGAGAGCAATTGACCCACTCATAGGACAAGCCCATGTTAAAGTGACAGGTCCGGTCCAGTGACCGGCCCTATCATAATGAACAAGTCCTTTTCTCGCAGCGGGGTTGTTATAGGAGGGGAGAAATTGCACTTTATGAAATGTCAATAGACTGGTGCAGAAGATTCGGCCACAGCACTAATGCAAAATAACCTCACACATGACTTACACAAATTTACCAGTCACAGAACTGACGCAGAGGGCAAACCTGGCGATGAGTCTAAAAAAAGATTTTCACTTAAATTATTAAAAATCGACTGCGCGTCAATAGGCCTCGATCATACAACGTTCTTCCTACAAGGTAAAAATTTTACCGACTAAGGTAATATTTTGATTTTTCATTAAATAAATACTGTAAAAGGTGAAAATTGGGAAAACACTAACACTACAAAAAATACATGTAGGTGCACGGGACACCGGATTGGTTCTTTGCGGTCCCCGTAGGGTACTTAAACATTGGCAAACAAAATGTAAATTAAAATATAAAATTGTTTTTAAGTTAAGAAAACAGTTTTAAGATGCAGAAACCACAATAAAAAGTTAACTTTATTTGAAACTATTTCATAAAAAAATCAGATAACATAAATTATGAATAAAAAATCCTTTTAAAATAAAAATTTGTATTAATTAAAATCCCAATTATAATAAATAAAAATAAATTTAAAAATTTTTAATCTAATTTTAGATACGATTTTGTGTCTAAACCAAAAACAACTCGAAGTTGATAATTAAATTTATTAATTGTGGATATATTTGAAAAAAATTATGTTTTCTCGAACATATGTAGTCAAAGGTCGCGGAACAAGTCACAGGGTCGGTACTTTCAGATCGGTCCCTTTTTACCAGTCATTGGATAGGTATTTTCAGACTAATCCTTTTTTCACCGGTTATGGGTCAGGTAACGGGATATGTTCTTTTAGACCAGTCTTTTTTACTCCGATCACGGGAACTCACAAATTTCAAATTTGTTTAAAAAATTGCATTTAAAATTTTTAAAATAAAAATTTGAGAACCACTGTTGTAATTCAAACCACTGTTCCTAGAAAAGTGGATTTGTCCCCAAAATGGGGATCTCAACTTCGATTTTGGGACATAGGTATGTGGAAATTAATTCGGGGATTTTACGAAATATTTGGAATTTTACCCCTATTTTTAGGTATGTTTTCAAATTAAATTATTATTATTTTTTTTTTAATTATTAAATATTAATTTTTAAGATTTTATTTTAATTTCTAATTACCAGAACAGGTTTTCAGTCAATATTCCTAAACCAATTATGACCAAATACTCTTCCGAATCACAAAATTTGCAACAAAATGACATAGATTTGTTTTTGCAAGTTTTTAAATGCTTGCATGTTTTTGCATACTTGGATTTTAACTGAATATTTTATAATTTTTAATGCATATTTTGCATATTATTGCAAATTTTTACATTTTTTTTTATTTAAATTCTAATTTAATTGAAAATAATCTATAAGAAATATGTCATTAAGTCCACGACTTTTTGAATGAAACACAGGTTTTTGGATAAAAAAAAATCATTTTATTTTTTAACATAGTTTCCTTTATATATCTACACCAGTTGCGTCCAACTCATATGCACAATGTGAAAGCTTTTACAAAAGAGCTTTTTCGCCTACAGCGAGCTTCGACGAGAGCTTTTACATAATGAGGGCTCAATACAAGGATGGAAATTTTGAATTTCGAAATGTTATAAGTTGTATAATTTATTTAAGACAAAACACTTTAATACTTCTTTTAAAAGATCTTTAAACAAAAACCGCCATCTTCAAAAGGCTTTCTGTGCTTTGCCAAGGATAAAGCAACAACAAAATGAATCTTTTCTTTGATATTTTTTTCAAATTGAAATTGGTCGATTGTCAAATTTTTCTTTTAAAACTTTAATTTCAGTTCATCTACTAGTATAGTATTAGTGTTTGGACGCCACTGATCTACACCTTTATAGATCTACACCTTGACCAACATTTCTCCAATTTATCCCTTCCAAAAAATAAGATTTGTCTAGGTCATCAACATCGATATTTGTTTGTGAGATGATTTAATCGTTGGAGTCAAAGTTTTTTCCGCCGAGCCATTTTATTAGGTTTGGAAACAAGAAATAGTCACTAGCGGCTAGATCCGGAAAATAGGGCGGATGAGGGAGTGATTCGTAGGCTAATTCATGGATTTGTGGAGTTGTCATGGTCGATTGTGAGCAAACGCGGCAGCCATCTTGCGGAAAGTTTTCTCAAACCATTTGAGATGCCTATGGTTTCTACAATCTTTCAATCTCCGATCGGCCAACACCTTGTCTTGAATTTTCCCTCTTGTTTTGGGAGTAGAGACATCAACTGGATCTCAACGTTCGGCATCTTCCGTGCCTGTACGACCACAACGAAATTTATTAAACCAATTTTTACTATTGAAATTGATGATGCAGAGTTCCCAAAGAATTGGTTTTAGTGATGGTTTCTTTTTGCAAAAAATACTGTTAAATGAGCAAACGAAATTCACTTTTTTATATTTTCTCCTCAATCACCTGATAGTCTGCTATCAATGGCTGCTTAATGACGCAGCTTTTTCAAATTTTGACAGAAATCAACTGACACTTTCCTGTTGACGGGAGCAGTTTTGCCCTTTCAGTTAAGAGACCGCAAATTTAGTTAAGATTCGGGAAATTCGGGAACTTATTGACCCGTTCCCGTATTTGTAGTCCTTAATAAACATCATAATAGGAAGCATCTTGTTGTCATTTAGACATTTGTATTTAACTTTAGTTTTAAAGCAACGCTCCCGAAAAATATATAGAATTTTTAAAAAATCCGAAAATTTTGATTTTTATGCGACGATGCGATTTTTATAAGACGATCGAATTAGGTCTACCATGAAAAAATTTAAATATATATGAACATACATGAACTTGCATATGATCATATATGGACATGCATGGTCATATACGTCCATATATGATCCAATATGTGACCATACATTATCTTATATATAACCATATATCTTCGGATCCGAAATTTGATGGTATATGGAGGTATATAGTCATACATGAATAATACGCAAATAATAATAGAGGATATATGAAAATATATGAAAATGGCCATATACCCTCAAATTTCGGATCCAAAGATATAAGGTCATATATAAGATCATTTATGGTCATATATTGAGTCATGTGTGGACTTACATGACCATATATGTTTATATATGATCATACTTACTTATATATATTTCGGTTTTTACATGGGCTGTTAAAAATTGGTCAAAATTTAAGAGTTTTTAAATAAATATTGACTACATTTTTAAAAATCTGGAAATATTTAACTTTAAGCAAACAAGCTCAAAAATTTTATTACAACACTGTTAAAAAATATTACTAAAAGTTCGAAATTTTACATAAAATTGGTAGGATAGATCCACATCATGTAAACTATTCTTATTTATTTACTTTTGTGAGTCATAATAAGATCCCTCTAAAAACAACCTACTATTTCATAATAGGCTTTATGAATCATAATTTTAGAGCGCTGCAAAATTTGTTTTTATTTAGTTTTTAAAAATGGTGGTTTGCTTAAATTAGATTACACATGGAATTGGGGACAAAAATTGGGATTTACCAAATTTTTTAGGAAATATTTGGGGATTTCAACTTGCAAAATGGCGATATGTGCTTAAAATTTTCTGGCAACATTGATCCAAACACAATTATAAATATGAAAGCGTAATAAAAGTGTTGTAAAATGATTTTGAATATTAAAATTACACAAATTTGAATATTTGATGAATTTGTTTGTGTGTGTGTGTGTGCAAATATTATGTTGTTAAACAAATGTGTCAGTGTATAATACACAAATAAACATATACGCGAGTTTATAATCAAATACAACATGTCTGGGATATATCCTTCATTCACTAACACACACACACACACCCACACACATTTCTTGTTATTTGTTTTACAATAATAACAAGAAATAATAAATTATTTATTCAAAGTTGTTGTAGTTGTACGTGTAAATAGTTTACATGATTTTATTATTGCATCAAAATGCATTAATATTAAACTGTCATTAATTGAACAGCTGGCATTTGCCAAAATCTGTCTCTGTATTATGGTTGGATGTTTGTTGATAGTTATGTATGTTTGTATTTCTACAACATCCTATTACAACTACATACATAAAACAATTTATACTATCATTCAGTTAGTTTAGTTAGTCATGTAGACAATCAAAGTAAAACAACTAATTAAATGTGTATTAACAACATATGTTAGTAGATTAAGAATACAGTATGCTTCGATGTATATTCTGTCTGATGTACATACATATGTAATAAACACAGATTTTAATGTTTTACATTTGTTATAATATTTTAATAGATTTATTACATAATTAGCTTAAAAGGCAAATATTTGTTACCGATAGTTTTACATATCGGAATATATTTAAAATAATATTTAATTATTTTTTTTAAGATTTTCTCTTTCAATAAATTTTTTTAAACTTCTTGTAGTGGATGTTTCAATTTCGGATTTCTAAGGCACTTTTTCCACGATTTTTTATCCAAAGAGTATATCTTCAAGGAATTAACCCATATCTCATATATTTTAAATCAGTGCTGTTCATTTCATGGGACAATTGTCCCCTGCTCAACTAACATGTATTCTTACGCTCTTGCTTTTAGTCGTCACTAAAACAGCGACGAATGAACACGTGTGGCGGATGTATGCTGATTTTTCTTTAATGTACTGAAAAAAATTAATAGCAATGTAGGAAAAATATTTTATGATAATACAAGATCTAAATATAAAAATCTTTAATAAACTTAATAAAAAACGCATTTTTTTAATATAAAAGTTGAAATGTTTTTAAAAATTGAAGTCCGATTGTTCATACATTTATTCCGATCGAATGTATTCTATTTTTTTTTTTCCTTTCAAAAATACCATTTTTTTTAATAGGATATCATAATAAATCCATACATATTACAGATATTAATATGTAAATATAATGAAATCATTAATATTATGGAAAAAATTTACAACTTTTTGTTTTTTATAAAATGAAAAAAGGCACCCTAACGTAACATATATATGTATTTATTATTTTCCTTTCAAAAATTTACTTTTTGTTTAATTTATATTTTTTCAAAACTGTTTTATACAAAACATTAACCCCCATATGCATAAACATTTAGTTGATTCTTATAACAGTCTTATAAGGAAAATTTGTTGTTGTTTTACATGTTAATTTAATTTAAAAGTGTGTTATAAAAATCAACAGAATGTCTATACATACATATGACAGTAACAGTTTCATATTTTCATTGTACATTTCTTACAGTGCAAATTCTCATTTTCTCACCAACACAACTACATTTTTATTTTTGAACAGCACTGTTTTAAATACACAATTTAGACCAGTGATCGGCACTCATAGCAACTCAGGGGCCGAACACAATCGGCAATTTACATGTACACTAAACGAATGTCAACAAATCTCACAGCTAAGAGCACAAAAAATACAATTAATTCATTCAGTAGTACGCTATCTTTCAACAGAGCAAGTATATGCCGCTTTGTTGAAGAAATAAAGTACACTCTAAAAATTTGTTTTTTTTATTATAGGTATTATTTTTTATTGTAGGTATTTATTTTGTTTTTCATTTGCATTTTATATTAAAAATGTGGAACGTTAAATGGGAAGAATTTTTTTATTTTCTTGAAATATATTAAATGAGGCAGAGTGTATTTTTTATAATAGAGAAAACAAAAACATGAACTATTTTTATTCAATGAATTAATTAGTAATATTAATTATTAGTAATATTAATTACTATTTTAATTCAACATTGATTAATTCATTTATTAATTTTTTGATTCATTTATGTATTAATCTGTAAAGATAAAATAATTTCTTACGTTGTAAAACACCAATATTCTCTCTTTCTGTCGACCACTGATTTAGACCACGGTGTTTAGACAGGAAGTTAAGAAGTCTGCGTAAATTTTTTGAAATATCGCGTCACAGAAAAATATTTAAAATCAAGTAGAAAATCTTTAAATACAATGGAGGCAGCTTTGAAATCAAACTAAGTTTGTTTTCCTTTTAATTTAAATATGTTTTTTACTTATCTTTAAAACAAACTCTTAAACGTTGACACATTAATTTAAATAGGAAAATGTTTATTTTAACTAAAATCATATTAAAAAAAAAAATCATTTAACTATGATTTTTTATCGGTGTATGGCAAATTTCCACCACTTTTGGTCGGGCGATTAAGTGGGCACTTTTCCCCTTAATAGCTCCATTCCTACCACGTTTTAATCGTAAATTCCAAAAAGTATCTCTTCAGTGTATTAGCCCAGGGAAATCATATTGTCTGCTTATTACTGGTTTGGCCCACTAACCATAAACCAAAAAATTTAGTTTGGAATACATTATATAAAATGTAAATGTCCTATTTTTAATTTCGAATTCCGTTTTTTCAATGGATATCTGAGATATCCAGTATCGACTTTAATCTTAATGCCAGTTTTGCATACAAAAATTTAAAAATGTAAAGCTTGTTTATGTTTATTCTCGATAACTACTTTTTGGCGTATAGCTAAAGCCAATAATAAGCTGACGATATGTTAAATTTAAGATTTCTAAATAATATGGTTTGGGCAGGAAGACATTCCTCATTTTGCCTCTTGCTGTAAACAAATCCGTCTTAGTAGAGCTCTAGCGATTGGAACTAGGTAAAATCAACTGCATTTGCAGTTGAATAGGTGTACAGTTTATTTGTAATTAAATCAACTGCAAATTCAGTTAAATTTTTATACATTTTGATTGCGAACTTAACATTTTTCATTTAATTTGTCAACTCTCATATTTATTACATTTTAGATTAATCTATATCTATACAAACTATTTTAGAAAAAAGAAAACGAGAACTGTAAAGCAATAAAAATAAATAATTATTCAAAAATGTTTAAACATTTACATATTTCAAATATTACCAGAATACAATAGTGTTTGTATGTTGATAAAAAGAATCACTTTAAAATAATTGATTTTTTTCCTAAAAAAAATACTGCAATCGCAGTTAAGCGGATGTAGCGCTTTACTACACAACAAGTAACTGCCAAAGTTTTCTTAGCGTATATACAGTGGTTCACAGCTTATTTCAACCAGCAAATATTTAGAACTTAAAGTGGCTATAATTTTTAAACGAAACGAGATATCAAAAAAATTTATATGCAGGCTTGCAAAATATTTTCATAGCTTAAAAAAAGCAACTTTATTCAGTCTTCAAGATTCATTCTATAAAACTTACAAACTAAAATAAAAAAATAAAGGAACATAAATAGTCACAGCTTATTTCAACCAGCTAACATAAACAACAAAAAAAACTAAAAAATACTATAATTTTTAAACATTTTAAAACTTAGTATGGCCCCCTTTTTGGTCTATAACAGCTTTAAGCCTTTTTGGCATCGATTCCACTAACTTTCGAGTAGTTTGAGGAGTTATTTTTGCCCATTCTTCCATTAACGCAGCTTTAAGGTCATTTTTGTTGGAAATCTGGTGTTGGCGGACGTTTTGATCTAAAATTGCCCATAAATTCTCAATGCAATTAAGATCAGGTGATTGTGCAGGCGGTTGCATCAAGTGCGGGCAATTCCAAATAAGCCATGTTTGGACAATTCCCGACTTGTGTTTCGGGTCATTGTCCTGATAGAACCGAAATGACTTATTTATACCCAGATTTTGGGCACTTTGCAACAAATTTGATTTCAATAAATTGAGGTAAACATTTTTGTCCATCGTACTCTCAATAAACTCCAAGTTTCCGACCCCAGCTGCTGACATACAGGCCCAAACCATGACGCTGCCCCCACCGTGTTTTACTGTAGCCTTTAAGTTTTTGTTTTGGAGCTCTGTATTGGGCTTACGCCATACATTTGTTTGGCCATCCGAGCCAAAAATGTTAAACTTAGACTCATCGGCATATATTACTTCCTCCCAAAAGCTTGAATCTTTCGTAATATGATCTTTGGCGAATTTAAGCCGCGCTTGTTGATTCTTGTTATTTATAAACTGTTTTTTGCGTGCTACTCTACCATTAAAACCATTGCTGCGAAGCACACGACGGATAGTTTCTGCACTACACGTTTTATTTAATTCGTTTTTAACTTGAACAGCTGGTTTTGGAGCAGATAATTTGGGGTTTTGTCTTATTTTTCGAACGATATAGCGCTCGTCAGTTTCATTAAAAATTTTGTTGGGTGCTTTTCTTTCCTTATTATGAATTCTATTTTCACGCACAAAGCGAGATATTATGCTCTGTACTGTAGAATCACTTAGACAAACCATTTCGGCTATTTTTCGCCGCGAGTGGCCACTTTTAAAATGTCTGATGACCAACTCACGCTGTTCTATGGTAGTACGTCGACCCATTGTAAAAAATGCACCTGTTAACCACTTGACTGCCGAAAGCATACTAAAAACTGATCTTAATCATTGCAAACATGACAACAAAGAATACACATAAAAATTTACCGCTATTCCTAGAAATATAATATGTATATAAATGTAAATAACTAGCTGGTTGAAATAAGCTGTGACGTGAAATTGTGTTTCATAACTACGTTTCATATTCTAGCTAATTTGGAGAACCACTTTTTTAGTTTTTTATTTTACATATTCTCTCAAAATTTTAATATTTATAAAACTGCATTTAAATGGTTTTGATATTTTGCTTTGCATAGAAGTTATACACAGTTAAATAATTTAATTTTAAGTGGTTGAAATAAGCTGTGAACCACTGTACAACAAATTCTTAATGGATATTTGAAAAAGTATTCATACCCCAGGGAACACCATAGTTTATATCTCATATTTCCAGCATTTGGCAATACGTTAATAGAGACGTTTTGCCCTCTTCCAAAGTCCCGTTTTACTAGATGTCTACTATGAAGTTGTAGCCTACATGGCAAATTTTAAGGCAAAAATTTCAGGCAAAAATTTGTAGCATACTTATAAAAATCTTCATCATAAATATAATGAATAATATGATAGATTTTCCTCCTATGTAGCACTTCATAAATATGATGAATCAATTTCATAAAAATATTACAAACATAATATGATTTGGAATTTAACTCGGACCTAGCCCAAATTAATTGTCGAAGTGTCTTAGTACTCTTTTGATCTATCTCTCTTAATTTTCTAGATTTGGGATATTCAAAAAATATTTATGACATTTTTCCATGAAATAATGAAGAGTGTTAAAACATATTTCATAAAATTTCATGAAAAGTTTCATAAATATGACAATTCTTTTTTTAAATTTTTTCCAATATAACCGTTTTATAAATAGGAGGGCGGATCAATAAGTCCGTGACTTTTCATACTTCCCTCGTAGTTATATAAAATGCAACACTGCTCCTATCAAGTACCACCTGTTAATAGACTACTGTCAAATTTTGAGCAAGTTCTGTCATTTTCTTTGCGTTTAACAGCTGTTCAAAACATACAACCTCGTGGATTTTTTAAAAATGGAAAAAGTGAATTTCGAGTGCTCATTAAACATTATTTTTTGCGAAAAAAAACCGTCAATCAGACCTAGGTAAAGCTTGATAAATACTATGGGGACTCTGCACCATCGATTTCAATGGTAAAAAAGTGCTTTACTAATTTTCGTTGTGGTCGCACAAGTACAAATCACGCTTAACGTTCTGGACGGCCAATTAAGGTCAATACACCAGAAAATGTCGAAAAAAATCCACGATATAGTGTTGGCCGATCGAAGTGTAATAGTGAGTGAGATTGTTGATGCCATATGCATTTCATATGGCAGTTTGATTTCGATTTTAAATGATCAGTTGGATTTAGGAAAGCTGTCTGCAAGATGGGTTCCGCGTTTGCTCTCAGTTGACCATAAACGTAATCGTGTGACAACTTCAAAGGATTGTTTGGAGTTGTTTAACCGCAATTCTAATGAGTTTTTGCAGCGTTTTGTAACTGTGGATGAAACGTGGATCCATTACAACACTCCGGAGACCAAGCAGCAGTCTAAATAATGGGTTTTTCCGGGTGAACCGGCTCCGAAGAAGGCCAGAAGGTAAGTTTGTCGGCCAGTAAGGTGATGGCAACAGTTTTTTGGGATGCAAGCGAGAAAATCCACATCGATTACCTTCAAAAGGGAAAAACAATAAACGACGAATATTATGCCAAATTATTGGACCGATTTAAAAAAAAACCGACCCCATATGGCCAAGAAAAAAATTCTTTTTCATCAAGATAATGCACGGGTGCACACGTGTGTAGTCTCAATGGCAAAATTCCATGAATTGGGCTCCCTCATTCGCCTTATTCTCCGGATTTAGCCCCCAGTGACAATTTCCTATTTCCAAACCGAAATAAATGGCTCGGTGGAAAGATATTTAACTCCAACTATGAAATTATTGATCAAACAAATGCCTGTTTTATGGACCTCGAAAAATCCTATTTTTTGGATGGGATACAAAAATTGAAGAAACGTTGTATTGAGCTAAAAGGAGATTTTGACGATTTGAAAAACTGTGTTTCATTCAAAAAGTCACGAACTTATTTATCCGCCCTCGTATGATGAAGTTTTTATTTCCTGAGTGTAGTTTAAACGATTTTTGATTAAGTGGTTACTTTTTTCCCTTCTTAGTACCATTTTTTTTACGTTGTTATTGAAAATTCCAAAAGAATCTCCTTAGTAAATTTTACTTGAGCGCCTCGGTAGGCTAGTTGGTAGCGTGCTAGCTTATCAGTGCGGGGGTCGTGGGTTCAATTCCCACCAGAGGCTCTGGTTTTCGCTACAACGAGCCGAAGGCCTTTGTTGCTAGTGCTCGGTTAGGGTATTAACATATAATTTGTAATTATATGATTAATAAATAAAATAAATAAATAAATAAATTTTACTCCAAAGATTTTTTCCTTTTAAACCCCCACTTTTACCACGTTCCTGGTAAAAATTTCAAAAACTACTTGATCAGTGAATTAGTATTATTACAAGGAACACATCTTTTAAATTTAAGGTTTCTAGTTAAAGCGGTTGGGACAGGTTTTTAGGGGGGGGGGGGGGGGTATTTTTTTTTCTTTATGCCCCTCCCAGTAAAAAATTTCCAAAAATCCTTTCTTGTTGGATGTCCATGCCTCAAGCTATTACTCTAATAAATACATATTAAAATACTGTTTGGACAGGCCTTTAAGGGGGGATAATTTCCCTTTCAATCCTTATTTTTACCACGCTCCTTGTAAAAATTTCAAAAAGTAAAGTAGCCCCTACCAAAGGTAACACATATTTTTATACCCTCCACCATATATATCAGTTTGTCATTCCGTTTGTAACATGTCGAAATATAGGTCTAAGACCCCATAAAGTATATATGTATTTTCGTGATCCTTATGTAATTTTAAGTCGATTTAACGATGTCCGTCTGTCTGTCTATCTGTTGAAATGGCGATCACGACGCGAAGACGCAAGCGGGAGTGCTTATTTTTATCCAGATTATTGTACATCCTCCCGAGCAGTTTGGTATTGAAAATGAGCAAAATCGGTCCAGCCCTTAAAAAATTATGAGTGAAAATGTGAAGATACCTCTAAGATTTACATACAAATTGGTGTATTTTAGTACAATTTCATAGTAGCGACTGGTATATAATATATTTTCTCATATTTTTTCAATAGTCGCTTAGAAATTAATAATATTTTGTATTCACCACAAAAAATTCTTTTCACCTCAAATTTTTTTTTTCAACAAAAAATTCGTTTTCGCATCCAAAAAAGATTTTCACCTCAAAATTTTTTTTTAACCTCCATAAATTTACTTTAAAAGTTTTTTACTTCATTTTGTATTAAAAACAGTAGAAAACACTTTTTTGGGATATTGGTGGAGGGTATTCAAAGATTTGGCACAGCCGAATTTAAGCCTTTTTTTACTTGTTAATTTTAAATTTCTAAGTAAAACGAGTTGGGCAGGTCGTTTAAGGGGAGATTTTTTCCCTTTTCAACCACATTCGTGGCGAAAATTCCAAAAAGTACCTTATGTTTTAATCCATACACCAGGGAACAAATGTTTGAAATTTCAGTTTTCTATACAAAGGACAGGCAGTTAAAGAAAAACTTTTCCCTTTTTGTAATACACCGATAAAATGTCTAAAAATCTCATCTTAGCTAATAAAATATTAGTTGTACCTTTGGTTATTTCCTATAGGGTGGGCTGTACAATAAAACAGTGGTTTTCCACTGCCTGGGTACTGTGAACTTAATTCAACTAATTTTTGATAATATTTATTCCCCATAAGGTTTTTAAACTAAACAATTTTATTTTCTAATTTTTCTTTTCAGAATCAGTGGTAAATAATGCCTCATCTCTTACATCCGACGATGAAGATGAAGAAACAGATGATGAAGACAGTGCGGAAGGTAGTGCTGATCAAATAATGGTATTCTAAATTTATGAAAAAATCCAAACAAAAAACAAAATAAAATTCATACAAAAATACCAGTAAAACAAAATAATTATAGAAATTATTACCAAAACAAAAAAAGCTTCACTTCATAAAAAAATAGACAAAACATCATTAAAGAAAACATAAAACATTTTAAAATGTTAACAAAAAGTTTATAATGTAAATCATAATTTAAAATGAGAAAAAAAAGTAGTTACCAGCAAACAAAATCCTGGAACTTTTTTTGTTAAATTATCCGGCATGGGTTGTTACTACATCAAAAACAAAAGAAAATCAACAATTTAAATTTTTAATTAATATAATTCTGCTTAAAGTCTACTTTTTCTATGCAGCAAAATTATAAGCAATTTCTTTTTTTTTCAACAAAACAACTTTTATGATTTCCCGACTAAAAAAAAAAAATAATTTTAATAAACTTCCCTCATCTATTAAGTAAAATTTAAGTTTTTAAAACACGCTAAAAATTCCGCCCAATAAATAAAAAAAAATAAAATAATTTTTGTGATAAGTTTTAATTTTGTGAAAATAAATTATCAACGATTTAAATACCGATAAATTTTGAACAGAGTGAAGTGGAATATATTAAAAAAAAAATTAATATAATTTTAAAAAGTAAAAATTATAAAAGTAATTTTTTTAAAATTCGAAACAAAAAAAAACAAAACTGTAACTGCTACTAAAATGAAGGAATAAGTGTTGCCAACTTTTAATCAAATAATATATAGAAGAAAAAGAAATGTAATTGAGCAGGTTAGGAATCGTATTAATAACAATTTTAGTAAAACCAATAATAAAAAAACACAAAATGCTAGCTAATTAGTTGTTAGATATTAAAGCTTTGTTGCTAAGCTTTATTGCAATACCAAAAACAAGAAGATATAACAATTTTATGTTTTTGTAATATTTAAGTTTAAAAGATAAATTTTTAAAAAAATATTTTGAACAATTCAAAAAATATTTCTCTCAAAAAGTAATTTTTCAAAAGAAAAGATTGTCGTTAAAATCTCATATTTTTCTATATCACAGAATTAAAAAAAAATATATAAAATTCTGAGAATTAAAAAGAAATATTTTACTTTCCTAAACCGATGCAATAAAATAATAGCAAGCAATTGTTAAACTAAATTCATCTCAAATTACCATGTTATTGCAATATCATGATATGGTTGACATTCAATCGGTTCTTGCCATAACGTCTGCCATCACATGTCACTTTTAGTTTTCACCTTAATAAATAAAAAGGCGAAAATTTAAATCATTTACTATTCCGAAGAAAAAACTATAATATTTATTATCTTATTTATTAAGCTAAAGATCTTTTTTTTATAAAAATTATTTTTTTTTATAAAAAATCTTATTTTATTTTCAATATTTCGCTAACAAAAAAATCTTTAGCTTAACCCTTTAACCACTAAGACCATCTACAGAAGGTCATCACTAAAGTCGAATTATATCCAAAGCAATATTTTTGGTGCAATAATCGCCAACGACATTTTGTCTGTTTGAATTTACCTTTCGAACAGTGCCGGTTTAAACACGCTCAGTTGAATAGTTTGATAGATACAACCATTTCTGTCAAGATTTTTGTCAAAACAGACACGAAAATTTTTTTATGATTTTGGTGCAAAATTAAAACTTAAAAAAAAACATACTTTCCAACAGCTCAATCGACTCGAAATTTTTTTGGAAAGTAGCTTCAAGCTGTATTTTGATAGTTTGTTGCGTATTTGATTTGTGAAACAAATATTTTTGTTTAAGTCGAGCTTTTTGTCTTCAGGTTGTCTTTCATTTTTTCCACCTGGCGCTTTCAGGTTAAATTTTTTTGACAAATGGACTTCACATTCGTGCTTTTTAGTCCAAAATGATACTAGAACCAAAATTTCATAACAAAATACCTCGTATTTCGACTCCAGTGGTTAAAGGGTTAATAAATAAGATATTAATATTAAAATAAGATCAAATAAAGTTATATAATTATCAAACTATAGTATTTCTTAGCAATAAAATAAGGAAGTGTCCTCCACTACAATAAAATTGATGTTTCTCTGCAATCAGTTTGACAATTGTGTGCCATCATTTAATGGCAAGTGAAGACATCGCGTAAAAATAAATTCCTTAAACAGTTTTTAAAACTGAAAGAAATAATTCTTACTACGTCCCCGTGTGAGTTGCTTAAATAAATTCTAAACTAAATACAAATTGACAAAAGGGTTTAAAATTTGTTTAAAAATATTTTCAAATTTCAAAAAAATTTATTTAGTTTAGATTGTATTTTGCCAACTCGCACCTACCCTACATATTCAAATTGTAAAATTTTATTTTCTATCACATATCGAAATTTTTATCAAGATCGGAGCGTTTAAGTTAGGGTACGTTCCTTGTAAGAATATATGAATAACTTTCTTAAAAGCCCAATACTTGGATACCCTTGATTTACCAGTGATTTGATTGTATAAGGTATAGAAAATACATAGCACGTGATAGGTGAAAAGAGGACCGGTTCCTAAAGTACCAATAACGTGGCCGGTTTAAAAGTTATGACATGTTCTTTTGGACCAGTCCTGTGACATGTCTCAAAGGGCAATTGGTTCCTTCCTAGGACAAGCCCATGTTAAAGTGACCGGTCCCGTGACCGGTCTCTATCACAATGAACCGGTCACGTGACGTGTGCTGGGATAATTTCCCGCAGGGTAAAAATCTATAAAAATCACTTTTTAGAAATCTAAAGGAATAAAAATTACTTAAGGCCGTATGACATAAACTAGTTTCCAGTATTTCTGCTAGATTTTATTGTAGAAGGAAACAGAAAATGTTAGACATAAACAGAACTATCATTTTAAATGAGTATGAACCACCCTGCGGAAAAAAGGGGATTGGTTAGGAATTGGGACCTATCCCGGTTCCGAAAATACATATCACAAGATAGGTGAAAAGAAGACCGGATCCAAAAGTACTTACTACGTGACCAGTTTAAAAGTCATGACATGTTTTTTTGCGTTGGTTCTGTGATATGTTCTTTTGGGTGAGTTGTGTGACATTTTCTTTTAGACCAGTCTTGTGACATGTCACAGAGGGCAATTAACCCCCACCTGGGGCAAGCCCATGTTTAATTGAACGTTCCTTTTCATATAAAAAAAACCGGTTCCTATCGCAATGAACCGGTCACGTGTCATGTCCTGGTATAAGTCCTCTTCCCGCAGGGCTATGATAACAACTTTGGGAGGGTAAAAAGCGCAATAACGTATTGAAATAAACGTTTAAATGCACAATTTTTATTTTAAAAAGTACCAAAAGCATCAAGTTGGCATCAATGCTAGTAACTTCAAGCAGTTTATGTCAAATTAGAGTTGGAAATTTTTGGATTGATAAATAAATTAAAAAATTTTAAGTTTCTTATTCAAATTTCTCATTAGCTTATTCTCCAGCTCTTATCTACAAAAGAAAAGAAAAAGCCGTAAAAAGTGTAGTGTCATACGGGCTGTAGATTTCAATGCGAACAAAAATCACCATAAACTGTATAAACACCCATCAAAAACATGGTAATGACAGATAATTACTGTTTAGATTACCGAGTAATGAAAATAAAAATAAGGACTTGCTGATAATGGGTAAAAGAAGTTATTATATGTACATATTTACAAAATAATGACTTACTAGTAATTTATTGAATATGTACAGATTTAGTTTTTTTTTTCTTTTAATTTTTACTAAATAATATATAAATGTTTTGTAATTTTTGATAGCTAAATGGAAAATTGTTCGAGGTAAATATTTATTTTATTAAAATGTATAGATTCCAAAGAGCTTTTAATGTGAATGCGCGGAGCCAGAGAGTATTTGCGTTCAAAAGAAAAATACTTTAACTCAATTATTAAGATAAAAAACTTTAAAAATCGCAAGTCAACAGAAAGCCACAACGCCACTTTTTTCTCTATTTTTTTTAATGATCTTGTCTGTAAAATTGATGCCAAAAAATTCCACCGCAATTTTATAAACATTAAACGGAAGTAAAAAATCATTTTTTTATATGGACCCGTAGTTCCAACGTCGCACTTATTCTTTATCTAAGAGTAGCCACTTATTATTTTATTATAAGTTACCATACTGGTGACTCATTATTAATTAATTAAGCGAGTAAATAGCCTGGTAACTAGTGAAAGCCTTTGTATGCTACTACTTACTCTCGCAATTACTTGGGAATCTCCCCTTTTTTTTCTTTTTGTATCAATTATGCACGTAATTTCAAGCAATAAATACCTACCAGTGCCTAGTTACCTACCAGTAGGTATCTATTGCTTGAAATTACGGTCATTAATTCTCATTTTGTACCAGCGTCCTGTAGTAAATGTAATGAATCAATTCCAAATTTTTTCTTTAATCTTATATTTCTGAAAAGTTTAGGAATTGGGCCTTGTCCTATAAAAATTTAAATTTATATAGGCAGTTAAAATTCCAATTCGATAAATTTTGGATATATAGTAGAGGGGACAAAATTAAAAAATGTTTGGTATTAAACATACCGTCCCAATTTGTGATTAATTGTAATTTGGGGTTAACATGAGTTTCAAAGTTGTCCAAAAATTTTTTTTATTTAAAAACCTTTTAGTGTCATTCCATTGGATAGATTTTAAAAATGCCTTTAATTTTATAACCAATTTATATATATTTCTTTGAAACAAACATGAAAAATAAAGGAAAAATTAGACATTTTCTCCAATTTTCTTGATTTAAGCTGGTAATATTTACACTGAAAGCTCCACTAACAGACAGTTCCCATAGACGGACAAATATCTTGATTCCTTCTTGGAACTTAATAAGAAAAAAAGTATCATGTAAGCGGACATCTCTTGTAACCGGACGAAACCAGCGCGACGGTCGATGTCCGCCTGCGGAAGCTTTCACTGTATATGTAAAGTAATGTCAGCTGATCCAATCGAAATTAATGAGTTAAAAAGAGATAATTGTATGAAAATACGTCTTGTTACGTATCCTACGTCTGGAATAGCCAGACGTAAACGTATCTGTGAATAGCAAATTCAATGAGTTAACCCATTGACTGTCCCCAAACAAAAAAAAATCTTAAAGCGTATGTCCACGTACATAATCTAGTTAAAGGAAATAAGACTAATTGTGTATCACCTATAATGCGCAAGCGTATTAATCATGATACCTGTCCATCATATGTGATATATCTGACAGTCAAAGGGTTAAATAAGAATAGAAGATGTTGTGTTGTATATTTCTATGTCATTCTTATGCATTGATGATATACAATACATACACAAAACGTAAATAATAAAGTGACACAAAAATACAACGCAACATCTTCTATTCTTATTTAACTCATTGAATTTGCTATAGAGAGATACGTTTACGTCTGGATAATCCAGCCTTTAATCATATTTTCAAAGAGAAGTTAATGTGGTTCTCAGATAGAATATTTCATAAAATCTAGCGATTTTTCATCACAATTACCAGGATAAAATAGCTATTAGCAGGAAATCTAGCAGATTTCAAAAATTAAGCTATTCGTTGCTAATTTTGAACAGAATTTGCAATTTATTGCTATAATTTAGTTATTTTCAGTGATTTTTTAGATTCATTTAGCGATAATTTAAGGAAAAATGTTCAATTATTCAGTTATAAAAATTGTTCTACCCAAAATTATCAAACATTCACCCCTCGCGAATGGATTTGTGAAACTTTCTACGAATTGAGATTCTAAAAATTTATCAGAGTTAGAAATAATAAAATATTTGCTATCTATGTAACTGAAAAACAATTTTTTAGTTCATATACAATTTTTGTCATCTTCAAAAAATCTTTAAACTTAAATATTTCTAAAGAATTATTTTTATTAATAAAAAAAATATAAACCTTTGCTGTGTAAAATAATAAGAAATTTATAAAGCACCTTATAATAATAACAAACTAAAACAAAATATTATAAAAAAAAACACTATATTTAAACATTATAACCTCATGTCTTTATAATAAATATAAACCCAACAGTATTTCTTAATCCTTTAAGCAAAGGTTCCTGTTTAGTTTTTAAATTTTCAAAAACCAAAACCAAAAAAAAAAAACAACACAAAAAAATAAATTCCTTAATTATCATCACTTCAATTAACAAGCAAAAAAAAACAATCTCTAAAAACAAATAAAAAAACTCTCCCATACAAAATTATTGCATTTATCAAAAACAAAAAAAAAATATGAAAATTAAAATAAAATAAATAGCAACAATTTTATAGCAATTAACAGACAAAAAAAAATAAATTGATAAAAAAAACTTTGCAACTGAAAACACCGTTAAATTTAAATAAACCAACCAAAAAAAAATTATAAAGTATGTGTGTGAAAAAAAAAATTAAACCAAATCGCTTAAAATGTTTAAGTAACACAAAAAAAAATTTACATAAAAAATAATAATTATAGCATATAGTATTTCTAGCTGTAAAATTCATATTTACATTAATAAAAAATTATATAGAGAGCATAATTTAATTTTTAAATTAACAAAAATTAAATGCTTTTCGTAAAAAACCCCCTTTTTGAAGAAAACAGAGAAAAATAAAGGTTTTAACAAAAATTTGCTAAAAAAAAAAATGGTAGTACTTTGATAAGTTTTGTGTTTTTTTTATATATAAATAATATATTAAAACAAATTATATCCATTATTTATATTGATTATATTTAAAAAATAAATTAAAAAAAATCATACATACCACAATACATACTCATAATCACTTTGAATTTGTTTAAATATAATTTAACTATATAACTAAACACACATACATACCACACACAGTTACACGTCCAGTTATTTATTCACTCCACTAATATTTTCACAATACTCTTATCTAAATACTCGTATTATACAGATTTTGTTATTATTTTATTTCAATTAATATATAAAATTCTTCAAAATTATGGTTTATTTTCCAAACTATAGTATAATAAGAGCAACAAATGTTTATTTATAAAAATAAAAAAAAGATTATTAAATAAAAGGAAATAATCATTTTATGCTAAATAATTAATTTAAAATGTTGTATTTTTTTTTTTTATTAAATGGATTTAATTTTAAAAAACAAGGTAAGGCTTTATCAAAAAAATTTTAGATGTAATGTATTTTCTTAAAAAACAAATTATATAGAATCAAACTACTTATAACCATACGATCTTTAAGAATATTAAAAAAAAAATATTCATATTTTAAGAAGTTCATATAACACAATTATACGAAAAATGTAGTCAATAAAGTCAGCCACACACTGCTGAGTGCTTAACTCACTACAACTCTGGCAGACCGAGTTCAAATCCTGGCGAAGGCAATGTTTTTTTTCGAATTTTTATTTTTTTATACGTTTTTTAATAAACTAAATTGTTGGATCTAATCTGGCACAATTCGATCTGACATTTTTCAGTATCTTTGGATCTTACTTAATTCCTTAATATATTTGCTTTATCTAATTTGATTTGCCATTTTTCGTATCAATTTAAAACTTTCTAAATCGCCATATATATTGCTGGCTCTAATTTAAACTGACATTTTTCGGATCAATTAAGATCAAACTTAATCCCCAAATATAAAGGGTGTCCCAAGAAGAACGCAATTTTTAAATCTGGCAACATTCGAAGTGTCATTGTTTGACATTTGAACAATTGTTATTGTTTGCTAGTAGAAGGTACGAGGTTAGTAAAAATGGAGCGCTACACGAATGAACAACGCATTCTCATTGTGAAATTGTTTTACCAAAATGGTGAAAGTTTTGCGGCTACAGTTCGCAAATTGCCATCAATTTGGGGTCACAATAATGCTCCAAAAGAGTCAACTGTAAAGAGATTAATGGATAAATTTGCCGAAACTGGGTCTGTTAGTGATGTAAAGACAACAACGCGCCATCGACCAGGTCGATCGACCGAAAATGTCGCAGCTGTACGTGATGATGTCGCTCAAACTCCATCCACCTCAATTCGACACCGTGCTCAGCAAATTGGTGTCTCCAAATCCACTTTGCAGCGGATTTTGACGAAAAATTTGCATCTTCATGCATACAAAGTTCAATTGACTCAGGAACTGAAGCCAGCTGACCATGGACAGCTAAGGGAGTTCGTTAATTGGGTATTGGAGAGACAACATGAAAATGCTGATTTTGCCGATAAAATCATCTTCAGTGACGAGGCCCATTTTCATATTGATGGCTTCGTCAATAGGCAGAATTGTCGCATTTGGGGTGAGGAAAATCCTCGAGTGATTCACGAGAAGCAAATGCATCCTCAACGTGTCACTGTGTGGTGTGGTTTTTGGGCTGGAGGAATCATTGGACCTTTTTTTATAAAAATGAGGCAGGTCAAGCGCAATAGTCAATGATGTTCGGTTTCGTGAAATGATAACCAGTTTTTTCTTGCCTAGAATTGAAGAAATGAATGTGGAGGGCATGTGGTTCCAACAAGACGGCGCCACATGTCATACAGCGAGAGAAACAATTCAATTGCTGCATCAGTCATTTCCCGGTCGTGTTATTTCGCGTTTTGGAGATCAGAATTGGCCGCCTAGATCGTGCGATTTAACACCATTAGATTTTTTTCTTTGGGGTTTTTTGAAGTCGATGGTTTACGCGAATAAGCCGACGACGACTCAAGCCTTAAAAGAGGAAATTGGACGCTGCATTAATGAAATACCGCAGCATTCATGCAAAACGGTCATTGAAAATTTCATTAAAAGATCGCGTGCATGCCAGCAAAGCCGCGGCGGCCATCTGCACGATATATTGTTCCATACATAACCTCATTTTGTCTACTTTACGATATAATAAAGTTTCACGATTTTTTTTAAATATCTGTGTTTTATTTAAAATTTAAAAATTGCGTTCTTCTTGGGACACCCTTTATTACTGGATCTAATTTGATGAGAAATTTTTTTGACTCAACATCGCACAGCCCAAACATTTTAAGCTTAGAAATTTGATATGTAGGGTTAATCTCTTGCATAGGCATCCGATATAACGGGATTTTTGAAAAATAGTAAGGTCTTCCCCAAACGGCCTGCCGAAACCTTTTTGGCTAAAAATCTGAAATTTAAATTTAAATTATTTGTTCGATGAAGTACGAGCTAGTTCACTGATACGCAATTTTTCAACCCTCCACTATATACAGGGTGATTCAGTCACGACCCGTCGAATTTCACCAGTGTATTCCTTGGCTTATTTCATGAAAATATGTCCATTACGAACATCCCCAAAAATGTAAGTGTGCGAAATGGCAGCGGTTTGAAAATTTTCGGATTGGTGGTCGGAGGGTACTAGGGTAAAATTGCTAACTTCTGAACCAGTGGACGGATTTTTTTGTTTATGGGCTTGTTGGAAAAGTCTTTGGGAGACCTTTCAGAATCGATAAAGAAAAAATTAAAAAAAGTCAAATCGCCGAGATACAGAGCATTTGAAAAAAATTGGAAAAAAGACATGAGAACGTGCTTATTTTGAAAAAAAAAAAGCAAAACCGGTCCAGCGGTTAAAAAGTTATGAGTGAAAATGTGAAGGTACCTCTAAATTTTCCATGCAAATTGGTATATTTTCACCAGTCGCTAGAATTGAATAATATTTTTTATTCACATCAAAATATTTGTTTGCACCTCAAAATTTTTAACACACCACAAAATTTGTTTTCACATCCAAAAAAGATTTTCACCTCAAAAAATTTTTTTCACTATAAAAAATTTTTTTCACCATCCTTACGTTTTTCGAAAACTTATCTTTCAATGGTAATTTTTTTTGGTAGTTAGTGTGTTATTAATAATAATGAAATTTAAAACAATTGTCCTTAATCAAAAAATTATTCTTAAATCATGGTTGGCAAGCAATATCTTTTCATTATAACGGAAGTTGTCTATCACGCTCTGATCAATACCGATACGAAAATTTTAAAACTGCGGTTGCCATAGTAAAATGTGTCTTCAAATATCACGAGGTTTATTTTATAATATTACCTGTTATAAACCGGTGTTTCGGTAGTTTAGCGATATTATAACGGTAGTTTAAAATATTTCAAAATTGAACCGGAAAATAGCGCATTAAACCCTGTTATACTAAAAGACACTTGCCTTTAATGGAATAGCCATTTTAAAATTTTCATATCGGTCTTAAAGTAGCTGTGGTAGCCAACTACCGTTATTATGAAAAGGTTGGCATAACCCTGCCTTAAATCATCAAATTTGAAAGAATTTGAAATTTGGCATATAGATGCCTTCGCCAGCTTAGACATCCCCTGAGATGGGATTCGCGGGTAGGGTAAAAAGGGAAAAAATCACCCCATCAGAGTCTGCTTAAAAGACTTCTTCTAGAAATCCGACATTTAAGTTACGTGCTCTCAGAGTTAAGTGATACTTTTTGAAATTTCCAATTAAAGCATTCTAAAAATGGAATTAAAAGGGCGAAAAACGTCACGTATATTTAAAAAAAAAAATACGTGTGTAAGGAATTTATTTTAGGGCGGAGGGATTAAAGTTTATGAAATTATGTGTTGTTTACGTCAAAGGTATTGGGTATGGGTTCAGCAACTTTGTAGGAAATATTAACGCAAATATTGTTGTGGAACATATTAACCCTCTAACTCCCTAACAGTAGTTGTTGGCTCCATAATAACAAATCGTAAAAAAAACCCTAAAGAGGGGAGGGTAGAGTGGGTAGAGAGATAGTCTAGTACTCCGATTTGGTGAGTTGAAATCCGGGAAAAGGCAAATATTAAAAAAATTTTTTTTTAAATAAAATAAATATTCAAATCTTTTAATAACAAATATTAATAACAACAAAAATTAAAATTATTTGTGGTGCGTTAAGCGAAAGAGTGTGAACTATGAATCTGAATGCCCAGGTTAAGTACCGAAAAAATCTGAAAATTTAATTTCTCTTAAAATAAAATTTTATGGATCATAACAATATTTATGTGGAATATAAATATTAAATTGGACAACTAAAAATATTATTTAATATGACGACAGTTGTCGTTGCCACCAGAATTCAATTGGTAACAAATTCAGTGGCCACAACTGGTACTATTTTCCGGGTACTAAATTATCTTCATTCAAAAAGAAAAAATATAGTCAATTAAAAATGAGAATATGAGTTAAAAATTATCATCAACGATAGCATGTTTGCATAGCTAAAATCCACAAAAATTCGAAAAAATTTCGAACGCCAAAGCAGGTCGCTCTTAGAACATATCCAAGATTTATAAAACAAATGGAGTATTTAGCTTGGAGTACCTTCCTTGTTATTTGTTTTCGTATTGCTATTTTTAATTAGCGATATTTGGAATAATCTGTTGTCATATATTCAGTTCTATATAATTTACTACATATACAGAATAACCTGATTAAATCGGACCTTGGGGGATCGGACAAATTACGAGTAGTTGATCAAAAATAGGGTTCATTATGTAAAATGGCTATGATTTTTGGAAGTAAGAAATAAAAATTAGAAAACTTATTCTTTTGAAAAAATCCGAAAAAGATCGGCTATGAGCCCAACTGTAACCTATACGAGTCGTGAAGTATTTTCAGTCATAATCGCCATCCCCGAAAGGGAGTAAATGTCTGTGAGGCGGTAGTGCATGTATTCATCAACTGATTGACAGATCAAAAAAAATATGTACATGAAAAATTGTGGAGAATTCGTTTAAAGCGAGTTGGTATTATTAATCAAGCTTTACTGTGTGTTTATTGTTTCGTAGATTTGTTGACGACATTTATGTTAATTTTTTTTTTCACTTTTGTTTTCATTAGCACTGGTCTAGAAAATCTCAATCTCAAATGTATTTAAATGACATCTGACATGAACACTAAAAAAAGTTAGTAGTAGTAGGTACTCGTACATACAACTACTTTCGCATACATATATACTACATATTTTTGCTATAATGTGTTTTTAGCTGTCATTACTTTGTTTTTTATTTTTCAGTTCAGTTGAGTTTACTATTTATGGTTCAAGGTAAATTCATCATAAACTTTTTGTTATATATTCAGCAGCAGTTAAGTAGGTCTATAGGTTGACGTTTGTTGGTTACACTTATTTATGTTTTGCATTTTTCACATTCATAAATATGACGATACACTCTTTTACGTATAAATTATGTACAATTTATATTAGAATAAATTTATGTATGGATTCTTTCTATTTCATCTGCACACTGCAGTGCACTGATTGCATTTTACAACTGCACATACATTGATAAATTACGATCAAATAAAACGAGCCTATTTTTATTTGTTCAACTTCTATTTTTCTCATCTGTATTAGTGCACTATGGGTCGTTAATCAAACTTGTAACAAAAAGAAAACGAAAATAAATCCTTTAAGGCATTTATCAATTACAAAATTTTAGAATGCAGCGGGTAAACGGGAGCCTTGCGGATTTTATTATAAAGCTGCCATCTGGTCTGCACAAGCTATGTATCGAGTTACATAACTTTTGTTTTGATAGATAAACAAGTAGCATCCTACTAAGCGACCACGAAGCTTTTTTAAAATGTATAAAAATAATTAAAAAGGACCCATTTTGCAAAACAAAAGAAGTCATAAACAATTTTGTTTCTGCAAAAAAAGTCAAAACATTGAAGACAATATTGAAGAAAAAGCTTTCGAAAACAAAATTTGTTAACAACAATGGGTAATTACGAGGGCGAATCAATAAGTCCGTGACTTTTCGAACCTCCCTCGTAGTTATATGAAATGCAACACTGCTTCCATCAAATACCACCTGTTAGTAGACTACTGTCAGCAGGATTTTTCGAGGTCCATAAAATAGGCATTTGTTTGATCAATAATTTCATCGTTGGAGCTTAATCTCTTTCCACTGAGCCATTTCTTAAGGTTTGGGGGCTAGTTTCGGAAAATAAGATTAATTTTTAGCATAATAACTAAGCTGTCAAACGATTCCGTTGGTGGTCGATTGTGAGCATACGCGGCAGCCATCTTGCGGAAAGCTTTCTCATACCCAAGTGATCGTTCAAAATTGAAACCACTGAGCCTTTTTTAGATGCCTATGTCTTCCACAATCTATCGCACATTCAATCTTTGATCGGCCAACACCATATCGTGAATATTTTCAATTGTTTTGGGTGTAGAGACCTAAACCAGAACGTTCGGCATCTTCCCTGCTTGTAAGGTCACAACGAAAGTCAGTAAACCACTTTTTACCATTGAAATCGGTGGTGCAGAGTCCCCATAGTATTTATCAAGCTTTTCCTTGGTTTGTTTGACGGTTCTTTTTTCGCAAAAAATAATGTTTAATGAGCACTCGAAATTCACTTTTTTCTGTTAAACGCAAGCTAAATGACGGAACTTGCTCAAAATTTGACTATAGTCTTTTAACAGGTGGTACTTGATGGGAGCAGTGTTTCATATAACTACGAGGGAAGTTCGAAAAGTCACGGACTTATTGATCCGACATCGTAGTTATTTGTATCTAAGAACTTGGCAATTTGAATATGTCAAAATTTAACACCCTCCAACACGGAAAGTCCTCGACCAATCCCGCTTAAATTTTGTGTCATAACTACTACCCAATATGACTCAATTTTTTGCAAGTTTCATCCCGATCCCAAGACATCGGTTTTAAAAGTTCGTACACTTGAGATGTTTTCCCCAATTTGCATAATATACGTCTTAAGCATCAACGTTGGTATTTTGCATCACGTAGTCTAGCATAAGTGGGAACAGGATTTTATGACAGAATGCAGCCTTGCTTAACACCATTGTACAGTTCAGGAATAAGTAATATGATCTTATTAGAACTACATTTGTCAGATTGTATTTTTCACAAAGCTTCACGTAATATAGCATCGAATGCGTGTTCAAAGTCAACAAATAGTAAATAAAGATTCTTTTCTTTAGACTGTTAATGATGCGCAAGGTGTTTATATGATCTGCTCACGATCTACCAGCTCTAAAATCGGCCTGTTCGAGGTATTGTTTCGAACACCGGCCCAATTTTGTAGAGTAATAGCGTAGCCATTATTTCTGCAATGGAATTTCTTCAAATCTTCTTTCTTGGGGATTGTAATGACAACGCCCATCTTCCACACATCAGACAATTTGCCTTTTATCCAAACTTTATTGATGATTGAGGTAAACTCTTCGTGCTAATGTTGGTGCACTGTATTTTAGAAGTTCACACTTTGCGTTTTACTTATAAACTGAACTGCTTTGCCACCCTGCTGGCGTTTTTATATATGCGGGTTAAAATAACTAGAATATGGCAGCATCGTCTGGAAGCTGCACACTGGCAACTTTGAGAATGTTCTTTTACAGTTTGACATAAGAAACATTAGTTATGGTGAAGGGTTGCCATTTAATTGTTTTACATTTCAGGGCTAACATATGGGGATTTGCATTTCTACGATTAAATGGAATTTCTGTTACAATATGAAGGAGGGGTTGTTGAAACATCTGGCCTTTGTTTTCGTCAGATCAAAAATACCAGGTCAGATTAGTGTTATGTAACCATCCCTGAAGAATTTACTTGACCGAGCTAACTGTTCGTCAAGGGCAGTGATTTCAGTACCGTTTTGGTGGATTTATTTTCGACAAGTTTCTTTATTGCAGATTACCCTTGCCGCAAATTTCCGATATTTGCAGCTTTTTCATGTTCTGCTGCGATTTTGTTGTAGTAGCCTTGCAATTTTTTTACAGAAGAAATGGATTTTCTGTATTCCAATCTTGCAATTCGTTTTTGCTTAAGGATTTTTATATCGCCTATTTTGTTTTTAAGCTCTTTGCGATTTGGTATTTTAGCGCATATTCTATCGCTTAACCAGTGCTTTCTTTGACTTTCTACAAAACATTGGCTGTAGGCAAATTCTATGTCTTCCCATCAGTTTACTTCAACATTTTCATTGTTTAGATGTGTCCTCAGCGAGCGATTGTATATTTCAGCCTTGGTTGGGTTTTGTAGCCGTAAAGCTTTAGGAACTTTCTTCCTTTCTTTATAGTAGCCAAGGCGAAGTCGAAATATACCAAATATGAGCTGGTGATCGCTATCGATGTCTGTACCTCTATGGATTTAAACATTTAATATGGAGTTAGCAAATAACTTACTAATGATAATATGACGAATTTGGTTTTTTTGTTCTGCCATCCGGCGACTCCCATGTGCCTCCCATATAGGGATAGTGATGAGCGCTTGAATCTACTAGTCCGTCTCCATTGTCATTTCCCACGTCACCAAGACCATTTGAACCTATTACTGACTCTGCACAGATGGTAGTCTCGAGTTGATGATAAAATTCGTCATTAGAGGATTCATCATTGGGTTCCGTAGGAACATAACATTGTATCAAAGATATTTTACGAAAGCGGCAGTTAAATTTTGATAAAATAATACGGTCTGAAATAGGTTTGAGTTTAATCAAACATTGGCTAGATGTTGGTGTTAGAGCCAACCCAACTTCACACAGAAGAAGCAGATTCATTGTGAGAACCGAATTTTTTGCCAACCGAAAGATTTGGTTGCATCAACAGAATTATTTTGTTGTTGCTACCATATGTGTTCCTGGCTAAATGGAAAAATTATGTTTCCGAATAACCGAATTTCTGTCGCTACAAACAAACATATTGATGAGCACAACCTGGCAAAAACTTCGTTTATAACAATGAATCTGTTTTCCCTGTGCACGAATTCTGCTGCTTTTATTACCAGAGTTAAGAAACTTTTAACAATTACACTAAAAAAAAATAATGTGTCAATTAAATTTAGAGGTGTATTTTGTATGCTACAACAAATAATATCGGTGAGCACAATGAAATTCAAATGTGATTTCCGAGTACTTCAAAAGTTACAATAAAAATTTTCTTGCATTAACCCAATTTTGTTGTGAAAAACAATATTCGTTTGTGCCAAACGATTTTAGTTGTAGTAACCAAATATCAGTGGGACAAAATTTTATCTAGCATGCAACTTTCTCAGAGAGTTCACATGTTCTATGTACCAAACGTAATCCGTTTCTTAAAGTCAAAGGTGTCAATCTATAGAAAGGGGTTTGCCTAACATATTTTTGTGTGCTTTTGAGTAAATGCAAAAAAAAAACACAGCTAATATTAAAATTTAAACTTAATTTTTTGCAAATTTTCTACAATTCTGCCCTATAGTTTTTTATTAGTATTTTAAGTAGTAAATACTATTACAATTTTTCAAATTAGTATTCATGCTTTTTGTAATTTATTATGCTTTGAGCCCTTCATTATTGTTGCATGTTAAATTTTAGTTCAAATTATTTTTCTTTCTTTTGAAGTGTGTTAATTATAATATTTTTGCAATAATTGCGTCACTTTTTTTATTTATTTTGCCCCCCTCCCCACCCTCCAAAAAATAAAAAAAAAAATAAAAAATGTCATGCATTGTTGCATGAATGCTTTTTGCTACGAACTTTATATTCAATTTGTTTTTCTTGGTAATTTTAGGCCTGACTGCTTATATTATAAAATTGGTTTGCCAAAAAATAATCTATAATATGAAACTATATTGTTTCATTTAGGAAGAAAAAATTTAATTTAATATTTAGTATTTTTTCAATTCCATTAAACTTGACCTTTTCAATGACCCAAATCTAGACGAGTAAACATGTAAGAAAAATGATTCATAAGTTAAATTGAAAATTGTGATTTTTGCTTTTGGCATTGATAAGTGTATACAAGTTGGAAACAATTATTTAAATGTATTAATAATGAAATAATTTCAATATTTTACATTACAAAACACTCAGCTCAATATTGATTTTAAAATTATACTTTGAGTTAAAATAAACAGAACAAAAAAACTCGTTTACCGATTTGAGTACTCTCATAGAAAAAACTTCTTTATATTTCTGAAATCTATGGAGAATTGTCTGTCATATTTAGCAGGTTTTCCTAAAAATCGTAAATATATGAAACTTTTCATAGCATTTTATAAAATATGTTTCATAACTTCTTGACCACAACCTAATGTTGCCAAAAAAAAAAACTTGTTTATCAAAAATGGCTAAATAATTTTTGTTCAAATATTATTAAATTTCTTAGTGTTCCTTCTAACTTGTTAGTCAGTTGACTGTTAAATTTATAAAAAAAAAATGTTTAGTAATTCTATAAAAAAATATATAACTGTAACATTTATTCAATATATTTCATCTTTTTTAGGATTCCGTATAAAAAATTTTCAATTTAAGTAAAATTTTATTAAAACTTAGAAAATTTTTCTTAAAACAAAAAAAATTCCTATGTTAGGGTAAAAACGAAATAGTTTATATACTCAAAAATAGTTCATACTTAAGAACTATTTCTTGATTTTAGGAAAAAAAACATGTATAGAAAAATAAATATTTATCAATTTTTAAGAAACACATCTCAGTTTTAAGAAATTTGCATACTTAAATGTAATAAAATTAAGTTTAGTTCAAAAAAAATTAAGAAAATAATTTACTCCCGTTTAGTTCAAAAAATGTGTCTAACTTAAAACGAGAAAGTACTAGAACTAAATGTGTGTTCATTTTTTTCGCGAGTAGTAAAATTAACTAAATTTTAGAAAGCCATTTCCAAATTGAATTGAACTATTTCTATGGAAAATTTTCATGCAACTTAGTTCAGATAAATTTAAAAAATTTTAATATAATATTTTTTTTTCAAGTAAAAGTTTTTTAATTTTTAAAAAATAATAAACTTAGGTATATAATTTTTTTTTTTTGTTGGAAGACGTATAAATTATTTTCAATACTCTTTTCCAAAAAAAAAAAAAACAATCAAAAACAAACTAGTTAGTTTTCCTAATTTTCAAGATAAAATATTATTAAATGAAACAAATTAAAGTAACTGTTAAAAAAAGTTATCGTGCATGATTGTAATTTTTGGTTCGTGATCGTGCGTGAGCGTGAGTTAAAAATGTTTCAGGTGCCCATCTCCTATCTTAACAGTCTTATATATTTAACTTAAAAAAGGTTTAAATATATTTAAAAATTTTGTTAACAAAAGGTAAAAATTTTCGAATTTGCGCATTATGTAATAACTTTGTTTACTGGATACAATACAAAATATCCCAAGAAAATTTTATACATTACGGCATAACGGCTTTCCTATAATTGACGTTGCGCCTATTAAACCTTATATTTTTTCCGAAGGCACTAAAACTATTTTTTTTTAATTAATAATAAAAAAAGTTAAAATTTGTATATGTCAATTAAAGTTTAAGCTAAAAATGTCATAAAATAAAGTTATGACATTTTTCTATTTTTCGGTAATAACAAGATATTTTGTGATATTTTGTATTTTTGCAACAATTTCCTTCAATTAGTTAATTTAAGAAGACAAAGTACCCCCAGTGTTCCTTAGCCATAGATGCCGTGTGTCACTTAGGGCGTCCGTTCTTGTAGTTATCTCAAGCAGAACCGGTAATTAACTACGAAAAGGACTGACTTTGTCACAATTTTTTACGTTTCAGGATATCCGCAGTACATTTTTTTAATTTGTTTACCTTTTTGCTAATGAAATTTAATTTATACTATAAATACATGACTAGTATAATGCAAAAATTATAAAAATTTATAGCAAAAATGTAGAGCAATTTTATTCACATTTTTTTTGAGCTACGCCCGACAAAAGGAATTTTGCCCGAATAAACTGTCAAATAGAAATCATTTTTTCTGAAGGTATTTTTTTCAAGATTATCTGAAAAATCATTAGGGAAAGTTTATTTTATCATGATGGAAAAAATAAATTTTTGGCTGTCACTTGAAATTGGTCCTTCCGAAAGCCCTTTAAAAAAGATGGTTGCGGTACACAGTCTCCAAATAAAAAGCTATCAAATAATCATTATGTAGGTTCTTATGTATTTTATTTTAAATACAAGTTCTTAACCTCTAAAAAGACACCCTTTAAGGTGCTAAAAATTTTGGCGTGGTAAAGTTGAAACTTGCTTAATTTAGTTAAAAGCGGGTGAAGGTTATCAAAAATATAATGAAACTTTCGAATTAGTAAAGAAACGATGTTACCAAATATATGTGCGAATTTTTTAAGTTTTTGAAATTTTTTAAAAATTTAAATAATTTTGAGTCATGTTTTCCAAAAAAAAAAAAAGAAAAATATTAAAGTATTTTTCTATAGATTTAATTTAAAACTTAACAAATTTTTGTGTTAAAAATACTATTTAAAATTTTGTCAGTTTTTTTTTTTTGTTCAACACATAAATAGCACATAAATAGTTTTGTATATAATTAAATAAATATTTTATGCTCATTTTAAAAAATATTATAAATATGACAGTTTGATGTTTAATTAAAAATATTTAAAAAGAAAAACTTTTTTAACATTTACATTTCAAACTTTTATTATAGTTCATAGTACTACCTACCATCAAGGAAGCTATACCGAAGGGTTCTCTTTGGTTTTAATGAAATGCTAAAATGTGATTAAGGAGAACGTTTAGGGTTTAAGAAGAGAGGTAAATGGCAGCTTTTGTATTGGAACATGACTGTAATATACGAAATTTCATTAAAGGAAACAAACATTTTGGTAGCCTACGCTGCAGTTTTCCCCTATATTTGTAATATTTTAAACATGAATAACAAAAAGCATTTCAAAAAAAGTTGTCTAAAAGTCAAACGATAACAAATATCGAAAAAGTCCAAACTATCACATATCTGAATTTAATTAACAACGAAAGGAACCCATCGGTATAGTTTCCTTATACGTATGTATAATAATGTCAACTTAAATAGAGAATAAAATATTTTTACACCAAAAATAAAATACATTATACATGTACTTACTATTATTTAGTAATAATTTTGAACTGAAAATAAAAGTAAAAAACAAAAAATATGTTAATTAATGAGTGACATAAAAAATGTTATGAATTTAATGTATTCATTGTTGGAAAAAAATGTTTGAAATAATAAAACATAGAAATCATGCATCTTAAATTAAAAGATAAACAATGACAAACAATAATGTATTTAAACAACTGATTAAATATTTCCTAACTACATATAGATGTGTAAATGTCCAAAGTAAAATACATTCATTAATAAGAAATTACTCAATAATAGTTGGAAAATATTAAGGCACGTACTATTAAACAAAATAAGTTTATTGATTAAAACTTTAAAAGAATTCATTAATTTATTCGATTTGAAAATTAGACTTAATATTTAATTGATTTGCGCGTGTAAAACTTGAGCAAAAGTTTTTCAACTTTTAGGGTTTAACGTTCGTAAATACCCGGGAAAAGTTTAACGGGAGTTGCAAGGAAATTTAATACCAATTCTCTGGAAAGTATGAAATTGATAATTGAATTGAATTTGTAAACATTATTTTTAATAAGCGGATTTATTTATGTATTTATCTTGTTTCGTTAAAGTTCCTTATTTTGTTTTGTAATTTAAAAGAAATTATATTTTGATCTAATCTAACACTTTCTCGTTAATATATCGTAAAAGAAAATATTAAACTTTTGTACAAACTCTTACACGGGATTTAAATTAAGCTAAATCCAAAATGTATTTAAGAAATAGAAAATTCCGTTTTGAATTAATATTTTTAATAAAATAAATAAATAAATAAATAAATAAATAAAAAAATAAATAAATAAATAAATAAATAAATAAATAAATAATTAAATAAATAAATAAATTTAGCTTAAGCTATTTTTTAGAAATTGCATTTTTTCAAAATTTTAATTTTATTCTTTCACATTATATTAGAGAGTAAGTGTCAAATTTATAAAATATATAATTTATTTCAAATTAAAACCCAAAAAATGAAGTTTTCAACGAAACAAAATAAATCCAAAAATATATCCAGTAATTAAAAAACAGGCCTATTATAATAAAAAAAATATGGAATTTTTTGGGACTAGGTCCAAATTTGATCCCATTTTCTTTAAATTTGGAGGCATGATTAATGGTGCCATAATCTAAATACCATTTAAATCCAATTTAAAAATAACCTTTCGACAGAGGGTAGGTCTGAATATGGAGCGATTTTAAAAAAATCAATAAAATTCGTCTCTGGGCCAATAGGTACTTATGTACAGAGCTTCGCAAAATGAATTTTATTTTCAAGGAATTCTCTAAAAATCGAATTCAATTTACTTTTACTGATTTAAAAAAAATAATTGAATTTTAACATTTATGTTATTTTATTACAATTAATTTAACGACCCTGCGGGTAAAAGACCTATCCCAGAACACGTCACGTGACCGGTTCATTGTGATAGGGTCACGGGACGGGTTTTTTACATGAAAAGAAGCGGTCACTTTAACTTGGGCTTGTCCTAGAAGGGGGTCAATTGCCCTCTGTTACATGTCACAGGGCTGGTCTAACAGAACATGTCACACAACTAACCCAAGGAACATATCACAGAACCAACGCAAATAAACATTTCACGACTTTTAAACCAATTACCTGGTAGGTACTTTTGGAACCGGTCCTTTTTTTCACCTACCTCGTGATATGTATTTTCGGAACCGGTACATTTGTAACATATTACGGGTCCGCCCCTATTCCCAACTGACCGCTTTTTTCCCGCCGGTTTATTCTTACAAATACAAGAAGAAAACAAAAAATAATTATAGTATTTTTAAAAACAAATAGAATAAAAAAAACCCAATTAAAAAAAAATCGCCAAATTTTAAAATAATCGCTAAAATCAAACAATCGCGCTCATATTGAAAAAAAAAAATCCCCAAAATTTGAAGAAAAAAAAGCTCAAAAATTTAAAAAAATTGTGAAAGTAAAAAAAGTCGCTGAAAAATCGCCATAATTGAGACACAAATCGTCAGAATTTAAAAAATCGCTCAACTTAAGAAAAGCTAAATTAAAAAAAATCGTCAAAATGTAAAAAATCTCTCAAATTTAACAAAAAAAAAATTTGTAGAAATGTTAGCCCTGAAAAATAAAACAACAAAACAACTTAATGGCAACCCTTCACCATAACTAATGTTTCTTATGTCAAACTGTAAAAGAACATTCTCAAAGTTGCCAGTATGCAGCTTCCAGACGGTGCTGCCATATTCTAATAATTTTAACCCGCATATATAAAAACGATAGCAAGGTGGCAGAATAGTTCAGTTGATAAGTAAAACGCTGAGTGGGAAGAACTATAGTGTAGCTTACGTTTAGTCTATCTACATCGCGTAAATAAAGTGTGCTGTTAAAGTGTTTTTCTGTAATTTTTAGTGACTGTTATAAATAAATACAGCTATAAATAATTTCAAACAGTGTTTATTATTTGCGATATAGAAAGAACTCGATTTATTTAAAAGGTAAATAAATCAACGATTTCATAAAGGGTAAAATCGTAACAATATTTTTTTATTTAAGCGACTCTTTTAATTTTGTGGATTTTTTAAAATTAATGTTTTTCGGTTTTGGCGACTTTTTTAAATTTTAGTGATTTTTTTAATTTTGGCGACTTTCCAATTAGACAATTTTTTCGAATTGTGGCAATTTTTTCCAAAAGTAGCAATATTTAAAATTTTTGCTTTTTTCTATTTTAATTATCTTTATTTTTGTTATTTATCCAATTTTGGGGATTTTTTTAAATTTCAGCATATTTCTAGGATTTGGTGATTTTATTTAATTTTGAATTTTGTTTTAATTTGTTTTTACTTATATTTATTTTTCAAAACTTAAAATCGAATCAAGAAAACGAAAACGAATGAACAATAAATCAATTGAATTCACAAATTCGTAAATCGTTTGTCTAAAAATCGATTGAATTCCCAACAATTGAATTCAGTGATTGAACACATTGGATGATGAAAAACGAATCAAGTCTTTTAAAATAAAAGCGATTAAGACCAACTAATAATTTATTTCCATTCAAAAATTGTAGTTTGAGAAATCGATCATTTCATAGTCAATTAGAATTGTAAATCAAAATTTCATTCAAATTTTTTTATATTTGCGACCTGTTAAATCGACTCAAAAAGTGATTGAGTCGATTGGTATACTATAAGGTTTAAGACCCACCTTGGACATTTCAAATTTAGTTTATAAAATACCTTATAGTGGAAATAATAATGAGAATTGTAGTAATGTATATGTAGGTACAACAAAGAATAAATTAAAAACAAGAATTGCAGGACACAGATCTGATCAAAAATACAGGAAAACTACTTCTACACAAAAAACAGCATTATCATTACATTGCACGAATTTTAATCATTATCCTGAATTTGATAGGACGTCAATTTTAAACACGGATATTTTTATTTTTATTTTTTAATTTTGACAAAAAAAAAATAATTTTTGATTTACCTTTTTTTTTTAAAAAAAATTGTTATATATAAGTTTTCAGTTTATAATTTTAATTGATTAATTATAAAAAAAAACAATTTCCCCTGAAGAAGTCACCCAATGTGGTGACGAAATATTGGGATAAATAAAGATTTATAATTAATTTTTTTTATAAATAAAGGATCTTTGGCTCAATAAAGAATATAATACTAAAATATTTTTTTGAAAAAAAATATAAAATAAAAAAATTTTGATAAAAATAAAATAAATTTGAAATTTTGTACTACTAATAATAATAATATTTAGTAAATTTTTTTTGCTGATTTTAGCAAACAAATTTTAAATTCCACTTTACAAAAAGTTTACTCAAATTTAGTAGCGGCAGCTAATTTTTTTGCAATTCGCATTGTACTACACTTCAGCAGACATGTGTTGCTAAGACTAGCCAAATAATACCGCTGGGCTTAAATTAGCAAAATTTCCCGTAATAACTGCAAAATTTTCAGTTGCCATTACAGACTTTTTTTGGTGAGTGTACCCTAATCATGCAGGAGTGTAGGGTATAGTTGTTATTTTTATAATAATGGGGGATATACATAAAAAGTTATTACGACACTAACCGAATGAAATGCATTTTCTGGTCAGCTACGACCTTAATCAATATTCGTCGCGTCTTTTAGTTAATTGTACTCATAAAACCCGAACCTTTAATATATTATCGAGTCCCGATTTTTATTTGTTTATGTCTTATTTAGAATGTGGCCTATAAACTTCAAAATTTAAACATGACAAAAAAAAAATTATTTTCGGTTAAATTTATTAATTTTTCAGTTATTTTTCAGAAGTACATTCTTTTGAACTTCAAAACAATTCATTCTCTGTAACCCTGTCATTTATATAAATATTGTATGACATAAAGAAAGTCATATTCAAAAAAGATATTTCTACAAAAAGATACGTATGATAATAGCATACAGATGTTATGATGTACGATTTACAAAAAAAAACTAAAAATAATGGAAGTTACACCCTTTTTAGCCAGAACACAATATAGAGCAATGATCATGAGTTTTAGTGTTAAATTGTTAGAAACAGTATGATAATGTAAGCGCGGCAGATATTTTAAAATTCCCACAATTATCTAATACAGGTTACTACTGGATGCGTGATATTGTGGTTACAGCGTTACACACACATACACACTTACATATCAACATTTTTTTAAAATATTTTTTTTTGTATTATTATCAACTTTAGCATCAAGTCAAGCGCACGTGAGCATATATATCGCGTCATTTATTTAGAAGCGCTTGAATTAACAAGCTCAAGTGCAGGTACGGCGATAATGTTAAGGGCTTGGAGAAAAACTGGCAGAGAAGTCAGTTAGAGTAGGTTTTGTTGTTACATGAGAGTATTTTACGAATAAATAAATTTTAAAATTTCAGACTGTCTCAATAACAATAGTTTAAAAACAACAATAATAAAATAAAATGTTTTTTTTTTTTTATTTTTATCATTTACACAGTATACAGAGTAGTTTAGTATCATCATCATATAATTGTTGAAAGATCATTTTAATTCTCATACAAATGCAAAAATAAAATTTAAAACAAAAAAAAAAACAAAACAAAAAAATGACAATAACGCAAAATTTAGTGTTAGATGGGGTAAAAAATCATCAATTAGTTGAAGTTTAACTTTGGCAACAAGCGTTTGATAAATCGGTAGAAATTTAAATATTTTTATATATAGAACCATCAAATGGCGGGAAGTTAAAAAATTGATAATTCAATTTGTTAATTAATAATTATTGGAAAATTTAATAACAAAAAAATAATTTATAATATTTAAAAATTAAAATTTAAAATTTAAAACAAAAAAAATTATAAAACAAAATATTAAACACAAATCTTTAAATAAAAATTTACCATAATATTTAAAAACAAAAATAAATAAATTTTTATTATTAAAAAATATTTTTAAAAACGTTTATGAATACAAAAAATTCAACATTTTTTAATATTTCCATATTTAAATAAATAAATAAATAAATAAATAAATACATAAATAAATAAATAAATAAATAAATAAATAAATAAATAAATAAATAAATAAATAAATAAATTAATTAATTAATAAATAAATAAATAAATAAATAAATAGATAAATAAATAAAAAAATAAATAAATAAATAAAAAAATAAATAAATATATAAATAAATAAATTAATTAATAAATTAATAAATATATAAATAATAAATAAATAAATTAATAAATAAATAAATAAATATTAATAAATTAAAAAATTAATAAATTAATAAATAAATTAATAAATTAATAAATTAATAAATTAATAAATTAATAAATTAATAAATTAATATATAAATAAATAAATAAATAAATAATAAAAAAAAACAAATTACAAAATAAAATTATAAAAAATTAAAAAACCAAATTATAAAAAATGAAATAGTTTATTAATTTAATAAAGTTTTAACTTTTATTTAACCTTTAAAAAACTAATTTAATAAATTTAAAAAAATAATATTTCAAATATGTTTCAAAAAAAAAAAACAAATAGAAACCAAATTTAAAAATTTTAATTTTTTGTCTTATAATAACACTAGTGTGCAAGGTTTTGGTACATACAGTAGAACCGGGTTAAGATTAACGTCGAGTTCATTATAAGCAAGATTCGTTATTATCGGGTTTTAAATTTGTTTAACAAATAAAAATAATCCACAAAATAAATAAAAATTCAGAAAAATTGTGTTTAAAAATTATTTTTTTTTAATTCAGAAAAAAAATTATTTTCTAGTATCCTTCAGAAGCAAGATATGTCCTGGGATTATATGTATATCCCATTGGGTTTTTTGAAAAACATTAAATGGAACAAATATCCCATCGCTACAGATATGATTTTTAAAATTTTGCTTGGGATGTATGATCACCATGTTAGTGAAAGGGTTGAAGTTTCTAAAAACTGTTTCAAAAATGGTGCAAATTCTTTAATATATTTTTTTGAAAATTCATTTATTCATTAAAAAATATTTTCATTCCCAAAAGTAGAGCATCAGCGTCCATTGGATTTCTTTAATATTTAACATTAACTGTTTGCGGAAGATTTAAATGAAAAAGAATTGGCCTCAGTAAAGCTAGGTATCGGTATGAAACGAAAATTTGAAATTTTTAAAAATTAAAAATTATTTAAGTCAATTATTTTTTAGCCTTAAGGAAAAAATTCTGATTATCTAATTTAAATTATGATTATACTTGAAGGAAAGTTCCTTATTTTAAAATTAATTAGCTTAAAAAAAATCATCATAATTTTTAACCTAAAAAAGAATCGAAATGGTAAAATAATTATTTTTCGGCAATGGTCCTTTAAAAAATTTTCTCTTGCTAAATTTGGAAAGCATATCAAAGTTTTTAAGTAAATATGAATTGGAACAGGAAATTTTTTTAGAATTAAAAATGATTAAGATTAAAAAATTTTCCAGGAAATTTGTAAAATTACTCTGAAAATGTAAGAAAACTTATAAACTTTAAATAGATAAATCATTAAGTGTCACTAATTTTAAAAATATTTTCAATTTTCTAAACAATACCAATTAAATAAAAAAAATTACATATTGTGCAACAAAATACAAACAAAAAATAATATAAATAACAGAAAAGAACCCTGTACTTGCACAATGACCCTCCGTCATTATAATAATATAAAGTGGTTTTCAAATTCTAAAAACACAACAAATGTTTATTCAATACTAATATTTTTATTAATAATACAAATGAAATGGTTAAACTGCTGTAAGTATTTATTACTATACTACTCACATGTGGTCTTAAATCAGAAATTGCAACAAAAAAAAAAAAGAGAAGCACCAATAGGTAGTACAGGGTTTTAAAGCACCATAATACTTCTGTCAAACAAATCATTATTTAAAAAAAAAAATATATAGCGATTTTAATTTTTTTTTTTTTTTTGGTATGTCGACTTAAAAATTTACATATAAAACTCATAAATGATATATATCTATATAAAAAATCAATAAATCAGTTTTTTGGAAAATAGTTTAAAATTTTGTACTCAAAAAAGTTTGTCGGTAGAATCTACAAAAAAAAAAATAAGTAAGAGCGGCTAAATTCGGCTATGCCGAATATTATATACCCTTCACCATGGTTGGGAAAAAAAACTGAAGTTTATACGGACGCCTTTAAGAGGAAATTAACCATTTAGTTTGGTGATAAAACTTGGACTCGGGAAGATTTATGGTTTCAGAAAATAGGTATTTAAAAAAAATTATGTTTTGGGCATAACTTTTTTTGTATCTAAACCGATATTTCCGAGTTTTTCAGCAAATATTTTATACTAAAGATTTTCGATCTTTTGCTATATAAGACATATCCATAGGTCATATTACAGCTCTAAAATAGTGTTTGTTGTTTGTGTATAAAAGGTGAAGAGGTGAAAGAAAAGAATTTTAACAAATCGTTAAAAGAAATCACTAGAACTGCATGTGTTTTATTTCTACAAACACGTTTGATTTAGCTGGTAATTAGCTGGGATTTTGTTTCGCTTTTTTATTAAAAATATTTTTAATTTCTTTAGCTTAATTTCAAAAATTTGAAGGAAAATAGTTTATAAATTTTTTTTTTTAAATTATTATAAGTTATGACCTAAAATAGTTGCAATCAAAGGGAAATTATGTATACAATTTTCTTAATATATGAGAAATAAAATGGTTTAAGAATCTTTTTATAAATTCTTTTAAATCGGAACAAAAATAGAAATAAAACCGTTTGTATATTGTTTGTATCAGAGGATTTTTATAAAAATTTTGATGTTTTAGCCTATTTATGGATTATTTAATTATTAATATAAAATTTTATATAAATTAATTATTATATGTTAAAAAAAGCAAAAAATAAACAAAAAAAAAAAAGTCTTAAGAAAATAAAAAAAAGTACAAAAAAAAGTGAATTGACCGGGATTCGAACCCGCGGCCTTAGAGAAAAAAAAAGTATTTGTAACATAGCGACCAGACAACTGAGCTATTGAAGCTCACACAAAATCGTCGTTAATAGAGGTACATATAAAAAAGTCTTCGTTCATTAGAGATTTGTTTGGTTTTTATTTAAATGACAAATCTTTGTATGTGTTTGTTGTTTGTGTATAAAAGGTGGAGATGAAAGAAAAGAATTTCAACAAATGTATGTGTTTTTTATGCGTAAAATTCTACATACATATTAAACAAAGGGATTTTACGGAAAAAATTAGAGGTAGTCCTGGTTTTTTGCTAATATCTCAGCAATTTATTAACCGATCTGTCTATAGCAAACAGAAATGGATCTCATGTAACAGAAATAAATAACAATCAAGTCCTCATCATGTCTGGGTTCTTCGGAAAACCCATTTCAACACACAAACGGACAGACGGATATCGTTAAATCAACTTCGCTCTTCATAAGGACCCAGAATATATATACTTTATAGGGTCTAAGATCAATATTGTAGAAATTACAAACGGAATGACAAACTTATATATACCCTTCCACCTGTGGTGAAGGGTATAATTACAGATAAAATAGTTATAGTAAAAAGGCGACTAAAAAGGTTACTAAATAGTATCTAAAAATTTTATTAAATAAAATTTTTCACTGAAGTTTTTAATTTTTATAGTTGATATTTTTTTAATATGAAAATGTATTTTTTTAGTCTGGTTCGAGATCATAGAAAAAGAAATTTTTTTTTAAATGAAAAATTTTTTTCTTATATTTTTTTATTTAGCAATGATGGACAATATACAGAAAAAGTTATTTAGACACGAGCCGAATGAAATGCATTTTCCAGTTAGCTACGACCTTCATCAACATTCTTTGTGCCCTTACAAGTGCTAATTGTAAATATCTCTATTTAACTCACAAATCAACGGAGTTTAGATGAAATTTACTTACTGTTTTTTTACATGTTTTTACGTGTTCTTTTACATTCTCCTTTATTACTGTATGTCCAAATCAGCAATTAGCTAATATTAAAGACATTTGCTTAAATTGTTTTTACATATGTACAAACAATTCTTTTACCGTACCAAGTTATTTAAGAGTGAAGTTTTTATTTTTTTTTAATATAAATAGATTATTAAATAAAAAAAATAATAAAAAAATGTTTGCAATTGAAAAAAAAAAAATTATGATCTCGAGCCAGTTAAAAAACAACTTACAAATTCAGTAAAAACAACAAACAATGCCTTAAAAATGAGTATCAAATTTTTACTACCAAAATTTTGAAATAACTGACAATAATTGTAAAGAACTACTGATTTTTGCAGTTAGCTTTTTCGATATTTTACTAAAAAAAAAACAATTTCCTTTCGATTTCAAAAAAATATATGTAACTGCTTCATCTATATATAGAAAAAATTGTTGCAAGTGTGTTGTGACCTTATAACTCACGAAAGGTCAAACCAAATTCGATTAAATTGTTAGAGTTTGTTCGTATGGTCGTGTGGATGGTTTATCTAAAGTTTGCACGAAATCGGAATCGGCGTTTCTGAGTTATGTCAACATATGATTTTGTCTATATAAAAAAACAACAACAAATACGTAGGCGCCCATGAGCGTGTGCGGTATGTATACTGTGTGCTGACTTCATACACACAGTAAATAGAAGTTGTAGCGCATACACGCATACACATTGACAGCTGTCAGTGAGCGATCATTTTAAGGTTCTTTATGCACTATAGTATTAAATTGATTTACTTTTTTTTTTCATTATTTCCAAATAAAAAATAAATAAAAAACCAATAAATTTGATTCAATGTTAATATTCATGCTTTGCGAAGCACGCCGGGATCCGCTATTACTACATAAAATTTGAAGTCAAAATTCCAAACAATATTATGCATTGTAGGTACAATAAAATTTTCGGATTTTCATTTGCAAACTAAAACTTTGACAGTAATAACAAATATAAATAAACTAAACAAGAATTTTCAAAAACTCAACGAAATTTGTTAATTTTTAACTGTTTACTGCTAAAATTTTGTTCTGGTCGTTGTTTATTACACTCAAAATAGCTTGTAGTTTAAAATAACTGAAAATATGTTTAAAAATAAATGAAAAATCACTTTAAAACCGGTCTACTAACTTTTCATTTATTTTTGAATGTACATTTAAATTAGAATGGTCCAAAAAAAAAACATCAAAATTTGAATTCGCAATCTCTACACTGTTGTCCCTATTCCTTAATGTTTAGAAACTGTGACAAGCTTCAGCAAAATTCGTTTATATTTAGAGGTAGCACAAAAAGTTACTTTTAAGAATTACTAATTAGTCGTTAGAGTAATTTATACAAAAAGTGGGGTTGACTTTGAAATTGAATAATTTTTTTAACTATTCGCTATAATTCGTATTAATTAATGTTCAAAAAAGCAATATGAGATCAAATTTAAAAAAAAAATAAGTAACTTTTAATTAGATCGCTATTATTTTTTTAATTTATACACAATACGCATTTAAGTCAACATATCAAAACTTTCTGAAAAGTTGTAAATACAAATTGAACTTGCTAACGCCTTATATGAACAAATTTCTCAAATCTGATCTTAATTTTTATGAAATTGAAAACAAATTTGTGATGTTTAAATTATCCGCAGTTTTGAGAATTAAACAAAATTCAATATTTTTGTGGTATTTTCCTAACTATCTCATCGAAAAATTTAACTTGTACTTTTGTAATCTACTTACAAAGGGCTTTCATTAGACATGACATTGCATAAGATAACTATCCTTACAACTGAATGTAAAATTTAACTTTTTTTTAGTTTTTTGCTATTACTCATATTTAGCGTATTAAAATTAAATTGTTAACAAAAATCCTGTCTCACATTAGAAGACATTCCATGGACATACGATGTAATCATTCAAAAAAGAATTTTTGATGAAAACCGAACATTTTTTGTATGAAATTTTCGCGATATTCGCGACTTCGAATTTAATTTGGATTTTGTATTCGCATTGCACACCCAAAAATATATTATGTTTGATGAGTCACGATCCCAATAACCATATTTTATATTTCTTAATTTTTAATTTATTTAAAATAATAGAACTTTAAAACTTGAATGGATAGGTGCTACCTTTACATAATTTTTTTTTCTAATTTTTTTGGCAGACCATATTTTTTCATTTTTATTTTGGACTACCTTAATGTACATATATGATTTTTTTATTATTAACAAACTAATCCGTAAAAACGCTGTAAAAACAAATGACATTTCCCTCGTTTACAAATAAATAACTGCAAAACTCATCGTTAAATTTTATTAAGATAAACTAAAACGTCTGCAAAAATATCATACAACTTTTCATTCATTTTGTTTTTTTTATATGTAATTTGTTTTTTAAGTAAATTTTGAAAAAAGGGGAAAAATATATTTTTATATAATTTAAAAGCAAATTAACTGTGAATTACTGTAAAAATATTTTGAGTGTATCATTAAAATAACTAATGTTAGGAAATGCACTTTATTTGGTTAGCTTTTTTTCACTAACTGATATAGTCACCCTTATTCTAGTTGTCGTCATCGACACAAGACAATGTTGTCTTGGGTTTTTTTTTTTTTTTGAAATTGGTATTTCCGTTGTCGTTATCGTAAATAATTGATAACTGTCGACAAGTATTTGGTATTCTGTAAGAAAATGTGACGACGATATTGTCTTGAAACGACTCTGATTTTGTCGACACAATTTTTAGTAACGACTTGAGGGAAAAAATGGGAAGAAATATCAAATTTATTAAATGCACTTGGCCCACCGAGAATAATGTGAGGTGGATGGCAGAAGGTAAAGAAAGCATGATCATATAAAGTGCATTATAAAAATATAACAAAATTTATTTATTGGTTTGGCGAGACTTAAAATTTAAAGTTAAAAAGAAAATGGTAGCCAACAAAGCCGAGTGTAATGCTACAGGTGGCGGAAGATTCAAGCAATTTATATTGAGCCCGCTGGAGGAAGCTGTGGAAAATCTTCTACAGTTTCAGAAACAGCTGAACCCTAAGTTAAAGTCATTTCCAACACTGAGCTGGTACGAAATCTGGGCTAAAAATTTTAATCTAGCTGCCAACTTTATTGTTTTGGAAATAAATGTGGACTTGATTTCGGTATTCAAATTAGGTGCTATTGTTTCCAGCACATCTTTGAAGGCTGTTTTATTCAGCCGAAAGTAACTTTCAAACCTTTTAAAAAAAATTAGAAGATTAACATTCTTTAAAGTAACAAACTTTGATTTTGCTACTCACTTGTTATCCGGCAGGTAAAAGATATTGGATTTCTGTATGAGAAGTCTTCTTTCCAATACTAGATTTTCTTTATTTTCTTCATCACTGGTATCAGAATTTAAATTACACATAAAAAACATTTTTTCGCAAAAATAATAAACAAAATAAATCTGCCGACTCAATTTTTAGAGATGTGTTTTTGTTTAAATCGATAAACTGTCAACGTCGTTACAACACTGTTTTAGAATACCAATTTGGTGTCGAAGTGATGTCGACGTCGAAGCAAAGTGATGTTGACTCAAAAACGACGACGACATTGATAACGACAACTAGAATAAGGGTGAATAATTGTTTTATATTTTTCCAAACAAAAAAAAAACTGCAGTTACATTTTAAAGCAGCAATTACTGATTGTGTTAATTTTTGTGACAATTTATGATTTGCGACCACATGTGTATACGTAAGAATTTAAGAAATATATTTTTAAGTTTAGGTATGTCTGTCTGTTCGTATTTTTAAAGTCATCAATTTTTATTTTCTGAAGTTAAAACGTAATTTTTAGGGCTCTGAAGTTCAAGTAAATACACTTTTATCGTTTTTGTGATTCAACAAATTTGCATGAAAATGTCATCGATGCTTATTTTTACATATTTTGCTATAAATGCAATTTTTAATGCATATTTTTATACATGTTTTGCTATAAATGCATAATTTTCTAAAAATTTTATGTTTTTAAACATTTCACTAAAAACTATGATTTACAAAATTTATATATTTTGTAAAAAAAAATCAACTTTAAAATTTTTATATTTTGTTTTATCAAAAAAAAAAAAATAATAATAACAATAACAATTATAGAAAATGCAGCTACAGGTTGGTTGAAAAGTTCCTGCGCTCGAAATGAAAGTATACTGTTTTTGTTACGAAATATATTTTTTTATTCAATATAATCTCCTAGAAGCTCAATACACTTGTTCCAATGATCTTCCAATAATTTTATCCCATCCTTATAATGGTTTTCTGGAAGCTCTGCAAAATAACCGTCTACGGCTGCTATGGCCTCTTCATTCGACGAAAAATGCTTTCCACGAAGGAATTGTATGAGATTACTGAAGAGATAGTAGTCACTGGGAGCCAAATCTGGTGAATACGGTGGATGTTCAAGCAATTCGTACTTTAATTCTTTGAATTTTACCATCGTCAAAACACTTTTGTGAGCGGGTGCATTGTCTTTATGAAAAATGATTTTTTTCTTCTTTAAACCAGGTATTTTCTCACGAATTTTTTCATCCAATTGATCCAAAATGCTGCAATAATATTCAGAGTTGATTGTTTAACCTTTCTGAAGATAATCAATCAACAAAATTCCTTTTGCATCCCAAAAAACTGATGCCATAACCTTCTTTGCTGATCGTTGTGACTTCACCTGCTTTGGAGCTGAACAACCAGTTTCAGTCCACTGTAAACGTTCTTGTTTCAATTTAGAATCATGGTGGTAGATCCAAGTCGCATCCATAGTTATAAAACGACGCAAGAAGTCGGTTTTATTCGGCTTAAAACGCTCCAAATTACGCTGAGAAATTTGTTTTCGATCCAGTTTTAGTTGAATTGTTAATGTGTGCGGCACTAACTTTCCAAACAGTTTTTTCATACGTAATTCTTCATGTCAAATATGGAGTACTCGTTCGTCTGAGATGCCTATGGCATTAGCAATTTCACGCTTAGTCAAACTTGGATCTTCACTAACCATATTATGTACCTGCTCAATGATTTCTGCTGTTTAAATTCACCAGCCCAAAATTCAACGGTGGGTTTTGAAGGTGAGGACTCCTTATACACTTCTAACAATTGTTCATAAATTTCCTTTGCTTTTAAACCCTTCAAAACAAAGAATCTAATGACTGCACGATATTCAATTTTTTCCATATTAAAAAAAATCAATGAGACGTCAACTTCAAATGGCTTGTAAACAAAGAAAGAATTAACAGAATGACTTGCAACTTTGCATGTGTTCTCAGGACAGTTATACCAACTTGAGAATAAAAAAAGTTTGGAGCTAGCAGTGCCATCTCTTGGTGAGCGCAGGAACTTTTCAACCAACCTGTATTACACAAAAAATACTAAAAACGTTAAAAAAATCAATAACAAATGCATATTTGTTTGAATATTAATACATAAATATTTTATAAGCACAAAACAATTGTATTTTAACTTTCTTGTCCTAGTCATTATATTATTGTTAAATACATCTTGATTATAAATAACTATTATTATATTTTTTTGTTTTTCAAAACTTAAAATGTACTTAAAATGCATTTTTAACTAATTATTAACATGGTTTAAAAACTGCAGTTTTTTTAATGATTATTTTCCAAATATGAAAAAGTTTTTTTCATAACACTATAATTTTCAACTCATTCTCATTATTTTGCTATTAGTTAACTAACAGGGGAATTTCCGATCATGCAATCAATAAAATAAAAGTTTAAAACAATTGACATGTTGGTTAAAGGTTGAAGGTTATTAAAAAAGTTTAATAATTTTGATAAGTATGTAGTAGTTGTAAGTAGAGCCTACGGTCAAGACCGGTTAACGGGAGACCGGTCTACCCGGATAGACCAGTTATCAGACCCGGTCCTTCGGTCTGACCGGAAAGACTGGTCCAGTGCGTACTTTTGTAACAATAGATAAAAAAAAAATACTTTTTAAATTTTTTTTTCCAAAATTAAAAAATTTTAAAAAAATTTTTTCCAGTTTTTCTTTCACAAAAAAAACTTTTATTTTAAAGAAAGTATTTGCAAATATATGGAAGTATTTTTACAGTACTTGCATAAAAAAAATATTTTTTTTTTAAAAAGAACGTAACATTTTCATGTAAATATATAGAAATAGCAATACTTTCTGAATTCTATTGTGTTTTTCGGAAATTTTTTTTCCGCGACCAGCAAAAATTTCTTTAGTTTTTGATCCAATTTATGCTAGACTATTTCTGCAAAGTTTTAAACCATTTGGAGCTTTAGTGTAGAAACACCGTACTACAACCCAAAAAAGACATTGACATTTTCATGTAAATATATGGAAAACGCAATACGCAAAGTTTTAACCCATTTAGAACTTCGGTGTAAAAACGCCGTACTACTACCCGAAAAAGACCGTGATATTTTCAAATGAAAATTCAACATATTTTTTTGTTGTATTAGAAAAAACACAAATCATATAAAAGCAATTTTTTAAAAGGTACTTTATAAAAAAGTTTTTTTTTTAGAAAGTACTTTATATTGAGAAAAGTACTTTTTTAAAAAAATTATTATTTTTTAACAAAAAGCACTGGAAAAAATTTTTATTTTTGACAAAATAAAATCCCAAATGCAAATTTGCCAGCTAAATCAAACGTTTTTGTAGAAATAAAACACATGCAGTTCTAGTGATTTCTTTTAACGATTTGTTGAAATTCTTTTCTTTCACCTCTTCACCTTTTATACACAAACAACAAACACTATTCTAGAGCTGTAATATGACCTATGGATACGTCTTATATAGCAAAAGTAGTTAGTATAACATATTTGCTGAAAAAACTCGGAAATATCAGTTCAGATAAAAAAAAGTTATGCCCAAAACATATTTTTTTTTTAAATACCTATTTTCTGGAACCATAAATCTTCCCGAGTCCAAGTTTTATCACCAAGCTAAATAGTTAATTTCCTCTTAAAGGCGTCCGTATATAAATCTGTCCATTCCACATATGTCCATATATAAACTTCAGTTTTTTCCCAACCATGGTGAAGGGTATATAAGATTCGGCATAGCCGAATTTAGCCGCTCTTACTTGTTTTACTTCAAATGCATTGAATTTTGCTTTTCTTGTCTTCTCTGTTAATTACACAATTTTGTTTTTGTAATTGAAAGAAAAGTATGTTTTATTTTATTAAAATACTGAAAAAATAACATGAAAAATAAGTAGCTTTTAACATTTTTTAGCAGTTCTTTCAAAATGATTTTAGTAAAAATTTGTCAGTTTTTTAACGACATTTTTAGTTGTTTTTATTGCATTTGTTCGATGTATAAAATAACAAAACATTGTGTTGTTTTATGTTGTTTTATTTAACATATTTATCTTCACCCAAATAAACCCTTAATATCAATGAAAAATCTATAATTTAAATTTCAGATGGCCTTTTACTTAAATGTCCTTTGTACCAAATGCATTTACAAAAAATTGTTGGTTTTCGTCCACCGCTAGAATATTTAACAGAACGTAATTTAATTTATGCACCAGCAAATAATTATAAAGATCGTAATCGAATAGCACGTGATGGCTATTCGATCATAGATAACAGTCAGCAGCAACAACAAATGCAAAATGTAACACAAAAATTTGAATCAACGCCAAGTTCGATGTGTTGGCGCATTTGTAACGAAGATGATGCCTGTATAGCTTACGTCCATCTGTTGGACACTAATGAATGTTATGGTTATTCCTACTTTGAAAGAATTGAAAATTATATGGCAGTTGGTAATGAATTACCTTTGGTAGCTGATGGTGAAGCAATATTCTATGAAAAGACATGTTTAAAGGGTGAGTAAATTTGATTAAATAAAATATTTAAAATTTAACAAAAAAAAAATCAAATTTCTTAGTACCCGAAACGTGTAAAATACGTTTATGGACCTTGACAAAGATACCCGGAAACAGTTTAGTTTTCCAGGGAAAGAAAACAATAGCAACATTGGTCACGCGACGTGAATGCGCTGAGAAATGTTTATTTGAGCACGAATTCCAATGTTTATCTGCATCGTTTGCGCCTTCACATCGCAACAATCATGAGAGGTAAGTAAGTTGGGAAGAACCAAACAAAAAGCAATTATTGGAATTTTTTCTAATTTGTTTATTTTGTTGTTTTGGCGTATTTGTATTTAGTGTTTTGATTGCAATATAATTAACTGCTTTTCAGTTAAACAGATTGAATATTTATATAATTTAGTATAATTTCTTTTAGTATTATGATATCATTTTTGTTGTTTTTCTATTTATGATTTATTTAATGAAAAATGCAATGAAGTCATATATTTTAGATTGTTGTATAGTTTTAAATTTCTGCGCTTCAATTATTTAAATAAAAAAAATATTATTGCTCACAAATATATTTAAATAACGGATACCGCTAATCAAAATCTTTTGAAATAAAATGCATTTAAAATTATTTTTCTTTCCCTAAAAAAAACATGTCAAATAAACACAAAATTTGTTTTATGAAAATCTTTTGAGAATAAAGGAAATATATTGTTAATGCCCGTTATTTTAAGCAATAGATACCTAGCGGTGCTTAGATACCTAGTGGTTTATGTTCGGCTACACAGTAGGATCTAAGCACTGGTAGGTATCAGAGAACTGCAAAATCAACTTTTTTCTTGATTTAAAAATTCTTGTTCACATTTCATAATTCAACAAAATTCACTGTAGAATAAAATCAGCATCATGTTACTGAACGCGTAATTGGAATCAGTGTGAATCATCTGTCGTTTATGTTTTATGCAAATGTAATCACTTAACAAAAAGTCAGCGTTGAATATATCAGAAAAAACAACAAGCAATGCGTATGAGTTTATTCATAATTAAAACAAAATAGAAACACATTTTATAAGGGGGTGGTTTTGTAGAAAAACATTTTATAAATGTTATATGTATATTAGGGTGGGTCTAAAATCCGCTTTTTTAGAATTTGTATTAGTAATAAAAATATTCTTATTTGTGAAATATAAATATTTTTTTGGAAAAAAAATTTAGGTCGATATCTCAGGCTTGCCTTATCCGGAAAAATTTAAATATTGTCTAATTTTTTTTCATCTATTTTGATTGGAAAATTAGGCAATATTTAACTTTAACCGGATTGGGCGAGCCTGAGATGTCGAGCTAAATTAAAAAAAAAAAAAATTCACAAAGAACAATATTTTTGGTATTCCTAATGAAAATTATAAAAAAACATATTTTAGACCCACCCTAATATACATATAACGTTTATATGTTTTTGTAAAAAACCACCCCCTTTTTGTAGATAAAAAACTATTTTGTTGTAATTATAATACACTCATACACGTTGTTTGTTGTTTTTTCTGATTTATTCTACATCAAAATAATTATTGTTGGCTCGAATGAACAGAATAAAACAATGGTTTAACAACGACCGATAATTATAAACCAGTGACAAAACAATTTGCACATCGTTTGATTGATTTAAAATCATCAACAAATATGTGTGTTGGAGTATATTCAGCGTTTGAACGCAAACACAATTTATTCTTGTGTTGATTGCGTATGAACGTTTTGCAATCAGCAAATGCAGTTCTCTGGTAGGTATCTATTGCTTGAAATTACGGGCATGACTAAAAGTTCAATCGCAACAGAATTTCGCTGCAAATATGATTTAAGCCCTACACTCACAAGGAGGGTATTTTTGGTGTCACCCACAAATTTTGATAAAATTTGATAGAGGAGAAAAAATTTCATATTTAAAATTTGCCAAAATCAAATTTATTTGTATAAAGAGTACCCCAGAAAAAAAACATTCGTGTATGTTCTGGAATCCCATAACGCAAAAAATAAACGAATTAAAAAATTTTGGTGTTTTTGAATTCACTTTCACTAGTTTCTTTACCAATTGAATTCGCCAGATGGTTAGCATGTATGTGTATGTGTTTTTTTATTATTAAACCCATGTTGTGAGAAGAAAAAACACTTTGATCATATAATTTGTAATGTTTTGTATTAATTTCAAGCGTATTTTTACTATTTTAACATTTATTAACACTAAAAAAAAGAGTTTTTAAAAAAATCTGAAATATGTAAATTTTTTGGCAAAAGTTTCCGGGGAACCCTCAAAAATAAAAAAATATATATTGCCCCCTTTCGGAATTAAAAAAAAAGGGGCCAAAGCCCCTAGGTATAAAAAACCGAAACTCACCCAAAATGGTAAGTGTGACGTCTCAAATTAAAGGAAATTTTGTCACGATCCAAGAAATCAAATTCTCACGATCCAGGAAAAAGAATTTGCGTTAGAACCATTTTGATAAATTTTAGGTAGTAAAAAAGGAAAAAAAATTAATTTTTCACTCAAAACAATGGAATTTATTGTTCGCATTAAATAGAATAGAATATCGTAAAAACAATTTTTTTTTATTTTGATTTAAACAACTAAAATATTTTTCGAACATAAACACTAAAATCGAACAAATACAATTCCAACACCTTTTTTGCAGTTAGGTGAATTTAAAAAATTTTGCGTTATGAATTAGTCATTAATTCCAGAACATGCACGATTGTCTATAGTTAGGATCCAGAGCTGCCATCCATATAAAATTTAAAAAAAAATTTCGAAATATTGCTTCGGAAGAAGCTTAAGACCGAAATATCACAAATATTGAAGAGCCCAGGTACAAAATCTTAAAGTTTTGTTGCTATATTTGGTGGCTGAAACCCATAACAAACTCTCTAAAATTTAAAGATTAAAAGCGTTGTTACGCTGAAAAATCACTTTATCGTGCCTTTCATCGTATTCCGGTAGTTTTTGTTTCGGCGTGCGGCTCGAACACGCGTTCTCCCGTGGTCGTTTAGTTCGGTTTAAGCAGCTCGTAGTAGGTCACGCAGCATAAGATTCACAGAGCATAAGCTTCGTGCCACGAATGTTCAGCTGATTTTCATGGCTGTCTTGGCAAAGCCGATGACTTTTCGCTCTTAGGGTTGTTGTAATGGGTCCACTTTTCATCGCCAGTCACAATGCGATGCAAAAAAACCCTTCCTATTTGGTCGTTCGAGGAGCTGTTCACAAGCGAACATTTTCATTTCGACGTCGCGCGGCTCCAACCCGTATGGCACCCAGTTTCCCTGCTTTTGAATCAATCCTTTAAGGCGTTTGCTGACTGTCAACTTATGCACTCTCAATGATTCTGGCAACTCCTAAAGCATTAAGCATTTGTCTACATGGAGCAATTATTCCAATTCATCGTCTTCAAACTTTTTGGGTTGACCCGGCCGTTCTTTGTCTTCGAGCTTAAAATCACCACTCTTAAAGCGACCAAATCACCTCTGACACGATTATTCAGATAGAGCATGATCGCCGTAAACTTGCACTAAGATACGATAAATCCCGGCGGCACTTTTCTTCATATTAAAGTAATGAGGAACACATTATCTGGTACGAAATTCGATTTCTTCTTGGTAATATTTAATGTTGTTTACACAAAAGCTGCCAAAGATGCTTATTCACAATAGGTTTTAGCGGCAAGACATTGGAAACTGAAATACTGGTTCATATACTAGTGGCGGACTCTTGTATGAAACGCACATTTTTAATTCAAGATCTCAATATTTATGAAGTTTTTCATAAAAATGATGAAGGGTTTTCCCTAAGTGTAACACTTGTTTGTGTGGTAATCAGTAGTTGTTGTTTTTAATTGTAATTACAGTTGTTTTTCTTATTAATGATTTTCTAGTTATTTAAAAAAAGTACGAAAAGTACTGCATTCGTAATAGCTGTTTAAAGTTGTTATTTTAAATATTTTAATAACCAACTGTCAAAAAAGTATTTTTGCAGTAAACAGTTAATTTTTGATAATTTTTTTTCAAAAAAAAATATTTCGAAAATTCTTGTTTAATTATTTGTTATTACTGATGTATACTTAGTTTACAAATAAAAATTAGAAAATTGTATTGCACCTGCAATGTATAAAAACGTAATAATTGGAGTACCGTTAAAATTTTGACTATAATTTTTAGGTGTGACGAAGAGTTTTTGTAATCAAAAGAAAAATTTTGTTTACCTTATTTTCAGTTATTTTAAATATAAATACATTTGTGGCCTTTTTAGCTGCATACTTTTCGATTTAAACTGTAATTTTCAGTAGATTCTACCAAGATAGCTTATTGATGCTTTGAAGGAAATAGTATGAAAAATCTTTTTAACCCTCGAAGTGGCACATGGTTCTGGCCAGACATATTTAATTCAATTGCTTTAATTTAGCATACTTCTATTTTAGGTACATGGCTGTAATTTCAGGTAATCTCCCAAAATATTGTTGGCTTTCGATGTATAAATTAATATTTGAAAAAAGTCCTTGGAACAGGACAAAAAAGCCAAATAAAAAATCTTCACCTTACTTTTGGTACATAGTGTCTGGCCAGACCCCTATGCATTTTGTATGAACGCATAGGCAAAGCACATGGCACGAGTTGGAAATTTGTATTTACTTTTATTCTTTTATGCTTCTTTCTTTCTTCTGATTTTGTTTGTGAGTTAGTAATTCATTGAACGTTAAACAGTGAAGAAGTAATCTAGTTTTTGTGCGGTAATTTTGAACTTGTGAATAATTTTACGCAGGTAGATTTGTTGCGTTGCGTATACTTATTATGGCTGATGAACTGGAATTTATTTATAATACACGCTTGCGTAGCGCGAATTTGCAACCCGAATTGTCAGAGGCATTAGTGTGTGATTTTCAAAGTCAAGTAAAAGCTGATGAAAATTATGATGTTTTTGAAAACGATGGTGACGATTATATGATTATGTGCCAGAAGATGATGCATCAGACATAGAAAATGATTTGGAAATTGAACCTAACGAACTTTATGATAGTGATGAAGACGTAGATAAAGAAGAAGAAAGTGGAAATGATGCTGAAGCAGCAAATGAAGTCGACTCAGGCTGTTTTTATGGTAAAGACGGTACTAAATGGAACGAAACTGAACCCCCTGCATCTCGTTTGCGCCAGCATAATATCATGCGTTTTCGATCTGAAACAAAAACAAGGCTCACCAATCCAGTTGAGGTATTCAAGCTATTTTTCTCAACCAATATTACGTTCGTCATCATTAGTGAAACAAATCGGCATGGGCGAGAATCAATTAGAAAATGGAATGAAGAACATCCAGAGTCTACCCAAAGAAAATGGATTGATTTGACAAGCTCTGAGCTAGATGCATTCATTGGGATTTTGTTGGCTTCTGGTCTCAGCCATAATAATATGCAAGACTCCAGTATATTGTGGTGTTCTGATTCGCTGCCCATATTCCGTGGCATTCCGACAGCAAACAGATAAAGCAGCTACTATCCGGGACCTTTGGAATTTTCTCAATGAAAATCTGCAAAATTATTATGAACCTTATGAAAATATCACCATCGATGAGCAGTTGTTTCCATATCGTGGGCGCACAAAGTTCACCCAATATATCCCATCAAAACCTGCAAGGTATGGGATCAAAGTTTGGTGGGCATGCGATGCTAAGACTAAATTTCCATTGAAAGGAAAACTATACACTGGAAAGGAAGGAGACAATCGGGAGATAAATCAAGATGAAAACGTTCTAATGTATTTCGCAAATTGTTACGCAAACAGCGGCAGAACAATTATTTCTGATAATTTTTTCACCTCATTGAACGGCGCTAAACGACTGGCTGCTATGGGACTGGCATTTGTTGGCACCATTCGAGCAAACAAAAGATGTCTTCCTAAGGAAGTTATGAAGAGCACCAGACGACCAATTCTTTCAAGTGTGTTTGGTTTTCATGAAAATCTTGTTGCACTTTGCAGCTACGCGCCCAAAAAAAATAAGGCAGTCAATTTAATTTCAACCGTGCATTACACGAAATATGTTGAAGGCGTAGCCATGAAACCGGAAGCAATTTTATTTTATAATTCAACTAAAGCCGGAGTCGATACGATGGATCAAATGCTAACTCATTACACAACAAAACGGTCAACCAGACGCTGGACATACGCGTTTTTCTGCAACATGATTGATGTGATGGCATTGGCAAGTTACATTATATGTAAGCTAAATGATGAAAATACAAGAAAAGAAAGAAGACGCATATTTTTATAAAACTTGCAAAGCAATTCGTACTGGCCAACGTTGAAAATCGCATCAATAATCCGCACATTGTGGCTCAACCAACAAGTCGTATAGCATTTGAAGCGTACTTTGGGAGACCTCTCAATATAGCAAACCGTAATTTGGCTTCACGCAGTGGTCCAGACACACTAGCTGCCAAAAAAGATTGCAGAATTTGCCTGCAGCAAGGTGACAAACAGGATTGCTGCAAATGCAACAATCCTGTTTGTCAGCAACATTCAAAAGTAGATTATTTATGTTTTTGTTGCCTTCCGCAAAATTCTGAATAAAAAAATCAATGTATTCTTCATAATAATTTTCTATTTTGTCATAAACATTTATTACTTTACCCATAATAAAGAGAAATATATATAGAACAAAAAAATTGTTGCCTTTTCATTCCAAAGAATTTTTCAGGTCCATTTTTTCTTCCTCAGGTAGCTAATAACATAGTAAAAAGAAATAGAAACACAAAATATATCAAATATTTTCCTATCTTATTTAACGGCAAACAGCCCTTATTTCCATACAAATGCATGTAAATGTACAGGGGTCTGGCCAGACACCATGTGCCAGAACTAAGGGCTCAAAACATGTGCCTGACGAAGGGTTAAGAAAACTACTTTCTCAACCTATTTCCTCCACTCACCACCGTTTTTACCGTCTAAACTTAGGATTGGGTCGATAAGCAAGGAGTAAAAAACTTATTTTTTACCTCTAAACTTGAGATTGGGTCGAGAAGAAAGGAGTAAATAAATTAAAGTCGGGCATTAAGAACTCAAATGGAAAGTTTGATTTTGTCAAACGCTAGATACATATATTATGAGAAAATCGGCATATGATCTCTATAGGTACTTTTTAAATGAACCTCGGATATGTGATAGAAAAGCCAAGATCTAAGATTGACCGTTTTTATTTATGTACCATCTGGATGGTTTAAAGGTTTTTTTCTTTTTGGAATTTTTATGGTATTTCCTCTGAAGGAACCATAGACATATGTGGTGTCGATGGAAAGGAATTTAAGAGATGCATCCGCTGACGCCTTAATTTTGAGAATATAAAATATATTTCTATTTTATATTGAATAAAGTACTTTTCTTAGTTGTTTTGTATTTCCCATAGAAAAAAACAACTCTTAATTACAATTAAAAAAAAACAATTATCTACGCATTACACGAGTGTTCAAGTAACATTTTAAGTGTACGAGTTATACTTATAATTAGATGTTAGGGTTCTTAAAACTCTACAATTGATCTTCAAATGAAGACCTAGATAATAATTTGCAAAATAGGACGCTTGCTTTATAAATCCAATTTAAATAAAGCTAAAATGGAACTTAATATCTTTAATATCTATGGAAAGTTTTAATTCCATATAATAATTAAGATCCCTTAATTTCTTTCAAAGATTTATTCAAGATAGAAGCTCCTTGGCAAAGCAACATCAAACTACTTTGGGACGTTGTATACTAAGTGACAAAGATAAAATGATACAACCAGATGCATTTCGAGCAGCACCCTATGATGAAGAGTATATAGAAAACCAATGTTACGAAAGACCAGTAGAAAATGATCATTGTTCCTATGAACTATACGCAAATAGTACATTTTTATATGCAGAAACTAAAATATTGGGTTTAAATCAAAAGGAGGTAAGAATTTTAATAAAATGTATGTTCACAATTTAAATTTGATGTTCTTCCACAGTGTCAATCATATTGCTCACATGAGACCAGATTCTATTGTCAAGGTGTTTCATTTTATTATGAAGATGATTTAAATAGATCAGAATGTTTGCTGCATTCCGAAGATATTATTTCAATGGGTCCTAGAAGTCTAAAACTGAGAGAGAATTCTGTATATATGAGAAGAGTAAAATGTTTAGATGGTAAGAGAGTGGCTTGCATGTTTAATTTAAAACTGTTAATCAAAATTATTTCAAACAAATGAATATTTGAACCGATTTATCACGATATTATGCTATTCGTCATAAATTCGATAATTTCTTTTAGTAAAAGTTATTTGCACTCACAAAGAGATGTCTATACGTTATACACCTAAAGATTGGTTCCAAGGTAAGATGTATGTTAGCATGCATTCCAAAGATTGTCTGGTTCTTGGAAACGGTACAAAAAGCACTATATTAAAACTAAAAATTGGTAGCGAAGCACAAGAAAATAAATGTGGGGTATTGAGAGCATATGAAGTAACCAAAGAGTTTCGAAGGTAAGCAATATAGAGAGACCAAGAGACAGAGAGTTGTGGCCAAGAAATATTCAAAAGTTTCTTTCTAGAATTTTCATATCTGCTTTAGTGGTTATACAAAATAATCCCAATGTTCAGACCCAGGGAGATCGTTTAATTAAAGTTGGTTGTATAATGAGTAATGCTACCTTAAAAGAATCTCGTGTGGATGAACAAGGTGTCGATATTAATATACAGGTTGGAGATAATCTTAAATTGAATAGAAATGAAACAGATGATACAATGCCAAATGCTATAGCTTTGGAATCATCATTGGAATTCACCCAAAGGTAATTGGAAATTAATTCATCCCTAATTTTAACCAATAATTATTTTATTTTTCATTCCTTTCCCAGTTTTCTTCCCAATGAAGGTTCTTTACATTTTAACTCTAGTGACTTTCATCCCATGCCAAAAATCACTTTACAAATTATCGATTTAGCTCATGATCATCAAACAAATGATGTTCAAATTGGACAGAGTTTAGAATTACAAATAATTGCTGAATATACTCAACAGCAACAAAGAGAATTTGTTTCTCTTGAACTACCTCCATTGCCAGATTTTAGAGCAACATCCCTTATAGCCAAAACATTAGACAATCAAAATTATGTCCATCTCTTAGACTCTCGAGGATGTCCAACAGATGTTAGTGTATTTCCTGGTTTAGAAAGAATACGTACTCGTACCCGCAATGTGTTGAGAGCAAGATTTCATGCTTTTAAATTTGCCGGTACCTCAATGGTAAATTTCGATGTTAAAATACATTTTTGCAATAATCGCTGTCCCGAAGACAATTGTTTAAGTTCCACCAACAATGCCAACTGGTATCCAATTATGTCGGAATCGTCATCAAGACAAAGAAGACAAATAACGCCTGATCAACAATTGCAACAATATAAGGTACAAAATCCAGTTTATATATCAACGGTAATGGATGTTGTGAACTTACCGGATAAGGTAAATGCAACAAATACAAACAAACTTCCATCGGCTGATGCTGCTATACCATTAAATTTTAATTTAAATGTTCGAGGCCCAGATAATACCAATCCAAATAGTTTTATATATGGCGAAAGGGGAATTCTCTTAATAGCTGGTATAGGTAACATTGATTACTGCAATATTATCATTCTTTATTTAGTATATCAATTACTTTTAATGATTATCTTTTGCAGATGATCAACTTCATTTGGATAACATTTGTGTGAATCAAAGTCTTCTTATAGCTTTACTTATATTTTGGCTTATATTTCAAATTACCTTAATGTTTAGCTGTTGTTATGTTATACAAAGATATAAACGTTTGGCTATGTTGGATGAAGAAAGACGGAAAATCCATGAAAGTCTGGAATACTTAGAAGGTAGACGAGTTCATTGGGCCGATCAGGGTGGTTATACGTTGTAGTGAAGGTGATAATAGGATAGTTTTTGTTACATAAATAAAGTAAAAAAAATACAAGATTTTTATTGAAATTTTATTTGGCAGTGAGAGTTTTTCTGATATTGGATCTAATTCAATCCATCATTTTTCGGATATAACAAGAATAACAAGATATAACAAAATTTATTAAAGGACATCAAATTAGATATGCTTAACTATTTCGCCAGATCAATTTTTTTTTTACTCGGGTAAACAAGAATTTCCAAACTCAACCATTTTTTTATAATTTTTAATTAATGCAAAAGTTGGTAGTTGGTAATGAAACCTGAGCAGAGTATTGTGCCACTTTCATGGAATGTATCCTGAAGGGTTCTCTCCAATCTTAATCAATTTCGGATATGTGGTAGTAGAAAAAAATAAGAAACACATTTTTGTTATCGATCGAATCTCACGTTTAGGGGTTAAAAAGTAAATTCAAACATTAATCGTAACCACAAAATATTAATAGCCACGTGTTTTCTTTAGATGTGGAACTTTATGTTTAAGGGTTAAAGGACGGAGTCAAAAGTGATCTAGTTTTTTGTTGTTTATATAATCATTATATTAGTTTTAAGCCAAGTGGTAGAATATTCCACCCGGATATCAGCGCAACTCCAAAGTTGAACTTTCATTTCAACCCTAATATTTATACAACACCCTTTTTGGACTTTAGATTTGTTTTTAGAAGATCAAAACACTTTGAAAAGGTGTCATTATAAAACTGGGTAAACTACTGTGATCCCAAAGAATTATTTAAAGAAAAGAAACGTTTTTCACAGACTTTTAACACAAATCTAAAGTCAAAATAATTTGGTTCAATACTTTGAACTATTTTTCAAATACTTCTGGATCTACTAAATGGATTTGCAAATTTTGCCCCTCGTTTTATTTACTAAAGTGTCTTGTATCAATATAGTTTTAATGGGTCCACAGCTTTTAAAAAGTTCAATTGCTATTAGGACAATTTTCAAGATCCTGACGGGGTCCTTATAACATTTTCCTTCACAATATTGAGCCACAAGATGTTAAAAGGCGATCTGATGCAGCTCTTTTGACCCGGGTTAAGGAGATCAAAATACTTTAGAAAAATTTATAGTTGAATGCCGTGCAATAAATCGATTTTTGTTGAGTAGTGTAATATATAGTTGCATTTTTTCATAAAAAATCAACTGTAATTACAGTTAAAAGCAACACCTACTGATTACTTCACAAACAAATTAAAAACTTATATAATCAAAATAATACAATTTTTAAAAAAACTACAAAAATATTGGACCAGGTTTTGAAAGATCTGGAAATGGAATCCCAAAAATTTTCTGAAGTTATATACACAATCAGACAAAAATATAAAACCGTAAGTGTTATATTTAGCAAAACTGTTCAAATTTGATTGAATTCATTTCAAAATACTAAACAGGAACCATTTATTAATCACAGATCCACTGATAAAAAAAAATTTAGTATTTGTTTTTGGCAAACCGCTCTTCTGATCTAGTCGGCGTGGCATTTAACTTAAAAACCGCCAATAATGACTGGAAATTCGTCTATATATTGGGAAATTATTATCCCATATTTAATTAATGAATGGCAAAAAAAAAAAATTTTCTCTGGGTCGGAATATTTAAAACTATCGGGCAATAAAATCGTATTATTTTTCCATAAAATATCACAATTTTATTTTAAGAACTCTGGTTTACTTTTAATTTTACATTTTATATAAGTTTGTAAATTTAAAAAAGTCTAAGAATTAATTAAGTTGGATTTTGTATTGACGAAAAATTTACGAATTTTCTTATGGTAAAAAAATTAGTGTGAAGAGTTCAGCTATAGATGCGTACCTGTCAAATGGATTTCGGTAACGCAGCGCTCCCATTTGATTTACATTGCTGTCAATATCAATCCAATTCAAAATATATGTAGTGTTATAAAAGCTTTAGTGATATACATTAATACTGAAGATTTAGTCAATATATGCAAAATTATAAAATTTTAATGCTAAATTTAACTGTCGATAGTTGTGAGTCCTACCACTCAATTTAAATATTATTTATATTATCTGAAAGACAATTTTACAAACTTCATCCTGTGTATGCATCATTTTTAAATCTGTTTAATAATTTCCTATTTTGTAGACAAATTCTCATTTGAAGTCAATTTTGTCAGTTTTTATCTTAAATGTCACGCCCACTAGAAAAAAGGGGCGGAATATTAAAACTATCATTACATTTTTCATCTGTGGGCTTCTATAATTAATGCATGGTTTGATTTACTTTTTTTCAGATTAATTTGAAATATTTTGAACAGTTTAAATTATACTACGTTTTTAACTTTTTTGCAGTTTTATACTTTCTTTGTCGGATAGTGCATATTAAAAATTTAAATTTTTAAATATGGGTATCTGAAATGTCTCATACGTTAGACTACTAAGAACACAGTTCATATATTCAAATTCTCTATAAGAATTTTTTAGTCATATTCCTATTGTCCTTTTAAACAGCTTAATAACTATGTTTCTAATTGATCTTTGTACCCCTATATATCATGTTCTGGATATTTGGCATTCTAAAATTTTCTTTAATTCCACAATATTTTATTAACATAAAATTTTTTCTTTTTATTTATTTTTAAATTATTATTATTTGTAAACTTACCTTAATACATTTTAAAGTTCAGAAGATAAAGATGCAATGCTGATAATGATTGAATTAATTTTCATAAATTCTGTTGCAATTGTGGCTTTCTATTTAAGAGCACTTATAGTTCAACAAAAATTTGTTAGAATAAATAATGGAAGTCTTTTAATGAAATTATATTAAAATATAAAAAAATTAATTCGACAATACGATTTGATAACTTATCATATTACAAATACTCGCTCTCTACGAATTAATATTATTTTCGCGGATCATAATGTTCCCACTTACGATGGTTTAATTTGCTAAAATCTTTACAGTGAATAGCAATATCTTTTAAATATTTTGTAAGTTTAAGTAATTCTTTGTCGGTACTACGGTTTAAATGCGCCTGACGGAAGGGTCTTATGCGAAGACCTGAACGTGGATTCATTAAGAAATTACGGCGTATATCATCAAACATTATTGAGTTAAGAGGAGAATACTGAGGATATAAACCCCAGATAACTCCGAGAGGCTTGACATCAATAACCCCCTTATCGGGAGTGTGTACTGAGATCATAGCATTCGAATCTAAATAGAACATAATCTTATAATCGGGATGACCACTAACACCTAGTAGACGCATTTTTTCTTCAATCCAACGCATGCCAGTGGCCGACCATATAACAATGTCATAGTGTTCATAGGCGCATGTAAGGAACTCATGTAAATACGGTCGCATAAGTTCTGCACCCGATTCAGCTGCAGAACGATGATCGAATAGAGTATAGTCTATATCCAGTACTAATAAATGCTTATCTGGCCTGGGCGGATTTAGCTCAGTTATTTTATATTCTCTAATACGTTTTTGAACCTTGGCTAAATAAATTGCAGATTTTTCCAATGATTCTTCCTCGGTTTCAGGCTCCTCTAAATCATCTATGACTTCTCCCAAATCTTCGGGTTTATGACATGCATCTTCTATGTCCGCTTCTGTAGAGCCTACCATCATTAATTTAAAATTTTGTTTCAACTCTAAATTACCCAATTTCAAAGTGTCCTCCGCCAATTTGCCTGCAAAAAAGGGTAATAAACATTCAATATGATACAAGGTTTGAAAAGATTTTTTATAGGCCGGTAACTTAACATAGAAATTTGCTGTTGAGGACTAAACTTTGGTCAAATGTTCAGTACAAAGATTTGATTGGTTTGCTTTTTCGGAAACCCCTTAAAAAAAGGAAATCCCTTTAGAATTAAAAAAAGAAAATTTATTTATATTCTCGATTACAAGGGGGACTCATGGGACCTCTAGGTGTAAAAACCGGTAACATGTAAGTATGGAAATTTTCTAACGACATTGAATTTTTTTATAATCCATTAAGTGCGGCTTAGACTACACATTTTAATCCTCTTGGCAAACTAAAATAACCAGTTAATATACTAATCATAAAATATAGAAACTTAAAGGTACGTAAATTTTGTTTTGAATTCAAATATGAACATTAAATTTTATTAGGATACCAAAACAAAACTAGTTTGATGTTATTAAATAATCCCATCATAAAGTCTATGACTAAACTGTTGGAAATCAATAATTTTATAAGAAAAGCAAACAAACTCATTATATTTATAAAAATTTCAGCAAAGCCCGAAAAAATGTATTAATTTCATAGTGTATACTTTACTTACCTTTATATTTTAAATTTATTAGCTTTTGGCGTTCCGGACGCACTTGTGTCTTTTTAAAGATTTCATGACGGAGCACAGCCACCGTATCTTGGTCAGTCAAATCGGTAATGGGATATTCCTTAGCACTCCATTTGACCACGATTGTAATTTCTTTAATTTCACTCATAGGTATTTATTTTCTTTTTATTTCCATGCGAATTGAACAAATTGCAAAAAATTGTTAACAAAAACAACAAAAAGTACCGTAAATGTACAAAATCAAACAAAACCAGAGAGAGACCTGCGTCGGGCAAAATATCTAGCGGCGGCAGTTGAAGGGAAAAGCTATCCACATATAAAACGGCTCATACAAAAAAAAGGCTTATAAAAATATTTCTCTAATAAAATAAAAAATATGGTATATTTTTGTTCAGTTTTTATTAAGTGCCTGGTTTTCAATCACTAAACGGTAAAACTCGATTTATAGTCAGTGAACAGTAAAAGTTACTTTATTCCACTGAAGGTAAAAAAACACCTTTTTTAAATCACTAAACGGAAATATTTTTGTTGAGCGGTTGAGCGATATTTACCGTTCGCATTGAATGGTTGTTAATGGAACGAACTGATTCAATTAAAACAAATCAATCCAACCAAATATATTTAATTTGAATTAAGTTATGAAACAGTTTTTTCAATCTGATCAAAATAGAATCAATATAAAATAGATAAATCATTATCCTACTTTATTTATTATTAAAACATTATACTGATAACAAATTATTCACTGATTTATAAGGTTTGATTTTTAATATTTTATATAAATATTCCATACAAATAGAGGTAGATATAGACTTGCTAAGTAGTTATAAATATAGCTACTTAAAAATTAAGAATGTATAAAAATGCTGCCTAGTCCTTGAAATGTTTTGCTTTTCTCTTTTAAATGTAAATAAAAATATTTGTCATAAAAATATTTGAAATTTTTGTGTTTTTAATTTGATAATATATTAAAAACTACAAAAGCTAACAAATGAATTATGTGTTTGTAAGTTAAGGTAGAGCAGGGCAAATAATAAAATTGCTATATTTCGCGTTCCCGTGCAGTACATATACGAACAGCTTTCGTACAAAGGCGACCCAAATGTTCAAATTGTATCTGTTTACAAAAAATAAAGAAATGTGAGGTAAGTAGGAAAAGTCGTTTTTTTACAAGTAGTTATAGATATAGATGTAAAATTCGAAAAAACAAACCTATAATATGAACAAATTTTTATGAGAATTGATTTAAAAAAAATTAATTCAAGCTCTGCTCCCCGGATATGGCTTTCAAACATATACTTTTCGGCGTATTCTATTTTTATTAGTTTTCTTTTACAATTATTTTTATAAGTCGATTTTTTTATTTATTTTATTTATTTATAATAAAATGCCGCAAGCCCGTAGGGCCAAAGTTGGCAGTACTACAATACAATTACAACAATTCATAAAACAACTTAAAATCATAATTATTATAAACAAGTAAGAGCGGCTAAATTCGGCTATGCCGAATCTTATATACCCTTCACCATGGTATTCTGAAGGAGATGAATACATCGTTGGAATCTACTACCTCATAGCTCTCCACAAACAAGCGGTATCCCCATTTATTTTTTCTTAAATGTCCAAAAATTTTAATCCAAAATAATATGTCATGTAAAATCTCAAATTTATATTTTTCCATATGTTTCAGCGCTTTTCTTGTCAAATTTGGCATTTTCTAGGCAAAAAAAAGTTGGCGACACTACTATTTATTTTTTATTTATATCATTCACAATAGTTGTGAAACGTATTTAACCTACGTATTTATCTTCACACTCTTATTAAACAAAGGGATTTTACTGGAAAAATTAGAGGTAGTCCTGGTTTTTTGCTAATATCTCAGCCATTTATTAACCGATCTGTCTGATTTTTAATAGCAAACAGAAATGGATCACATGTAACAGAAATAAAAAAGAATCAAGTCCTCATCATGTCTGGGTTCTTCGGAAAACCCATTTCAACACACAGACGGACATCGTTAAATCAACTTCGCTCTTCATATGGACCCAGAATATATATACTTTATAGGGTCTAAGATCAATATTGTAGAAATTACAAACGGAATGACAAACTTATATATACCCTTCCACCTATGGTGAAGGGTATAAAAACACATGTATGAAGTCCCTGATATTTGCACAAACCATACCCTATTATTGCAAAAAAAAGAATTGAATGATACCAGCCTGCAATAGTAAATCTACAAACTCGACAAGAAAATGGCTTTGTATAAGCCGATAAAAATTCAAGCTGCATTTCAATTAATTGCTACTGTATACTATTAACCACAATCTAGGTTTCGAAATCTAGTTTAACCAAGATTTTGAGCGTAATGTAAATGCAATTTGAACTAGCCAAAATTGAGGGTATACCCGGTTAGTTTTCGGCTCGCAACCGGCAAATTGCCGTCGCCATTTATAAATTTGCTAATCGCGGATCTCTGTTGACGGCTAACAAATTGCCGTTTAATCCATATGGCAACGTTTGCAAATGTAAAGTTTCTACAAAGTGGCAAAATCCTGAAAAAGCTTTAAAACTAGAGGTGGGCACGTGACATGAAATTTAGTGATTCACATGAATCACGCGTGAGCGTAACCCAAACATATTAACCACGTGATTGTACAAGAGTGTTAGTCAAAAATCACACAATATATGTATATATATTTAAATTAAAATATCCATTAAAAATAAAAAGAATAGAAAAGCAAAGCAAAAAAATATGGTTTTTATGGCAGAAAACCAAAATTCAAGAAATATTTACGGTAATGGTTATAGCTATTGCGTTGTGGCATGTCACCAATAATAATTGTAGCCCATAAGATTGGTGTGAACAGCTGCTTTATATGGTTATGGCACATCTAAAGTTAACCTTAAATTTTTGCCAGTAATAATTTGTAAGAAAAAACCAGAAAAAACAGAAGAATTTGTCCAAACACATAAAATATTTTTCTATAAAAGTAAAAACAAAAATTCGCTGATTGGAACTTCTGATTCTTGGGTTTTAGAGTGTTTTAGATTTAGGTTACTACTTTATATACCCTGTAGGAACCCTGTAGGAAATGTCGATAGTGAAACTGTACTGATTCACTATTGACATTTTTACCAGTACTACTGACTATGCCCCAGCCAACGCTTTCTGCTGTAGATATTTAACATGTGCGTGTCATTGCGAATCTACACAACTATTGACTAAGTGTTGACATTGGAACCAGAGATTCACTAGTACATTTTAGTAATTCTAGTCTGCACTTTTGGAATTTTTTACTAGATTTCCACTAGAGTATTCAAAAACCGAAACCGAAAACCGGTCAACCGGTTTCTTTATTTTTAAAAACCGATCGGTTTCGAATATTTTGTAAATTCGAAGAAAACCGAAAACCGGTCTTTTTTGTTCGGTTAACCGGTTTTTTAATTACATCACCAACTGGGTTACTTGGTCTCTTTTATTTTTTCCGAAGATTTAGATGTTAGTCTGATAGATTCCGATGAAGACTTAATTTTGGATATTCCAAATTCAAATAGTTTAATTTCTGATCTAAATAACACAATAAACAGTATTCAAAATCCTAAAAAAGAGACTGTACAAAATCATTCATTAAATGATGATTTCATATATCTTGATAAATGCGACAAAAGAACTGAAAAGTTGGAAAATTTATATAATTGTCTTTTGACTATTTGTCCAACATCTACTATTAGTGAAAGAGTATTTTCCACTTCTAGCTTTATCAAAAGCAAACAAAAAGAATCGTCTTAAAACGAAACATTTAAATTGCATATTATTTCTAAAATTTTATTTTAGAACTGGAAAATAGATTTTCTTTTTACATATTTAAAATGTAATATTAAAAAAACTTATTTAATGCCAAACGTTTTAAACGTTCAAATTACTAACGTACCTAATTTTACCCAATTTACAAACTTAATGATCTCAATTCATTTGATATGAATATAGTTTTATAATATTAATTTTTAAGATATTATATTCAAAAATGTTAAAACCAATAAATAAAATGTTGAAATGAAATACGATAAAAAAAAATATAAAAAAATATTATAAAATATTTTTTTTTCAAAAAATATATTTCTTTATTTTATTACTTTATATATTAATTTTTTTTTGTTTGTAATTAAAACAATTAACAAATTATATAAGCTTTTTATTCAAATTAAAAAAAAAACCGGTTGACCGGTTTTTTCTGCAAAAATCGAAACCGAAACCGGTTTTTTTAAAATTCTATTTTTCGAAGAAAACCGAAACCGGGTTTTTCAAAAGGCCGGTTTTTTTAATACTCTAATTTCCACACTAGGGAGGAAATAAGATTAACCAGGTGCATTTATTTGTTAAATTAGATATTTTTTCAATAACATTTTTTTTTTATAAATTTCATGAAACTAAAAAAAAAATGTTCGTGCAAATTTAATTTTGGAGAAGACAAATCTTCAAATGACTGCACAAAATCATCCACAGGCTCCGTAAAATCTTCATCAGGCTCCACAAAATCTATAGAGTTGCAATTTTGACTAAAAATTGTTATTTTTATACAAAATAAATTGTTTTTTTTTACAAGTTTTTTGTAATTTCTTTTTCTTTATATATTTTGTTCAAATTTGTAAATTTAACTTTTGAATTTATTTTCCTTTATATTTTTATTAAAAACTTTAATTTTGCATGCAGCTATGGACATGTATTTTCAACAAAATAGAACAACAAAAAATCAAGAACAAGCACAGCTTTGCAGCTGCAAAAAAGGAATGTTAAAATTATAGACGCTTTGTGGACATGTCACCAAAATAGTAGACAAAAGTGGTGACTTGTAGACACTTGACGCCAGGCTTCCTACAGGGTAGTTTTCATATTTTTATTATTATTAACAATTATTTGAATATTGTGTACTACTTAGTAATACGTTTTTTTGGCCTTATAGGCTTACTGTATTACGAATTAATAAATAAATAAATATGTAAATATCAGCTTATTACGATGGAAGTCCAGAATGTTCCTGGAGAGTTCACATCTAATTTCCTTTTTTATTCATATTTTTCATATTAACCATTTAAATTCGTTTTGTTTGGTATTAAAATTTTTTGAATATGACTCAGATGTTTCACCATCACTTCAAAGTGGGGCCATGAAGTTGCGCTTAACTTCATTTCATATAATTGGATTGGGTCATACGTCATTAATATGTCAGAAAAAGCAATGATAATTCCTTTCAATTTTTAGACTTTTACAGTAAATTATTTGGAGACAAACTTAATGCTTGAACACATCTGATCAAGCTGCTGCTCGTCAATCAAGCTTGTAATAATAATTGTTAAGTTTTTTTAAAATCAACCAATCCGAACATTTTGTGTTTGAAAAAACTATCAATTATATTGAGTGTGTATTCCACCTAAAAAATCGATTAATTTTTTGATAGAATTGACAAAGGAGCTCTTTAGCAAATCGGGGGTTTCTCCACAAGTCCATCAATAATAAGAAAAAAATATTAATAAATGCAATAAAATATACTGCGATAATAGTTAATAATAGTTTTCGTTGTTGTTTTGTGCATGTTTTTCAAATATTAGGTCTGTACGAGGTAATTTTGGGTGAAGTCTGGTAAAATGAGAGTAAGCAAAAAATTCTCTCACAAAACCATAAAAATGCCCAAAATACTAGGAACGCACAAAACCACATTTCATACCCTAAAATAAACGTCAAATTTATTGATATTAAAAAACAGCTTAATTAATAAATATATTTGTAATGGCAAATATCTATTTACATTTTCAAATGTATTTTTCATTATTAAGAAGGAAAAGTTGTTTATAATAAATTTTTATTTAACTTTAATTTTTTTAAAATGCAAAGCAGCTAATTTATTAGCAGCAGCTGATGATTTGACAATTTTACCATTTTACCCAAACAAAAAGTACGGGTAAAAGTTCTGGTAAAATGAGAAACACAATTACTCTCTCATGAATGCTCTCATTTACCCAATTTTTGTTACAACAAACGCTTTCTGGTAAGATTGGGTTCCGCGGACACCCGCGGTAACGTACGTCAAACACACCTATTGTAATTGCATATTTTATAAGTTCCGTTCGTTAACTCAATAATTTGTACAAATTCTTACTGGATGACGTTCGTTTACACAAATACCCAGTAACAGAAAGAGAAAAAAATTAATAAAATGGCAGTTAGATGTTACTGGACAAATTTTTGCTGGCAAGCAGAAAAAACATATGGTTGAAAAAACATGTGATAAAGTTTTGTAAATACATATAAAAATGTTTTACAACTACGTTGTTGTATGCAAATGCAAAGCAACAAATATTGTAAAATGAATTGTGGAAAATATAAGAAAACCATTAAAAATGTTTCTGCTTATTATTTTTCCATATCGAGCAGTTGTAATATATTTTTGCATTCGGTTCTACAATCAGCTGTTTAACAAACTTGTAAATTATTGCAAATTTTCCGTTCGCGTACTTTTTTTAGAAAATTTTAATTTTAAGAGAAAATTTGTCTTACTCTCTGTAAGTTTATTACTGAGAATTTTTATTGGACTTGACTAAGAAAATTAAACGAATAGACCTATTATATGTGAAGACATCGACAAAGTTTAAGAATAAAAAAAACTTACATTAGAATTAATGTTTATTAATAAGAAATAACAAAAATGAAATTAAAATTAAAGATAAACTAAATAAAATATTAAATAGAAATGAAATGAAATATTAACAATTAATAATTCTGGACATATTTTAATTGAAAACTTAAGTTTTAATTTCAGAAATACAAATTTAAACAACTTTTTTTTGAGAAGTTTAACATGATAACAACCTTGCTTGTTGTTTTTTTTTAAATTTATTCAATTTGTAGGGCTCAAATATATTGCATATAAAGGTAGAAATCTATTTTATGTACATTTTTCTTAACATTAAATTATTTAAGGGATTTTATGCAAGGTTATGTGAAGAATATTGGGCCTGATTGCGGTTGGAGTTGCCGAAAAATATGCCTGCAAATTAATACAACTCTACCGCAAATCTATTGTAATTTAGATATATAACTTAAACTGTCTTGTAAAATTTTGATTTTAAACATTAACATTTTTTGTTTTTAGACGTTCTCAATAAGAATAGGATAATATTTAAGCCTTTAGTAATTTAAGTGTTTAGTATATAAATCTCTTTAATTTTTTTTTACAAAAACCAGCCATATAGTATGTTTACCATAAAGTACTTTAATTTATGAGATTCATATACAAAGCGACACTGTTTTAGGTTTCAAAAAGTATTTGAAACCATTTCAGATTTGTATATTCATACAAAAATCAAAACAGACCTCGAAAAGCTTCTGCAATTATTGCAAATGTAACTCAGAAAATATCAATTAAAAATAAAAGTTTTCAATTTCAAGTGATATTTTCTAAATTACATTTGCCAGTGTACGATAGTATAGAATATTTACTTAAATATTTTACAATTTACAGATAATAAACAAAAAATAAACAAAATATAAACAAACTACAAATATTGAAAAGTATGAAAAAATATATATGTATAAGATGGATTCATATATGCTTAAGCTGCATTTACATCAGGCTCCAAATCTAGTTTAAACTGGATTTCGATCATATGGTACTGTGTACCATTATACAAGAACTAGATTTCGAAATCTAGTTTAAACGAGAAATTTGAGCCTGATGAAAATGCAGTTTTACCAGGCTTACCTAGGATATAGTAAATTACTTCAATTTATTTACCACGTTTTTGTATTCTACGCTTTTTGCCCGACAAAGAGCTACGTGGTGTATCACCACAATTTTTTGGGTGCAGTACTCTTTTACGATTTGCCTTCTCTCTTTTAGCAGGAGCATTTAGTATATTTACAGATTCTAAAAATGGTGTAGAAGCTCGTACTTGAGATGGTAACATGGGAGTATCAAAAATAGATCCATTGTCCACATAACTATGAGTAACTGGTGTAGTTTGTCTGGGAACAACTGGTGCTGGTAGATTTGATGGGATTATTTGTTTTTTAATTTTCCTTTTTACTACTTTTTTTACATTCGCATTAGATGTTGTAGCTGCTTCCTCAAATGTATTCTTTGAGGACATTTTCCCAGTTGCTATTGTCGATGAATGTTCAGCAGCTTTTTTGGCTTTTTTTTCTTTTTTGTTTCCAGCAACCTTTCTGGATTTATGGGGTTTCCTTTGTTTTTCTTCAGCTTTTATTTTGCGAAGAAATTTCTGTTTATCCTTCAATTTCAAACATCCCACAAATCCTTTACCCGTTTTATTTTCTATGTCTTCGGATTCTTTTAAATTTGTAATATGCTTTTTAATTAATAGTTTTCGGTTATTTGTTATTGTTTCCAAGTTATAATTAGATAATATATAATTGTATATGGCTTTTAAAGATACGCCTAAATAAAAGAAGTCAAAATGGTGGAAAATATATTAAAAAATACTTTGTATATTGGAATATCTTAATTTTTGTTGTAGTTTTCTTCGATATTCTTGATTTATATAAAAAAAATATCTATAATTATTTATTCACCCCAGTCACCCAATGTGGTGGCGAAATATTGGGATAAATAATTATAGCTTATATTTTATATAAAAAGATCTTAAGCACTTTTAAAACTAATATGAAATATGTATGAAAATGTATTTTTAGTCTGGTTCGAGATCATAGAAATTTTTTTTTCAAATGAAAAGATACATTTTCATACATATAGGTATTAAAAAAGATCATTTATAAAATAAAAACTTCACTACTAATATGGAATATCTTTATTTTAGGTGCACTTTCCCTATTTTCACACTGTTTTTATAAAGCATTATAATGTACTATTTTGTGTGGAAAATTTTGTTTTCCTTAAGTTTTCAGTGACAACTTTAGAACCAGAAATAAACAATAAAAAATGGACACACGAAATCGGGGCAACCCGTCAGTCGGTTCTGTGACTAGAGTAACCCAATTACAAAACCAATATTTGTTATACAGTGGATTTCTTTCACAATATCCCCACCGAGGCACATTCATCATTCAAACATGTCGGTGTGCCTGTTGGACCCTCCGATTTTAAGTTATACTTTTTGTTAAAGACTTTTTTATTAGTTCCAAAGCATGTTTTTTAATCGGTTGGTGCACCTAAATTTCAAATGCTTAAAAATAGTATATTAAAGAAATGTACACATACCTTTGAATGAATGTAGATTAATTAAAGCATCATTGACCATTTTATTTGTTAATTTCGATGATTTAATTTCATTCGTGGTTTGTGCGTTATAAGACACACTTTTTACAACAGCAATGTCAGCATTATTTAAAGACCTTGGCATCTTGTAAAAAAATTTTTTTTTCTTAAATATTTTAATAATAATCTACGATTGAAACCACAGACTTAAAAACGTTTTTCTTATGTCACCTTTTGTTTGTTTACTATTGTATTTTATAACGGTATTTTTAGAACCAAAAGAGTTGTACATATCGTCAGCTTATTATTGGTTTCATCTACATATATGTCAATAAGTCGGTATCGAGAAACAACCCATTTAACAGCAGATAGTTGCTTTTTGTTTAGTTTGCTTTGAAATTTTATTATGAATCGACAACACCAAGCAACGTGTGCACTTCTTCCATTTTATGGCTTATGCCCGTAATTTTAAGCAATAGATACCTATCACAGCTATTTTAGAATTTTTTATGCAAAAAATTGCCAAACAGTGGTGTAAGTAGCAAACCAATTAGAGTATTCAAAAAACCGGCCTTTTGAAAAAACCAGTTTCGGTTTTCTTCGAAAAATAGAATTTAAAAAAAACCGGTCAACCGGTTTCTTCGTTTTTTTTTTATTTGAATAAAAAGCTTATATAATTTGTTAATTGTTTTTATTACAAAAAAAAAACAAATTTAATATATAAAGTAATAAAAATAAAAAAATACATTCTTTAAAAAAAAATATATATACATATTCATTTAAATTTAATTTTTTTATTGTATTTCATTTCAACAAAAAATTTACTTAAAACCAATATTTTTTAATATAATATCTTAAAAATTAATAATATAGAACTATATTCATATCAAATGAATAGAGATCATTAAGTTTGAAAATTGGGTAAAATTAGGTACGTTAGTAATTTGAACGTTTAAAACGCTTGGCATTAAATAAGTTTTTTTAATATTATATTTTAAATATGTAAAAAGAAAATCTATTTTTCAGTTCTAAAATAATATTTTAGAAATAATATGCAATTTAAATGTTTCGTTTCAAGACGATTTTTTTTGTTTGCTTTTTATAAAGCTAGAAGTGGAAAATACTCTTTCACTAATATGTAGATGTTGGACAAATAGTCAAAAGACAATTATATAAATTTTCCAACTTTTCAGTTCTTTTGTCGCATTTATCAAGATATATGAAATCATCATATAATTAATGATTTTGTACAGTCTCTTTTTAAGGATTTTGAATACTGTTTATTGTGTTATTTAGATCAGAAATTAAACTATTTGAATTTGGAATATCCAAAGTTAAGTCTTCATCGGAATCTATCAGACTTACATCTAAATCTTCATAACCAAACAAACGATTATAAAAGTGTTCGGAAAAAATAAAAGAGACCAAATAACCCAGTTGGTGGTGTAATTAAAAAAACCGGTTAACCGAATAAAAAAGACCGGTTTTCGGTTTTCTTCGAATTTACAAAACATTCGAAACCGATCGGTTTTTTAAAATAAAGAAACCGGTTGACCGGTTTTCGGTTTCGGTTTTTGAATACTCTAAAACCAATGTTTATTAAATGTTAAAATTTCGGATGTCGATGCTGGATATCTTGGAAATGATACAAAATATTGGGAAACGAGTTTAGGAATGAGTAAGAGAATATTTAGAATATATGTAATGTAATCCATTCCTAACTCAATTTTTACGAAAAGGTCAGTGGAATCAAACCAATTATAAGCTAACGATATTTCAATTATGCAGTAAAAATGTAGCCATATCAATCAATTAAACCGCATATAAAAGAAGATTATTTCATATAACATAAATTTTAATATCATTGAACCAAAACACACCAGACTAATATTTAAGCGCACAATTTTTGTTCTTTTCGTAACACACGAGAATGATATTCATCATTCATCGATTTCAATGGTAAAAAAGTGGTTTACTGACTCTTGTTGTGGTCGCACAAGTACAAATGACGCTGAACGTTCTAGACGGCCAATTGAGGTCAATACACCTGAAAATGTCGAAAAAATTCACGATATGGTGTTGGCCGATCGAAGAGTAAAAGTGCGTGAGATTGTTGATGCTATAGGCAATTTTATATGGCAGTGTAGTTTTGATTTTAAATGATCAGTTGAATTTAAGAAAGCTGTCTGCAAGATGGGTGTCGCGTTTGCTCTCAATTGACCATAAACGTAATCGTGTGACGTGTGTAGTCTCAATGGCAAAATTCCATGAATTGGGCTACGAATTGGTACCTCATCCGCCATATTCTCCGGATTTAGCCCCCAGTCACTATTTCCAAACACAAAGAAATGGCTCGGTGGAAAGAGATTTAGCTCCCACGATGAAATTATTGATGAAACAAATGCCTATTTTATGGACCTGGAAAAATTCTATTTTTTGGAGGGATACATAAATTAGATAAACGTTGGACCAAGTGTATTGAGCTAAAAGCAGATTATGTTGAAATTTTATTTTTTTTCACATAAACTGTGTTTCATTCAAAAGTCACGGACTTATTAATCCGCCCTCCTAGCTTTGTGTGCGTTAGTGTATTTTATATTCATTTAACGTTTGGCGTTTTTTAAAATGTTGTACACAAATGCAAACCAAGAAATATTATGTAAAATGAGTTATGGAAAATATAAGATAACCTTCTAAATTGTTTCTACTTAATATTTTTAATCAAGAATCCGCTTTCCATATCGACCAGCTATAATTTATTTTTGTGTTTGATTTTAAAATTAGCTGTTTTAACAAATTTGTAAATCATTGAAAATTTTCCGATTGCGTACTTTTTAAAAAAAAATTTTGCGAGTAATTTGTCTTACTTACGTTTGTTATTGAGTAATTTTTACAGGATTTAACTGGAAAAACTAAACGAATGAACCTTTATATTAGTTAGTTTAAATTAATTTAAAATTAACTGCGGTTTTCACCAACTGACCATTTGGCAATTTTATACAATAGAACGAAGAACAAAATACCAACACCTTATCAAGTCATATAGATTCCGTGTCAAATATTGATTAAGATCGCTTGGTTTGGTAATACCATTTAACCTCACGCTCAAATAGGACCTTTCAATATCTTGGGCATTGTCAATAGAGTTCGTTCTTGGAGAAATACAAATTAACTTTTTTTGCTTGCTCCTTCAAAGGAGCGAGCTAAAATTTTTCCGATTGCACCTTTTTTTAATTATCAATAGTCGGAGCTAATTTCAACTATGCATAATTAATGTTCCCTCTCTGCGTACTTGAAGCGAATAACTTAAGCGAATATTTTTCAATTAAAACGTATTGGCATTCCTACTTTCTATCGTCTATTTCATTTTATATCAACAACAGCTGATCTTTAAAACGAGGGGGAATAGGAAAAAAGTTGATGTAATGAACAGTTGTTAAATGTTCTCTTGTATTTGCAAAAATATTTATGTACGCAGTTTCGGTAGCAACATATTAACAAGGTCATGGAAAACCATAAAGGATATCGGGCACCGGTGTAAATGAATATACAGAAAATAATTTGCAGACATTTTACTTAATTCGAAACAAAAAACCAATCAAAAGTGACATTATTTTAAAGAGGAAAAACTGAAGCCCACAATAAGTAATTGAACTCTGAATAAGAAAATTATTGGCAACTTAAAAGAACTATTCCATAAAAAAGCAACAATAGTTCTTGAAATCTAATTAATTTAAACAATCCATATACATTTTTTCATATTGGTGGTGCTAACGCCTATGATGGCCACAAGTTGTTTAAATCAAATCCAAACAATTTTATCACACTTTCTAGTTGACAGCTTAAAGAAGAGTATCTCTAATAAAATTTTGGTGTTATCATTAGTATTTCAACAATACGCACCACCTTTCATCATACGATATACCGACCGTGAACTAGACGGCAAATTGGAAAAATACTAAATTACGCCAAAATAGGAAAAATTAACGATACATACACATATAAAGTGAACAAGGAATAAAGTAATAACAATGTCGGGAGTAGCTGGCGATAGTGGTGGCGTTGAAGAAGATTCTTTAGAATCCTTCCAAACAATGCCCACTGAATTTCGTGCGGCACTTGATGATTTTCGTACAAATTGGCAAAAAGAATTAAATCAAAAACAAACAACTTCCACTACAGGTGCCAATACAACTGATGAACAACAAGAGGCTGAAAATATGCTTACACCGCTTGTGAGTGATGAACAGGACGAACAACAGGCTTTAGCTAAAAATTTCTTCCATAAAGCAGTTGAATTAGAACAAAGTGGCAAAGTTTATGATGCCATACCATTCTATCGCAAAGCTGTACAAATTGAGCCGGATATTGAGTATAAGTATTACGAACATCAAAAACTTAAATCTAATACACAAAATCAAAAGCCAGTGATTTTAAATACTGCGGCACAAGAAACTATCGATGGCGATAGTCTTGATGTTGTTGAAGATGAATTGCCTGATGATTTATATGAAAAATTTCAATTAGATTTGTCACGTAATTATCACGGAAAACTTTTACAAAGCAGTCGTGAGGCAGGTGTTATTTCAACTGAAATGCATATTTCTGAATTGCCACCGGAGTTATTGATTTACATAATGCGTTGGGTGGTATCGTCTCAATTAGATATGTGTTCTTTGGAACAATGTGCTGCTGTTTGTAAAGGCATATATTTGGTAGCTAGGGATGAGGAGCTATGGAGGTCGGCTTGTGTTAAGTAAGTTAATAAAGAAAAAACAAAAATTTTATTGACAATAGCATAATTCTAACTAAATGTGTTTTTTATCTTAAGTTGCCGGGGAAAAAAATTTGAATTATAAATTCGTTATGGTTAGAAAATTATAGGCAATTAGTTTTTTATTGAAAATCAATTTTTAAGATAACTTATCGATAACAGCTCTTTTTAAACCGTTGCATTTAAACAGCTTTAATTTTTATTCGATTAACATAATTAAGTGATTAAAAAACCCGTTAAACAATTTAACTTCTTGACTGCCATCTTTACTGAAAAAACCGGCAAGAGTTGCCAAATATTTATTGAAAAAATTATTTAAAAATATAAAAAGGACTTAAATATTAGGAGAACTTGTTTTGATAAGACCCAAAAAAGTGCCTAGAATATTTTAGTGATCTGTCGTGATCTGACTTTCTACGTTATTTACAAAAAAAAACGTAATTTCATCTTTTGTTGGATTTTTTGGTAGTTTTTCGAAACAGAAAATTGCGCAGCAAATTGGGAAATGTTCTACATTTTTTCCTTAAACCATATATATTACTAATTGGCTTTCATTTAATATTTAATAATGCCATATAAAAGCTAAAAATACATAAAAATGGAAAAATCAATACTGATTAACGAAGATTAAAAATAATTAAATCTTTACTACCTTATTTAAAATAAATTATATTTACCTCAAATTTCGATCCACAAAAGCATTCGTATGAAATAAAGCTTAATCATCTGTTAATAACAAAATTTAAATTTTTAAAATATCTACGGCAAACAAAATTTCCAAAGAAAATCGATTTTTTTGTGATTTTTTTAGTGATGATACCTAAAATAACGAAAGATGTAAGATGGAACAAAATGTATAATTCTTATAGCCTTTTTCCACTGAGCTTCATCTTTCATCAATTTGCAAAGATGTTAACATCTTCTCATAAGAATTATACAGGCCAAAAGTTCTACATCTTTCTACATCTGTAAAAGATGATCATTTCTTATTTAGTTCCATCTTACATCTTTCGTTATTTTAAGTGTCATCACTAAACAAATGATAAAAAACTTGATTTTCTTTGCGCCATCACTAGCAAACTGACGTTACAGAAAATAAACAAAAAAAAATTATGTAAGAGTTTCATTCTTATGTCTACAAAAAATTTCTTTATCATAATCTTCTTCTAGAATGACCTTTAATATTTCAATGTACTGCATTCAAATTCGGGTTTGTTCTTGCAAAGCAACAACTACTCCAATGATTAATGCTTTCTCTAAATCCATTTTTTATTTTTAACAAAAATATGCGTCTTTTTCTTTTATTTTTTTGACAGCTGAATAAATGACAGATGAAAGATGTTGCCAATGTAAATACATGTTTCACGTTTTCAACATCCTCCACGCGTTTCACAAAGATGTTGTTCAGTGTAATAGGCTTTTTAAATACGCTCAATTCAATACTAGAGTTAGTTAACTTAAATTTTTATATGAAAAATAACAATTTACAAACATTTCAAACAAAAAATATTAGAAATTGAATTTTAACAAATATTTTTAATTACTTAAAATTTTTTGATACTTTTTTCTGTGTATCCATATATATTTTAATGCTATTTTTACTTTTGATTTTAAACCTTAACCATGACTAAAATTTGCATAAAAATAACTCTGGATAGTATTAATTTGAGTGAACATATGTATAAGTTAATTGAGACCCGTTCACAATATCACACAAGTGCGTATACACTTTTCTGACTTTCTTAATCTTTTGACTTTTCAAAAAATAATTAAAACCGCTAATTTTTCTTTAAAATGTAAATTTTTTCACCATAAGTTACTTTTAATCTTTATTTAGATATATTTGTGAATTACACAGTACTTGTGTTGGATAAGTAGCTACTTATGAACAATTTTATAAATAAAGCAAAAAGAGATTCCGCTTTTTAAAATGTTTGCACTCACTTTAACATGTGTCAAACGAATTTTGTTTACTCTGTTATGAATTTTCTTTTGTGTGCTAATGTGAACGGAGCTTTATCGATAAAAAATAATTATGGATGGCTTATACCATGTTTTGATAATGACCAAAATTACTGCCAGAATTTTCTAAATCCTCTGCGTTCAACGCCTCACCTACACTTCACTTTCTAACGCCAACGCGAGTGTACATAAATCTAATTTTATAAATCACTACGTCATTGCATTGAACTTTTACGTTATCACTTTAATTGTCAAAACAAATAAATTTCAGTGTTTCCTGCATTTTGTGTATAAAATTATAAATAGTCTTGTTAAAAAAAATTAAAAACCAATTAAAAAATGTACTCATTACATTCTCCTCTTCCTCCGATGATGAAGAATCCAACCAGGGTCTTGGTGTTACCAAACGTCAATTACGGCACAATATTGATGTAAAATTTCAAATTGTTTTTTTAAATATATTTAAAAAAAAATTTAAACCAACGCTTTTTTCGATATGTTTTGAAATTGAACACGTTGCTTGAGATGTTTTGTACCAAAAAACGTATTTCGCTCAAAACGCGTATATGGAAATGCAGTATTATAGGCTTTTTACACTGAACAACATATTTGTAAAGCGAACGAAAGATGTTGAAAACGTGAAACATTTACATTGGCTACATCTTTAATCTATCAGTTATTCGGCTATCAAAAAAATAAAAGAAAAAACGCATAATATTTGTTAAAAATAAAAAATATTAAAAAATGGATTTAGGAAAGCATTAATCATTTGAGTAGTTTTTGCTTTTCAAGAACAAACCCGAATTTTAATGCAGTACATGTGCCGCTCATTTTCCTTTGTTGACTAAATTTGTTTTATTTATTTTCTGCAATGTCAGTTTGCTAGTGATGGCAAAATAACGAAAGATGTAAGATGGAACTAAATGAGAAAGGATCATCTTTTGCAGATGTAGAATTTATGGCCTGTATAATTCTTATGGGAAGATATTAACACCTTTGCTAATTGATGAAAGATGTAGGTCAGTGGAAAAAGCCTATTAATGTTAAATTTTTATATCACCTGTAAAGTCGAGTTAGGGCCTTTCCACATTAAGCCATCGACATATGACATTTAAAAATAATCAAAATCTATATCTTTTACAGAGTTTGGGGCCATAATGTTGGTACGCTTACCCACTCGGAAAACGATGATATGAAACCCACTCCCGATGATCTTTGCCCTGTTATACCACGTTACTCCACTTGGCGACAAATGTTTATCGAACGTGAACGTGTTCTTTTTAATGGATGCTACATTAGTAAAACTACTTACTTGCGTATGGGTGAAAATAGTTTTCAAGATCAATACTATCGTCCTGTACAATTGGTTGAATATTATCGTTATTTACGTTTTCTACCCGATGGTACCGTCTTAATGATGACCAGTGCTGATGAGCCAACACAAGGTGTTACAAAACTTAAGAATCTTCATCAATTAAGACCGGATATACTAAAAGGTCATTATCGTTTGTTTGGCACAACTTTAAGCATTGTCCTTAGTAAACAGCAATTGCAGCAACAAACAAAAATTATAACATCATCAAACGTTGGAGGCTATAACAGACATAGACGTGGTAGTTGTGCTTATGATGAGACAGCTTTTAATAATATTAAATATTGCTTGGAATTTCGTATTTTAAATAGTTCTAAGAGGAAGTTTGCTCAATTAGTATGGTTACATTATTCGCTAATACAAACTCGCAATAAACAAGAAATAACATCAGAATTTGATTTGACTCCTTCAAAATATCCTCCCTTATGGTTTTCTCCAGTACGTAGTTATCATTTGGATTCAGATGCACCATTAGCTTAGAGGGGGAGCCAAAGAACTCCGTAAAATTAAAAGGATAAAGTGGAGAATGGATTTTATTTTTAATTTTGGTAGTACTATATAATAGCAGCTGCTAAATATACAATATGTAATAATGATAACTCTATTTAATCGTTTTGGTTAATTAAAATATCATGTAAATATAAATATTCCTCTTAATATGTTATTAAAATAGATAAAACATAATTAAATGTGGTATTCTTTTTTAAAATAGTGTTGGTATTTATACTTAAAAAAAATATCGATAACAAATTTACCACTCATAGCATGTTCATACGGTAATATGAAACACATGGTTCGCTCTCTAAACCTCATATTGACGTTTATATTTTTATAAGTTTCACTATTTCTTTTTTTTTTGTCATTTTTATATACTTTTTATTTGTTCAATTTTTTATTTTTGCACACATTAATTTATTGTTTTCTCTTATAGTTATTTTTTTGACAGCTAAACTAGCGATAACTTGTTATCAGCAAGATTCAAAATCAACCAAGATGGTTCGCTGTCAAAATTTTGTATGACGAAACATATTGGTTCAATCATGATTGGGGGGGGGGGGGGGGCCATGAATGAAAGAGCGAACCTCGAATTTTGCTGTTTGTGTGAACATGCTTTCACCCTCCCAAAGCAACTAAACAAATAAAACAACTTGATTTCTTCCTTTTCTCCTTTTACACTAAATTTTTTTGTATTCCATTCATAGAATTATATTTTTTAGTTAAAAACTACGTTAAAGCAAAATTTAATCATATGTAAAATTGTTTTTCATTAAAATTAGAATTTTGAAATCACAATTCGTTTACATAAAAACACGAAGAAGAGACAGAATAATAGAGATTAAAACTAAAAAAAAGATAAAGATAAAAGGTAATTAATGTGTATTTTTAAACCATAGTAATTAAATGCCTAAAATAATGCATTAAAAGTGCTTTATTATATCATTATCATTGATAAAAAGTGATGGACTGGAAAATTGACCGGAAAGCTAGGCTATTACAACATATTTTAGTTTACTTTTCAGTTAAAAATTCTCTTATAATAATCAACCATAGATTAATGGTTTTAAAATCCGTTTCTTATAATTAAGTTAAATGTTAAGTTTGTTTTTGAATGAAGCCGTTTAATTTTTAGGGGGACAGAATTTTTCAATTAATAACAAAAACTATTTCGATATGACAAATACATTATTTTTAGTTAAATATCAATCCTTGAGTGTTTTGAAAAAGAGTGTTGAGTATGTTTGTATTAATTATTGAAAATTTTGTTTTAAAAACAGTTTAGTTTTTTTTTTTTTTTTCTAAATCATTTTTTCTAAGCTACCCTTCCTTTAATTTCAAATGTTTGGTTTATATAATCCAGACGCATTTTGGTTTCGATATTATTTTTCCGTTGTATATTTAATTTTCGTTTTTTTTTCTTCTTCTTTGTTTTTAATCTATTTTTCAGCTTGTGCTACAACTTTTTCATAGCGCATTTTATCAGGTGTATCCCAACAGCTTTTTAAGCAGGTGAATATTAATATGTTTCCATATTCTAGTGGTGCTTTTTCATTAGTTTGCTGCATTCTTAATTTGGGTATTAGAGTTGATAGAATTTGAATTTCACAAATGGTGTCACCATTACAATTGGGACACTTTGGTATAGATTCTTGTAGGGGTGATATGAGTAGAGGTAAAGTATCACGAGAATATCTAAAATTATTAAAAAAAAAAAACAAAACGATGAGAAATTGCAATATTTAAAAATGATAACGATTTTAATGATCCTTTAAAAAAAGCAGAAAAATTTTAAAATTTTTAAAAAAATTTTCTGGATTATTTGCTGCTTGAAAACTTTTTGACCGATTAACAAAATTTAAAATTTTTGTGATTAAAGTTATTAAGTTATTAGTATCGATAACAAGCTTATCTAAATATTAAATATTACTAATATCAAGCTTTACTAACACAATTTTCTTTTTAATAGCGATTGGATCTGCTTCTTAGGAATAACCCGACAAATTTATCAGTAAAATTTTTTTTAATACAAAATACTATTAATATTTATCGATAACAATTATTTCGAAAGAACATTTCTTTGTCGCCAACAAATTTTTCAACAAAAACAATCACTTAAAAATTATCGATAACAAAATTTTCTAACGAGTATATTTTTCAAAAACTCGGTAAATGAATTATTTAGGCTCATAAGTGATTTAAAAATAAGTTATAAAAATGCGGCATGCATTAACACTACGTTCACTTAGCTTCTGACTGGGACTTTTACTGAAACATTTGTTTTAACCATGTATAATTTAAATTTATCCCTTAGTTAAATTTTCACGGGACATTCCGTTTTTTTAATTCTTTAACTGTCACATTTATTAAAAACTTTTATTTAACTGTTGGTTAAATATTACTGAATGTCCTAATAAGTTCAAATGTTTTAAAATTTATGGGATGTTCAAAAACACTCCTATTTGTTCGTTTTTAGATTATTCATTTTGACTGCGAAAAGTGTTTTTTGATAGAAAATTGTTTAAGTTTCAAAAAATGCGATATTTTAATGAAAGAAGTTTGGGGGCTCCGAAAATAACCTTATTCTGGAGTCACTTGAAAAACATTTTATCGATATTGAAAAAACGAATAACACACAATTCTTTACCTTAATATTTGTCCTGGATTTTGTTGTAAAGTAATTAAAAAATTATGAAACATAAGATCACCGTGGGCTGGCAAAGCTTTTTCATAACTTTCTTGATCTTCAGGCGTACCGGGTCCATTAACTCCTCCTTCACCGCCGCTACTACTTGCTCCAACGCCACTATTAGGAGAATGTGCTGACTCATCTTGTTTCTTATATTCCTGATATAGTTCTCGTATATGTTCAGATGATAAGGAACCGCTATAATGTTCATATTCTTTAGTTATTGAATTTATCTCAACATCTACGGAGATAAAAAAGGGTTTAAGCGTAAGATCGGATACTTTAGCTAAAGGACCCAAGGCGGCTGGTGTAGAAGTATGTTTTAATAAGGCTATCAAATCACGTTTAGGCTTCTCAGGAGTTTCGACTAGAACAACATCATTTTCGGGACCTTCAATTTCAGCACAAATGGTAGCTGAAGCACCACTGCAAGCATAGTTGCCTTCTTTTTCAACGGAAGCAGCAGCAGCTACTCCGCCACCCGCTGCACAATTTGCATTTGGATCTTCTGCTAAATTTTGACCAGATTTAACATCCATTTGAGTAAAACTCATTAGGAGATCATTATCCGTGGAATTACTGTCATCCTCATCGTCTTCTTCATTAGCCAAAGGTGCTCCATCTTCACCATCATCAGATGCTAATTGATGAAGGGATAAGGGTAAGTTGACATTTTTAGGACTAATAACATTTCCATTCTCTTCATTCGATTCATGGGGATCATCAGCTTCAGTATCCATCTGTTCCACAGAATTCTCAAAAGCAACCACAGCCTCATCCCCCCAATCGTCTGTGCCAGAACACCATGCAATTTTACCCGATTGTTGTTTTTGTTCTTTCTTTTTCTTTTGTTTTCCACCACCTCCTCCACTTCCTGAACAATTCTTTGGAGAAGCCACTACTTTCATTATATCACAGTGATCTGTTTTATCCAAGTGTTGTGTTCTTACACATAACCAACTTTTAGAATTCTGCGAACAAGCAGGATTCAAACAGGCAAATACATAAAGAGTACGGTGAAACTGGGACATTTCCAAAGGTGCATATAATTGGACAATCAAAGGTCGTGCTGTACTACATAGAGGACATGATGGTATTTTAATTTCACCATTTGGCCAATCCTTACAGATTAAAAAGTTTCATATTTATATTAAGTTATCTATTCCTTTTTTTTAATACATTTTTGGAAAAATCAATTAAACCAATTCGCACACACACACGTAACAATTTAACTTACCGCTGTTCCACCAATTTTATTTAAAGTACTATTTAGTAGGGATACATGTTTTTCCGTAATGTCTTCATCCTCATAGCCCAGATAAACTGTGCTCTTATTTTTTGCCATATTTTTATTATTTTTATATATTTATTTCGATTGGAGAATAAAAACTGCAATTTTGAACAAATTAGACATCTGATTTAGAGTTGTGAAAGTATTGAGTATTTGAGTACTCAAAATTGCCGGTTTCTTCGGGTATTCAATAATCAAATGTTGCTACTTAATTCTTTCAGAGTTGTATTTTCTAAACATATTCTAAATTTGGTATGAAAAAAACTTATAAAAACACAACTGTAAATAAAAATCTTTTAAAAAAGAAGTATGCAAATGTCGATAAAGTATGGACTGGTTGATTTTCCAATGTCTTCACATGCGATAAAATGATAGCAAGCAGAAAATTTCAAGTCAGAAAATTTCATCGCAAGACTTTTGACAATATATCATCAAATATCATTAAGCAATAATAATAATAATACAAATTTTATTAAATTAAAACGAGGAAAACTTAAATTATTTATTTGTCGAAAAAATTAAATTTTGTGTTTTTTGAAGAAAAAACTATATTTCTTAGCAATGAACTGTAACCAATTTGATTGCTAACATTTTTTATTGCATGAGAAGACAGCGAAATAAAAGCAGTGTTGGTAAACAGAATATGTTAAAGCATATGCAACGGATAAGCAAAAAAAAAGTTGCCAGATTTAAATAAGCTTGATTCACACCCTTCCATCACAATAATTTTGAATAATTTGTGAAGATGTGAAGCGATGAAAAATGACTCCTCAGTAGTTAAAAGCATTGAAAACCAATAAAATTAGTTATCACTTTACTGTAATAAAACTATTTAGAATCGGTACCCATATCTATTGTACTATATCCTAGTATTGAGGATACGAAGTGTCATTTTCAATTGAATGAACCATTTTCAATTGGAGTGGTATTAAAATAGCGTGGCATATATATATTTATATACAAAAGTATTGGAGAAAATACCATAAAAAACATGTAACTTTCCCATGTTTTCTTATTTTCTATAAAACTTATTATGAAGCATTTGTTTCCCTAATTATTATCTGCATGCGAAACAAATTAGTTTAGGTTTTATTAAAAGAATTTACGATAGGTTGAGCGTATGCAATCGCAGTTTTACTTAGAGCCAATTTATACTATGCAATTGATTGCGTCCAATTTTCTTAATTCCCTTTCCAAAGTTGCTTCTAAACTTATGACTATTTACGTGACTTTAATTGCAGGAAAACTGAATGTGAATGAAGCAACAAAAGTAGAATACATATGAGTGTGAAAGAGAGATCACAGAAACATGCACGAAAAATGAAAACCATTCCCCTTTTGTTACCCCGCTTGCTTCTCTACCCCGTTCGCCGTCAAAGAAAAATCGCACGCAATAATTTCATGCAACAAAATCACAGTCTAAACTGACTCTTATTTGGAAAAAAATTATTTGTTTTGATTTCAATAAAGCCAGTGTCGGAGATTATAAATACGCTACTTGGGTATCTTCATGCAGAAAAAATTATGATGTTTTTTATCTTTTCTACAGTCTGGCATCTACAAAAATGCCTATAATTCTCTCATGCAAAACAATTTTTTGACATTTCTATGCGGGTGTATAAATGTGTAAAAAGAAATAAATACCAATTTGCTGTCGTTGTTTACTCATCAAATGGATAAATTTACAAAATAAAATTGAAATTTTTACAAATAAAAGTGTGTTAAATTAAATAAATTTGTAATAAAAACACAATTTAATAATTAAATTAGTAAGTAAAAGAAAAGTTTTAAAGAAACAACACAAAGTTGGCGTGAAAATATCAAAAGAAAAAAATTGTGTCACAACAAGACCCACCCATACGAAAAACAGTTTTCTTTATTGCAGGTCTCGATTAGCGGAGCACCCTCTTGATTGCAGTTTCCGCAGTAGCAATATATGGGAAAATTAATTTATATGTTTATAAAATAGAAAGTCAAAAGAGAAAATGACAGAGAAGATAACTTTGGCAGATGCTTTATCTAATGTGGAAGTATTGGATGAATTATCTCTCCCCGATGAGCAGCCGTGTATAGAGGCACAACCATGTTCTGTTATATATAAGGCCAACTTTGATACAAACTTTGAAGATCGCAATGGTTTTGTAACAGGTATAGCCAAATATATTGAAGAAGCTACTACCCATGCAAATTTGGTAAGTTCAATTAAACAGGTGTAGATACGTATTAAAAGAATTTTATGACTAAGGAGATTTTTTTTCTAGAACGTCTTATTGGACGAAGGCCAGAAACATGCGGTTATGTTATATACTTGGCGTTGTTGTTCCCGGGCCATACCACAACCCAAATCGAATGAACAACCAAATCGTGTAGAGATTTATGAAAAAACTGTTGAAGTTTTAGCTCCGGAAGTCAATAAACTTTTGAATTTTATGTATTTCCAAAGAAAAGCTATTGAAGCATTCTCAGTGGAAATTAAAAGACTTTGTCATACTGAGAAACGAAAAGATTTTGTTTCAGAAGCCTATCTTTTGACTTTGGGAAAATTCATTAATATGTTTGCCGTTTTGGACGAATTGAAAAATATGAAATCGAGTGTTAAAAACGACTATAGTACTTATCGTCGTGCTGCGCAATTTCTCAAAGTTATGTCTGATTCTCATACTCTACAAGAGTCACAAAATCTATCAATGTTTTTGGCTACACAAAATAAAATACGTGACACTGTCAAAGATACCTTGGAGAAAATTATTGGCTATGAAGATCTGCTATCCGAGGTAGTCAACATTTGTGTACATATGTTCGAGACTAAAATGTATTTGACACCCGAAGAAAAGCATATGTTGGTCAAGGTTATGGGCTTTGGTCTTTTCCTAATGGACAGTGATGCTTGTAATATTAATAAATTGGATCAAAAAAAGAAAATACGTTTGGATCGTATTGATCGTATATTCAAAAATCTTGAAGTTGTACCGCTATTCGGTGACATGCAAATTGCTCCATTCAATTACATTAAGCGCAGTAAACATTATGACCCCAGTAAATGGCCATTGTCCAGTTCTAATGCGATTAGTCCTCAAGCTGATTTAATGGTACATTTACCTCAAATACGTGAGGATCATGTTAAATATATATCGGAACTGGCTCGTTACACTAACGAGGTCACCACTACGGTTAAGGAGAATCCTTCGGATGCTGAGAATCGTGCTACTTCGGATTTGGCATTAAGAGGTTTGCAATTGTTGTCCGAATGGACTAGTGTTGTTACGGAATTGTATTCGTGGAAACTTTTACATCCTACGGATCATCATCAAAATAAAGAATGTCCCGTAGAGGCTGAGGAGTATGAGAGGGCAACACGTTATAATTATACGTCAGAAGAAAAATTTGCATTAATTGAAGTCATTGCAATGATTAAGGGATTACAGGTGAGAATGAATTAAAATCAATATGTAACTTAAAAAAGAAAACAAACAAATGTAGAAGTATTGTTTCGATAACACATTTCTTGTAAAACAATATTTATTTTTTTCATTAAAAATTGTCATTTTTTGTTGAGACCAGATTCGAAATCAGGAGAAAAATAAAACTATATAAATCTACTTTTAAAAATAATATCGAACAAAATTACTTAAATTTCATAAACGACATGAAAAAATTGTGATAGACCAATTCCAAATATCTCAATGTTTGTGTTTCTTCAAGGGTTGGACCATGTGCACCCAAAATTTTGATTTCCTATAACTTAAAGCATTTGCCGAAATATGTTTCAACAATTATAAATGCACTTCAGTTTTATCCAAAATTAACTATATTATAGATATTTTAATAAATAAATAAAATAAAATTGCAGTGTACAGTTTTTTAACTGCAATTGCAGTGAATTTAACTGACATAATTCTCGTAAGTGTATTAAAACCTTAATGAGCAAAAATATTATTAAATATGTTGTAGTTAATTTTTTGATTCTCTTCTTTGTATCATTTGAAGGTTGATTTACATAATAGTCATCCCATTTCATCAATTTTTACTACTTTTCAGTATTGATGGCAGACTTTGAAAATGATAAATCTTTATTGAATTAATTCGTGAAAAAAATAATTGTTTTTGTAAATCAACAAATTGATTCAATATTTTATAAATCAATTTATTAAATCAGATTTAAAATCATAGTTGATTAATAAATTTCATTAGAATCTTTTTTAATTCAATTGAATCAAATCATTTCAAACATAATTCTTTTTTTAATTTATTTTTATATTTTTTTTTTTACTTATTGCAATATTAAAGCCACCTTAGGTCAATAAAAATATTACAGAATTTAATAAAATATATCTATAAAATAAAACTTTACAATTTAAATTCAAAAATAATTAGGAAAAGGATACACAATATACAGTAAATGATCCATATAATATAAATTATATTTTTAGTGAACAAAGTTGAATTTGTGTAAAATCAATGTCATAAAATTGTATTTTTCTTCCTTTTCTTCCCCCAAGAACATTTTTACAATCGGTTTCAACCACATTAATTTTACAGCATATTACACTGGAACCAATTCTATGAAACCCGGGACCTTTAACATTAATATAAATGTGAAATATAGCTATCAATTCACTAGTTCCAGAAGTGGTTCTAGGAGCAATATAACAAATTAGTTTTAAAATCATTTAAAAGAAATATCATCGGTGTTAAAACAAATATCATCGGTGTTAAAATTTAGCTGTTAAATTATTGCTCTAGATTATAAGAAATAATTAACTTTCAAAAATCCGATTCTAAAGCTATCCTTATAATATGAAAAAATTTGTTATTATTTTTTTTTTAAATAGGCATAGCTTGAACAAAAAGCCTATTAAAACGTTTTTTCTGCTTCTTAGCAATCAGACACGTCTTGTTTCGTGAAAAGTATTTAAGAATTCTCTTATTTGAATAATTTACTAGATAGGGGGTCCTCCTATGGAATATAAGTGCTCAAAAGTTTTATTGATTTTTGTTAATCTGGGAAGATTTTCTTAGGTCGTCTTTTTGAATGCAGCTATTGTTTATTTAGAAATTTTCAAATTTGACACTGCGTTTATCTGTTTAAGGCTTAAGGGTTTACTCCCACTGAACATGTGAAAACATTTGCTTTTTAAATAGTCCTCAGATTCCTTAGAAAAACCACCAAGATCCTAAGGCATGATTCCTTAAAAAGTCTCAGGATGCTTCGAATATCATAAACAAATGCATTAGACTTAACTTGATATTTCACATAAAAGCAGCTCATTGTTTTGTTATTTAGAAAAGAAATACATTTAGTTTGCATTAAACGGTTAATCGATTAATCGCCAATTTTTTAGATTAACCGACCCGAATAACCGATTAATAAATTTTCGTTATTTTTTGAATAATGCTCTAACCGATTAATCGGTAGGGTCGAATAATTGCAAACACTAATGATAACACATTTTTGAAAAAAATATGTTATGGATTACATTTTTTTATAAGGTAACAAACTTTTTAAAATATTGCAAAATAAAACGAAGATCGAGCGACCCGGGAGCGTGATAGCTTATCAATGCGGGGGTCTTAAGTTCGTTTCCCACCAGAGGTTCTGTTTTCGCTACATCGAGCCGAAAGCCTTCGTTGCTAGTGTTCGGTTAGGGTATTATTAAATAATTTGTAATTATATGATTGATATAAATTTAATAAAAAAGTGAAAACAATGATTATTGAATAACATTAACATGAATAATTTAAATTGTTCAACGGTAAGTTTGTAATTAAATTACAATAAGTTCTGTTAATCGGTTATCTTATATAATTCTACTCGCGAAAAGAAAAATATAACCTCTCTTAATATATGCAAATCCTTTTACTTTTCAGGTTCTTATGGCTCGCATTGAAACCGTACTCTGTGAAGCAATACGTCGCAATATCTATTCAGAGTTACAAGATTTTGTACAACTTACTTTACGTGAACCATTACGTAAAGCGGTGAAAAATAAAAAAGATCTTATACGCAGTATCATTATGTCGGTACGTGAGACAGCAGCAGATTGGCAGAAGGGTTATGAACCTGTAGATGATCCCGTCATTAAGGGGAAAAAAGATCCAGATGGTGGCTTTCGTATTAATGTACCACGTCTTAATGTTGGACCATCATCCACTCAGCTTTATATGGTGCGTACCATGTTGGAATCACTAATTGCTGATAAATCTGGTGGTAAACGTACACTACGTAAGGATATTGATGGCAATTGTCTAATGCAAATTGATACATTCCATAAGACTTCATTCTATTGGAGTTATTTATTGAATTTCAGTGATACTTTACAAAAATGTTGTGATTTATCACAATTATGGTATCGTGAATTTTATTTGGAAATGACTATGGGTCGTAAGGTTAACAAGTGTATGGTTAGACATCAACATAATGAAGAATGCAAGGATTTGATTACCATGGAGAAACGTATACAATTTCCCATTGAAATGTCTATGCCCTGGATATTAACTGATCACATTTTGCAGACTAAGGAACCATCAATGATGGAGTAAGTTTATCCCAAAAGAAATTTTTGGTATGCATTTGTTAAACATTTTTTTTTTCAGATTTGTTTTATATCCTTTGGATTTATATAATGATTCGGCTCATTATGCTTTGACAGTATTTCGTAAACAATTTTTGTATGATGAAGTTGAGGCTGAGGTTAATTTATGTTTTGATCAATTTGTTTATAAATTAAGTGAACAAATATTTGCCCATTATAAACAATTGGCTGGAAGGTAAGTAGAAATTATAATTTATGTAGTTAAATTAACTTTAAGCGAAGAAAATCTAATAGAAATTTAGGGCAATAAAAATATAAATTTCTAATTGAAAAAATATAAAACTGTTAAAGATCTTTCATTGATAATTAGTTTAAGTTTAATTTAAAATTATAAGGAACTAATAAAATTTGTATTTTAACTTGGTCTTTATTTTAGTATATTCTTGGATAAACGTTTCCGTTTGGAATGTGAAGTTTTAGGTTTTAATTTTCAATCTTATCCACGAAATAATCGATACGAGACATTACTTAAACAAAGACATGTTCAATTATTGGGTAAGAGCTTTTAATTGTGCATTTTGGTTAAATTTAAATAATTGTAATTATTCACCATCACTATTATTCTTTTAGGTCGTTCCATTGATTTAAATAAATTAGTAACACAGCGTATTAATGCAAATATGCATAAGAGCATTGAATTGGCTGTAAGTCGTTTTGAAAGCAATGACATAACCGGCATAGTGGTAAATTTAAATAAAATCCTATAAAATAGAATTTGAAATTTAAACATAAATTTTATTTATTTATGTAGGAGCTTGAAGGTCTTTTAGAATGTAATCGCATTTGTCATAAATTATTAACGAAATATTTGGCTTTGGATAATTTTGAATCTATGGTTAAAGAAGCTAATCATAATGTATTGGCACCCTATGGACGTGTAACATTACATGTATTTGTTGAATTGAATTATGATTTTTTGGTTAATTATTGTTATAATGCAGCTACCAATAGGTAAGTTTTAAAATTTAGCAGCCTTTTTTTTTTTGTAACACATGTACAATAAGGTTGTTATTTTATTTTTTTTTTTTTTTAGATTTGTACGCAGTAAGGTTAATTTAGCTTCTTCACAACCAATGCAACGTGAAAAACCCCCACAAATGTCACACTATTATCTATGGGGTTCTAAACAATTGAATGCAGCATACTCTACACAATATGGCCAGTACACTGGTTTTGTGGGGGCACCCCACTTTCATGCTATGTGCCGTTTATTGGGTTATCAGGGGATTGCTGTTGTCATGGATATTATTTTAAAAGATATTGTTAAACCTTTAATACAGGGTTCTCTTTTACAATTTACTAAAACATTAATGAGTGCTATGCCAAAATCTTGTAAATTACCAAGATGCGAATATGGTTCTCCCGGTGTTTTGAGTTATTATCAAGCTCATTTAACGGATATTGTACAATATCCGGATACTAAAACTGAATTGTTTCAATCTTTTCGTGAATTTGGTAATTGCATTATATTTTGTTTATTGATCGAGCAGGCTCTATCACAGGAAGAAGTTTGTGATTTACTACATGCAGCATTATTCCAAAATATATTTCCACGACCATTTTGTAAGGGTAAGTTAAAGAAGTTAAATTATAAGATGAAAAATAAGAGATAACTGAGATTAAGTTAAGTCTTATGATTGATAAAAATCTTCAAGATAGAAATTAAATAATAGAAATATTTTACAATTAATAGAAATCTTTAAAAATACATAGCAAAGATTTTTACATTGTGCGAAATATTTTTATGTATCGCACCACGAAAATCTTTTGTAAAATATATGAAATCTACGAATATTTTTTTATAATTTTAAATTTACTGTATTTTAATTAGTGATTCCAATTCGGTTAATCGATTCTTCGATTAAATAATGTAAATTTAATTAAAATATGTCGATTAACTGGTTAAATTTTTAGTATTAAATAATTTAAAAATCAAACTATAGTTTGATTTTTAAATTTAAAGGGTGAATATATTCACCCTTATTCTAGTTGTCGTTATCAATGTCGTCGTCGTTTTTGAGTCAACATCAATTTGCTTCGACGTCGACATCACTTCGACACCAAATTGGTATTCTAAAACAGTGTTGTAACGACGTTGACAGTTTATCGATTTAAACGAAAACACATCTCTAAAAATGGAGTCGGCAGATTTATTTTGTTTATTATTTTTGCGAAAAAATGTTTTTTATGTGTAATTTAAATTCTGATACCAGTGATGAAGAAAATAAAGAAAATCTAGTATTGGAAAGAAGACTTCTCATACAGAAATCCAATATCTTTAATCTGCCGGATAACAAGTGAGTAGCAAAATCAAAGTCTGTTACTTTAAAGAATGTTAATCTTCTAATTTTTTTAAAAGGTTTGAAAGTTACTTTCGGCTGAATAAAACAGCCTTCAAAGATGTGCTGGAAACAATAGCACCTAATTTGAATACCGGAATCAAGTCCACATTTATTTCCAAAGCAATAAAGTTGGCAGCTACATTAAAATTTTTAGCCCAGGGGTCGTACCAGCTCAGTGTTGGAAACGACTTTAACTTAGGGTTCAGCTGTTTCTGAAACTGTAGAAGATTTGCCACAGCTTCCTCCAGCGGGCTCAATATAAATTGCTTGAATCTTCCGCCACCTGTAGCATTACACTCGGCTTTGTTGGCTACCATTTTCTTTTTAACTTTAAATTTTAAATCTCGTCAAACCTATAAATAAATTTTGTTATATTTTTATAATGCACTTTATATGATCATGCTTTCTTTACCTTCTGCCATCCATCTCACATTATTCTCGGTGGGCCAAGTGCATTTAATAAATTTGACATTTCTTCCCATTTTTCCGTTTTTTTTTTAGTCATTACTTTTCCTCAAGTCGTTACTAAAAATTGTGTCGACAAAATCAGAGTCGTTTCAAGACAATATCGACGTCACATTTTCTTACAGAATACCAAAAACTTGTCGACAGTTATCAATTATTTTCGATAACGACAACGGGAATACCAATTTCAAAAAAAAAATCCCAAGACAACATTGTCTTGTGTCGATGACGACAACTAGAATAAGGGTGATTATTCGACCCGAATAATCGATTAAAATAGGTCGATTAACTGGTTAAATTTTTAGTATACATTTTTCTGTTATTTTTCTTAAAACTTCTTAATTTTCTTAACTCTGGCAAGAAAATCGTAGAAAAAAACATCAACTAAAATACAATCAAATTATTTTCAAATCAACTGAATCAAAGCAAATGTTATACAGGTTTTAGGAAATATGTTAGACAGTTTTTATTTTTTTTCAATTTCTTAAAAAAAATAAATTTTAAATAATATAAAATTATATTTAAATGTCCAAAAAAAATTTAAATAAACCTCTGTATACCTGTATTTCCAGCTGACAAAAGATCTCATCAGAAAGCGAAGTTTTAAAAAAGCTAGAGCCTCTAAGCAGAGTTTTAACAAAAAACCTATTAAAATATATATTTTTCTCCTTAGCAATAAAACACGTGACTAGGTATATTCCTAACAAGCACTATGAAGTTACTTATGTTATAAAATACATAATATAAAATTGCTTTAAATTCGAAAACTGTAATATTTTCTAAAAAAAACAATTTCATTTAAAATTCTGTGAAAAAATGTATAAAAACTAATAATAATATCATGGAATTTTGTTTCTAATTTGATTCATCAACAAATTTTGATAAAGTAGGAACTTCAGTAGAATTAAGTTGTTTAGTAAAATATATTTAGGAGTTTGTTTATTTGAATTATTAATTGCACAAACACAGAAAAATCGGTGAGGACTTTTCCATTCCGGACAATGCGTGATTTTTATATATATTCTAATAGATAACCCCTTTAACTCTAAATCTTAAACTAGGTAGTGAAAAAGTCTGGGAACAGTGGCAGTTCTATCATACTTTGTTTGTGAATTTCGCAAAAACTATTCATACCATATTTTTAAGAATTTGTTATTAAATTTTTTTGAAGGCAGCTCTTGTTTATTTAGGCATATTATTTTTATTCTAAATTATTATTTTTATTATAAAGAAAATAAAAATCAACTTTATCAACTATCTACACTGCGTTTTAAAGGGTTAACTTCCACTGAACAAGTCTGACATTTTCCTTTTAAAGAGAAAAAAATATCAGGATGCTTTGAATTGTCCTAAACAAACACTTTAGAAACCAACGCAATAGACTTAACTTGATATTTCTACAAAAAGCAGCTCTTTGTTGTGTTCTTGTTGATAAAAGAAATGCATTTATTTTGCATTAAATGATTAATCGCAAAATTTTCCGATTAATCGACACGAATAACCTATTAATCAATTTTCTTAATTTTTCGAATTACAACCTAAGCGATTAATCGGCAGGGTCGAATAATTGGAAACACTAATTTTAATTCAATAATCTAGCAATTTTATACATTTAAAAATAATTTTTTGGGTTTACAATTTCAGGGTTGTTATTTTAAAATATTTTTAAGCTCTGGCTATTTTGAGATAAGTTAGCAGACATTAAATATATGATTAATATAAATCGTCAATGATAGGAATGTAAGATTAATAAAATTTGATAGGAATTTATGATTGCTGGGAATTTATAAATAATAATATTGTAATTTTCAATGATAGATTTTATTGATTCTAAAATTGATTAATAGGAATCTTTAGCATCGGCCAATAAATGATATTTGAAAATTATTGATATTAAAAAATATTTGTTGAGAGCTGTTAAAAAGTGATTTTGGGTGTCAAATTTTGAGTATCAAATTTTGAGACTCAAATTTTTTCCGAACGATCGGTTATTTGCTTGGCTACACCAAAAATCGCATCTAATCGGACCAAAAAACATGTCTCCAATAGCGAAATTTGTACGTTATTTATCAAAATACCGAATACCCTCCAGATACATTTTCTGGTTGGACACTAGAAATTTAAGTGATATAAATCTAATAGATATATTGATAGATATATGAGATTGATAAAAAAATGAGGAAAACACACTCACAAACAGTGTTGTCAGTTTAGCGGATATATCCTTAAAATGGTGATTTAATTTTGTGGATGGGGATAAAAATTGGGGATCCGGGAATTTGTTGGGATAACAACAAAATTTAAGGAGATTTTTGGGGATAAAATATTATAATCTCTTTTAAATTTTATTATTTTTTCAACCCTGTCAATATTTTGGAATTTTTGGTAACAGTGCAGAATTGTAAAATGTGCAAACTTCAGAATAAGTATTAATTAATTCGATACTACTCAATAGTTTTTACATTTAATCTAAAACGGGGTTATATTTCTATACCAAAAACAGGGTAATATTTTTATAACGTTTTTCAAACCAAATTACGTTTATATACAGAATAATACAACTCTGAAAGTATTGATTGAATTCTTGTAAGTCAATATTTTGGAATTTTTGGTAACAGTGCAGAATTGTAAAATATGCAAACTTTAGAATATTCGATACTGTTCAATACTTTTAAGTATAATACAACTCTGAAAGTATTGATTGAATTCTTGTATGTCAATATTTTGGAATTTTTGGTAACAGTGCAGAATTGTAAAATATTCAAACTTTAGAATATTCGATACTGTTCAATACTTTTAAGTATTAATTATTAATTAATTCGATACTACTCAATAGTTTTTACTTTTAATCTAAAACGGGGTTATATTTCCATACCAAAAACAGGGTAATATTTTTATAACGTTTTTCAAACCAAATTACGTTTAGATACAGAATAATATAGCTCTGAAAGTATTGATTGAATTCTTTAAAGTATTTTGTACTCAATACCCAAATACTCGATACTGTTCGAAATCTATAGCTGTGAATAGTTTCAAGTTAGACAAATTTGTGGTTATACAAATCGAGGGTTTACTAACGCTACCTCGTATCTCAAAAACTACAACTTTTCACGAGAAAACAAGGAAAAAAGTTTTATAATACACTGGTGACATTTTTTAATCATTTTTTTTCCAAATACCGGAAAAATGAAATATCAAACATAGAATACAAAAATATTTGGATTTTTATTTTTTTTTAAATTTATGACCTAAAGACAACCAATTTCATTATTTTTTTTTTTTTTTAATTTAAAAAGTAATGAATTTTTTGCCACAAGTTTATTATAAAACTTTTTTTTTGTGTCTCTTGGAAAGTAGTAGTTTTTGAGATACGAGGTTGCGTTAGTAAACCCTCGATATTAACCCATTCCCAGCCAGTGATGCCTTAAGACATCACACGAATTCCGTGAAATTTTTAATTCGACTGCGTGCTATAAAAATACGCGAAGATATTCGGATCCGATTGTAGATCCATATTGTGGAGACAGAGCTTCACAATGCTCGTCACAACAAAAAAAAAAATCCCAAAACAATTTTTTTACCGGATTTGGATTTGGGATTTCTCATCATCGTGCAAACTCAAATATAAGCGAAACATCTTAGAAGTATTTTTTATATTTTATTAACGAATTTAATTAAACTTTATCTTTTTCTAGAAAATGAAAAACCGGAAACTAAACAAAAACGTTTAGAGGCTCAATTCGCTAATTTACAAATTGTTTCGAATGTTGAAAAATTGGGTACAGCCAAGGTAAGTAATTGAAGACCTAACATTCACTTTAGAAGTACAATATGTATACATATATATGTTTTTTTCATCCCTTTACAGCAAGCTATGATCGCCCGTGAAGGTGATTTGCTAACACGCGAACGTCTCTGCTGTGGCCTGAGTATTTTTGAAGTGATTTTAAATCGTATTAAAAGTTATTTAGACGATCCAGTTTGGACTGGCCCAGCACCAGCTAATGGTATTATACATGTGGATGAATGTTCAGAATTTCATCGTTTATGGTCAGCATTACAATTTGTGTATTGTATACCCGTTAGAGGTACAGAATATACCATAGAAGAATTGTTTGGTGAGGGATTAAATTGGGCTGGTTGTGCTATGATTGTGTTGTTGGGACAGCAAAGACGTTTTGAGGCATTAGATTTTTGTTATCATATTTTACGAGTACAACGTGTTGATGGCAAAGATGAAGATGTTAAAGGAATTGTAAGTTGTGCCTTTTTTTTCTAGCAATGTTAAAATATTAATTTAAATTATCAATACTTTTTAGAAATTAAAGCGTATGGTTGATCGTATAAGACGTTTTCAAGTATTGAATTCACAAATATTTGCTATTTTAAATAAATATCTAAAGGGCAGTGATGTGGAGGGTTCAAATGTTGAACATGTACGCTGTTTTCCACCACCACAACATCCTTCGGTTATATCATCACATTATCAAGATCCCAATAAATTGCGGCAAAGTATGAATAATTAAAAAAAAAAAACAAAATTAAATTAAATTAAATTAAACAACATTACAATAATTTAAACAATATTGAATAACAATTGAATTAGTTTATAAGTCGAATACAACAATAACGAAATTTCTTAGCCAGTATATTATTATAAACACAAAAAGTATTTTACATGTTTCTTTCTTTCTGTCTTTTTTTATAACACAAAAATTCAAATATTAAAATCCCTTACACTTTACCCCCTTAAGAGGCCAAAGATCATATTTCGTTTATTATGCTACAATTTAATAATTTGGCTTGAAATTTTATACTATGCAGGGCTTTTTTTATTTCTTTTTTTTTTTTTTGTTATTAAGTATTTTAATATAAGTGCACAACACTCATGACAATGATAATGGAATGAAAAGAAGAAATCAATGCATTTTTCTTAAGAAAGAGATACAATAATTAATGGAATTGCATTTTCACTTTTTTATATTTTATTTACATTAATAAATATTATAATACATAGCAATTATATTAAAGGTACGGTATTTTTTTTTATTACAATGTATTTAATCGATTTTATAATAAAACTTCATAATCGAATAAAATGATTTTGAATTGAAATTTAAACGATTTCAACAATAAAAATATTAACATATTTGTACAAGTAGTAAAAGAAAATTTTATTATTATTATTTTATTTTATGGGTTCTTCACTGCTAGATCAAATTTAATAGTAAATTAACCGCTTTACTACTATTTTGTTCTAAATTGAAATTTAAACAATTTCAACAATTAAAATATTTTCAGAAATATTTGTACAAGGAGTAAAAGATAATTTTGTTTATATTTATGAGGGTCATGTTTGTTTCTTTACTTTACAACTGTTCTGTTCTGGACAACATTCATCCATCCATCTGAAATCATGTGTTTTCCCATAAAATAAGGTATTGTTGTTAAAAAAAATGCAAAAATTTATGTGAAATCGTTTTCCAGCACAGATACGGTAGTAACTTTTTCACTATTTGTTAAGTTTTCCAAGAGTACTTTTAATACGACAATTAATAAGATTGGCATAATATTTATTTAAGGGGAATGTACTTTTTTTTTTGCAGAAGAGGTTTTATTTAACTTTTCAAGTACTGCATACATATTATTATTTACATCCACACTTGTGTGCATTTTTTAACAATTGAAAGATAAAAAAAATCAATAAACAATTAAACCCTTGAAGCTATAAAATAACGATAATTTTTTTGTTTGTGCAAAAAAAAAATCACGTTTTAATTCAACAATGAATTTAAACGACTACATTGACACTTACGATCAATTAAAAAAAGAACATTCCTATTGAAAAAGTACGTAGTAAACTAAACATGCAAATGGAAGTCACTGGTGATATGAATCAGTAATATTTATGATAGTAGACAAATAAATAAACAAGAGAAAAAAAATATATTTTATAAAAATCATGGTTGTCAAGTACACTTGCTGAAAGATGGCGATAAATTAAACTGTAAAATAAAGTTAAAATAACTGAAATTAATATTAAACAAGTAAAAAAGGGCTAAATTCGGCTGTGCCGAATCTTTGAATACCCTCCACCATAGGGGCTGAAGGTGATATACGTATATACTAAATTTTGCATGAACTGTAATATGAATATGTTTTGTCAATTTATGTAACGAACTTTTGTTATTTAGTTTTAGCAATGTTATTTACAGAGGTCTGCTCTGTTAGCGACTTTAACATTGTTGCTTTTAACGTTAACTTGGTTATTAAGAGTAACACACATATAGCTCTAAAATGATATTATTCTCATAGTATGTAAGACAGTAAATGTAATCGAACAAGAAGAAGACTTAATAACATATTTACTTAACAGAAAACAAAAATAAATATAGAAAAATTGTACAAATTTGTATGGAAAATTTAGAGGTACCTTCACATTTTCACTCATAACTTTTGAACCGCTTAACCGATTTCGCTCATTTTAAATACCAAACTGCTGGGGAGGATGTTCAATTTCAACAGACAGACAGACGGACATCGCTAAATCGACTTAAAATTGCATAAGGATCACGAATATATATACTTTATGGGGTCTTAAACCTATATTTCGACATATTACAAACGGAATGACAAACTGATATATACCCTCACCATATATGGTGGAGGGTATAAAAATCAAGTGTACACTACAGTGCAATATAAATTAATATTTTCTAATAAAGCAGCGATTTTTAGCTAGTAAATTTCACTATATCTGCTGGTTAAGATTTAGTCAAATTTACAGTAAAAAATGTGCAATTAAAAAAAAAACAAGTAAAAAATATAATAAAACAACTTACAGTTTTACCCCCATATGCATAGACATTTAATTGATTTTTATAACAGTCTTATAAGGAAAATTTGTTGTTGTTTTACATGTTAATTTATGATTTATAAGTGTGTTATAAAAATCAACAGAATGTATCTATGCATATGACAGTTAGTGAACAGACAAGTGTAGGTAAATTTGTACAAAAGACAAAACAATAATAATCATAAATAAACAAAAATTATATAAATTTAAACAACTACAATATTTAACTGTTACTAAAATACAGTACACTCAGAAAAAAAAGTTAGTAGAAAAATTTGTAAACGGTTTACAATAACACTTTACTATTTTTGTACTGATTTTTAGTAAAAAAATTATTATTTAGCAAATCTCTTTGCTATTTTACAAATTACAGTATTTTTACAGAATATTTAAACATTTTTGTTGCTAATTTTAGAAATAATTTTACTAATTTTTGAAAACCGATTTGCTAAAATTAGCAAAAACATTAATTAATTTTAAATTTTCTTTAAATTTCATTGTACTACACGTCTGCAGACATGTGTTGCTAAGATTAGCAAAAAATACCACTGGGCTCAAGTTAGCAAAATTTCCAGTAATAGCAGCAAAATTTTCAGTTGTCATTACTGACTTTTTTTGGTGAGTGTATACTGAATGACAGCAAAAATAACTGCAGATACAAAAACGTCCACGCGTCAGTCGATTCTATGCACCGTCGGACTTCGGCCAGGGACTGTCATCCCAGCAGGAATCAAAACACTTCAGCCTACGCTGCACAAAAAACATTTAAAATCAAGTAGAAATATCCATAAAATTAATAGAAATAACTTTGAAATCAAATTAAGTTTGTTTTCTGTTTAATTTAAATATGTTTCTTCTTAGTTTTTAAATGCGAAACAGTTAATTATAACTACAATCTTATTCACTTTAATAAGATTTATAATAAATTTAAAAATGTTCTTAAAAATTTTGTAATTTAAATATGATATCGATTTAACTATGATTTTTTTCTCTGTGTACAAACATTTAATACACGGAGAACTAACATATGTGTACGAAAAGTGTGAATTAGAGTATTCAGGCCTTTTAAGAAACCCTGTTTTTGGGTTAACGGTTTCAGTTTTTGGAAAAATCTGGTTAACCGGTTTTGTTTAAAGGTATTCAATACATTAAAACGGTATTGAAAAAATCTTTAAACGGTTGTAGAAAATTCAAATATCCATATTAAAACAAAAATCTAGCAGGATTTGTAATATTTTGAAAAATACATAACATCAAAAACGTCGAATTTTTATCAGATTTGTGTCAAAAATGTTTTTGAGGATTCCTGCACCCCGTTTCTGTATTTGTCGCATCGAAAAAGTTTTTCCAAATTTCTTGTCAGATCTAGTGGTTTGATTTTGCCTCTAGCGGGAAAAATTGTCGATTAGCCGAAAATATAGCCATATTCTTTATCAGGCATAATTTAATTTTTAGAAGACAGTTGTATGTTTAGAAATTTCATAAAATGGTATTAATTTTTATATAAAAAATAACCTCTAAAATTATTTTCCAAAAAACTTCATATTTCGATAAGAAATGTGTGTATATTTATCATAGTATAATGCCCTCTGTTGGGATTGATAATCTGACATTATTAAAATTTTTTATTAGCTGTGTTTATGTGGAAATCTATCAACATTGGCTCCTGTCATTCCCATCAAAATTTGACATAAGTAACCTTAAGTGTTAACACTAAACGTTGGCTAATGTCAAATTTATATGGGAATGACATAAGAAAACTTTGATAGCTTGCCGCATAAAATCAGCTATTATTTCAAATTATGCAGCCCGACAAAGTAATACTTTTTGCGAGATGCCGCCAATTTGATGTCTAAATTTAATAGAGCATTTTCATTTTTTTCAAATTTAAAATTTTTTCAATGAAATTTTCACTTGAATGTTGGAAAAAGTGCTATTTTTAACAACTGTTAATTGACTGTTTCCAATGGCAATTTTATTTTACTTTGAGCAAATATGTTTAATAAAAACCCGGTTAACCGACACCAAAAACAATTTTTTCGGTTTATTCGAATTTTAGGTAAAAACCGAAACCGGTCAGATTTAAAAAAAAAACCGTTAGCCTGGTTTCGGTTTTCAATATATAGCATGAATTGAGTACTTTTAGTTTTTTTTAAATGCTTCTATTGGGTCTGCTTAGAGTTGATCCTAACAATAAGTATACAAATCTTAAAAGCTTATAAAAGGGGGATTCTACGGTATTGTTACCAAGGAGCGCATCTTATTATTCCTATTTTTTGTAAGAAATATATTCAAAACTCCTTTCAAAAGATCAAAAATATATTTTGCGGTTTTCTGAAAATTCTCACTTTATTTGATACCCAAAAAAGTTTGTCGGTAAAATGTAATGACTGTTTTAAGGTAGTGACTATTTTGAGGTAATGACATTTATTTTAACGACAAAATAAAATAACTAAAAATGTAGTTATTTTTAACTGTTAAAAGAAAACTACTAAATGTAGTTAAAATAACTAAAGATGTCGTAAAAATAATGAACAAATATTAAATACAAAAATTTTAAAACAACCTACTATAATTTTAAACTAACTACTAGTTTTTATTTTTTTCGGTATTCATTTCACCTAAAATCTTTTGATATTCCAGTTACTACATTGTTATACATTGAATATATAATAAATTTTACCAATTTTTATTAGCAAATTAAGAATATATCAATAATAACAAATACGAACAAATTAGGAGTTTTAATAAAACTCAACAAAATCTTTTATTTTTAAAATAATTAAAAAAAAAATGAACAGTTTGCTGGAAAAATACTGTTTTGATAGCTGTTTATTAAATTATATAAAAAATAACGGCTTTAAACAGCTGTTACATGTTTAATTTTCGTTGGCTGTTTTTTCAATAACCGTGATAATAGTTGTTTTGTAATTACAGTTAAAAACACCTACACTAAGGAAAAAAGTTAGTAGGAAAATTTGTAAACGGTTTTCAATCCCACTTTACTATTTTTGTACTGATTTTTAGTAAAAAAAATATTATTTAGCAAATCTTTTTGCTATTTACATTTTACAAATTACAGAATATTTTACAGAATATTTACAAATTTTTGTTGATAATTTCAGAAATCATTTTACAAATTTTTGAAAACCGATTTGCTAAAATTAGCAAAAAAAATACTAATTTTAAAAAAGTGAATATTGAAGGAAATGTTATTTCTAGTAATTAAAACTTACACCTACAAACTTAAATTGCCTTAAAATGTTACACAGATAATAAAAGTGATTGGAAGTGAATATACCGACTCATGTCTGAAAATAAGACATCCACTTAAAATAGCACTAAAAAGATTTTTTATTTCTAAAAATCAGCCCTAAAAACAATTAAAATTTTATTTTTGATTTTGTATAAAATATTTTTTGAAAAAAATAAATAAAATAAAAAAAATTTGATGCCCGATAAAAAAAAAGAAATAAAAATTTTGTACTAATATTCACAACAATTAATAAATTTTTTTGCTGATTTTAGCAAACCGGTTTTTAATTCCGCTTTACAAAAAGTTTACTAAAATTAAGTAGCGGCTACTAATTTTTTTTACTGATTTCATTGTAATATGCGTCAGCAGACATGTGTTGCCAAGATTAGCAAAAAATACCGCTGGGCTCAAATTAGCAATGATTACTACACAAACAACTACTATGATTACTACACAAACAACTACCATTTAATAACTGCCAAATTTCTTTGAGTGCATTTACACCGTTTTTTTGCCACTTCATGACAAAAAATCGGAACTTCCCTTTGGCTTTAGCATTATCTTACCCAGACCATGACATCAAAGTTTTAAGGTGATAATTCTGAAAATAATTCTAAGCCAATCGGTATTACAAATATCAGGAAATAAAAAAAAACAAAAACAATTTTATAGAGAGGTTTTTTTTTGATTTATTGTTTTTATATTGACTGGGTGCGAACTTACCGAACTTATTCCTAATTGTAGATTTCGTAGAAATTTGTCAATTTGAATTAATTTTCAAGTCAGTATAGAGCTTTCGCACCAAGTCCATAAATGTATAATTTTACTATAAAATATCTGTATATAAAAATGTTTAATATGTTTACAATTAAAATAAATGGAAGATTATGTTTCCATGGAGAGGATTATTGAAATGATGGAATGTACTCAATTTCATATGTAAATGGAATATATTTTCAAATCATCTCGATATCGCTCATAAAGCCAATGTTAGTCGGAGGAAAAGTTAGTACCATTTGAAGTAACGTTGCCATTTGTATGACATTGTTCATAATGATACATTACTTTAAAATTATTTAAATAATTACGTGGCAAAGGAAATTTAACATTATCTGCTCCCAAATAACAAGCGCCGTAAGCCATACATTTTGTAATACGTATAAGCCGGAGACCAAATGGTATACAACATTTCTTTAGCTGTGTTACAAAACCTTCTTCCAATAGAGGCCAACTCAGCCAAACTGAACCAACGCATACAACATTCAAATCTCCCTCCTTAACTAAATCCTTGTGAACTTTTGGTGATAATGAACTAATTGAGGTGGCCATGTGAGTACCAGCCTCGCGGAAAATATATTTTGATAATTCGTCACCTTGTTCAGCAGCATGTGTTAGCTTTTTACATAAACTAGCATAGAAGGGTTTATCAAATTTGGCGTAGCAGTGTGGCAATAGATCGAGACGGGTCTTAACATTAAAATGTTCTTGTATAAGTTTCCAAATAGTATCGACAGGAAAGGGAGCTTTTGAAAAGTTATCCATATCGTCAAAGACAAGTTTCATAGCGCGATGTGAAATGTACCAGGCTGAAAAGAAAGAAAAACAAAGTTGGAAATTTTAAGTTAAAAAAGTAAGAAGTGAATGTATCCTGGCACTAAAACATTCTTGATTATTGGTTGGCGAAACCAGTGCCCGGATTATATGCGATGATTATCGTTTATCGTCTACTTTTGAAGTTAATACCATATTATTACATAAAAGTTTTAAACTATTCCCAATTAAAAATGATTTTTTATATATGGTAGTGGTATATGGATATAATAATGAATTTACCAAATACACTCAGAAAAAAAAGTTAGTAGAAAAATTTGTAAACGGTTTTCAATCCCACTTTACTATTTTTGCACTGATTTTTAGTAAGAAAATTATTATTTAGTAAATGTTTTTGCTGTTTACAATTTACAAATTACAGAACTTTTACAAAATATTTACAAATTTTTGTTGCTAATTTCAGAAAAAATTACTAATTTAAAAAAATTTAATATTGAAGGAAATGTTATTTCTAGTTATTAAAACTTATACATACAAACTTAATTTGCCTTAAAATGTTATATAGGTTGAAAAAAGGGGTCGGAAGTGAATATACTTTTTGCGAGATGCCGCCAATTTGATGTCTAAATTTAATAGAGCATTTTCATTTTTTTCAAATTTAAAATTTTTTCAATGAAATTTTCACTTGAATGTTGGAAAAAGTGCTATTTTTAACAACTGTTAATTGACTGTTTCCAATGGCAATTTTATTTTACTTTGAGCAAATATGTTTAATAAAAACCCGGTTAACCGACACCAAAAACAATTTTTTCGGTTTATTCGAATTTTAGGTAAAAACCGAAACCGGTCAGATTTAAAAAAAAAACCGTTAGCCTGGTTTCGGTTTTCAATATATAGCATGAATTGAGTACTTTTAGTTTTTTTTAAATGCTTCTATTGGGTCTGCTTAGAGTTGATCCTAACAATAAGTATACAAATCTTAAAAGCTTATAAAAGGGGGATTCTACGGTATTGTTACCAAGGAGCGCATCTTATTATTCCTATTTTTTGTAAGAAATATATTCAAAACTCCTTTCAAAAGATCAAAAATATATTTTGCGGTTTTCTGAAAATTCTCACTTTATTTGATACCCAAAAAAGTTTGTCGGTAAAATGTAATGACTGTTTTAAGGTAGTGACTATTTTGAGGTAATGACATTTATTTTAACGACAAAATAAAATAACTAAAAATGTAGTTATTTTTAACTGTTAAAAGAAAACTACTAAATGTAGTTAAAATAACTAAAGATGTCGTAAAAATAATGAACAAATATTAAATACAAAAATTTTAAAACAACCTACTATAATTTTAAACTAACTACTAGTTTTTATTTTTTTCGGTATTCATTTCACCTAAAATCTTTTGATATTCCAGTTACTACATTGTTATACATTGAATATATAATAAATTTTACCAATTTTTATTAGCAAATTAAGAATATATCAATAATAACAAATACGAACAAATTAGGAGTTTTAATAAAACTCAACAAAATCTTTTATTTTTAAAATAATTAAAAAAAAAATGAACAGTTTGCTGGAAAAATACTGTTTTGATAGCTGTTTATTAAATTATATAAAAAATAACGGCTTTAAACAGCTGTTACATGTTTAATTTTCGTTGGCTGTTTTTTCAATAACCGTGATAATAGTTGTTTTGTAATTACAGTTAAAAACACCTACACTAAGGAAAAAAGTTAGTAGGAAAATTTGTAAACGGTTTTCAATCCCACTTTACTATTTTTGTACTGATTTTTAGTAAAAAAAATATTATTTAGCAAATCTTTTTGCTATTTACATTTTACAAATTACAGAATATTTTACAGAATATTTACAAATTTTTGTTGATAATTTCAGAAATCATTTTACAAATTTTTGAAAACCGATTTGCTAAAATTAGCAAAAAAAATACTAATTTTAAAAAAGTGAATATTGAAGGAAATGTTATTTCTAGTAATTAAAACTTACACCTACAAACTTAAATTGCCTTAAAATGTTACACAGATAATAAAAGTGATTGGAAGTGAATATACCGACTCATGTCTGAAAATAAGACATCCACTTAAAATAGCACTAAAAAGATTTTTTATTTCTAAAAATCAGCCCTAAAAACAATTAAAATTTTATTTTTGATTTTGTATAAAATATTTTTTGAAAAAAATAAATAAAATAAAAAAAATTTGATGCCCGATAAAAAAAAAGAAATAAAAATTTTGTACTAATATTCACAACAATAAATTATTATTTAGTAAATGTTTTTGCTGTTTACAATTTACAAATTACAGAACTTTTACAAAATATTTACAAATTTTTGTTGCTAATTTCAGAAAAAATTACTAATTTAAAAAAATTTAATATTGAAGGAAATGTTATTTCTAGTTATTAAAACTTATACATACAAACTTAATTTGCCTTAAAATGTTATATAGGTTGAAAAAAGGGGTCGGAAGTGAATATACTTTTCACAACCGACACAAGTCCAAAAATAAGACATCCACTTAAAATAGCACTAAAGGCTTTTTTAGTTTTAAAAATCAGCCCTTAGAACAATTAAAATTTGACCTTAAAATCCAAACAAATTTACTCAAACATTTTTTCTAAACAAGTATTAGCAAATTAAAACAAACTAATAAATTCGTTTATGTTTTAACTATTTTTTAAGCCTTTAAATTTGTTTTAATTTTGTGTAAAATATTTTTTGAAAAAAATAAATAAAATAAAAAAATCTTGCTCGATAAAAAAATATAAATTTTTTTACTCGAATTCGTAAGGCAATTTTAATAAAAATTAGCAGCTTTAAAATGTAACAAGAGTATCTAAAAATAATTGAGTTAATTTGTGCATTTTAATAAGTTTTTATTTAGTAGCGATTACTAATTTTTCTACTAATTTTATTCTAATACACGTCAGCGGACATGCAAAATTAAATTTCCCTTAATAACAGCAAAAATTTCTGTTGCCATTAGAGACTTTTTTGGTGAGTGTGTAGTTTTATATTGTAATTGGTATTATTTAATATTGCTTATATACCTTATATCGAGGGTTTACCAACGCAACCTCGGATCTCAAAAATTACTTCGTTTTATAATACTCTAGAGATATTTTTTTTTTAAATTCATTATTTTTTAAATTTCAAAAAAAAATGGTTAAAAAATGTCACAAGTTTATTATAATAAAACGTTTTTTTTTTGTCTCTCGGGAAAAGTTCTAGTTTCTGAGATACGAGATTGCGTCAGTAAACCCTCGATATGGATCGATATTTTAAAAAATATACGAAATTGTATAAAAATATACTTATTACTATAAAATTGGATTAATTGGATACAATTAGATGAGACCAAATTGCGATACAACCGTTTTAAAATATATACACTCAAAAAAGTTTTGTCGGTAGAATCTACTGAAATGACAGTTAAAACAAAGGTATTTGCAGTTAAAAAGGACACAAAGGTATTTACCTTTAAAATAACTAAATATTTAATTAATTTTAACTGTTAAAAAATCTAACAAATGTAGTAATAAAAACTAACAATGTCATAAATACAGACGATTTTTTTTTTTAAATAACTTAAAATTAATTAATCACTGCAAAGATACTCAGTTTTGATTTTTGTTTATAATAATTTTAAAAATAACTGCTGTAATCAACTGTTACAAAATATATAACTTTTCGTTAGTTGATTTTTTAAATAACTGTGATAACCAGAGAATACAAATTTGCTTGTTTTACTGTTTTTGCTTTTTTACTTATATTTGCTTTTTTCTGCTTTTTTGGATTTTCCAGGTTATAGCTTTAAAGTAGCTTTAAGTAGTAAGATTTTTTAGATTTAAATTGCTTTTTTTATATTTTTTTTGCCTCAGTGCTTTGTTTTGAAAAAAAAAAAAATATTTTTCCTCTAGTTTTGTTCTTGTTTAAAATAAGAAAGTGCTTTCCCTAACTTATTACGTTTGCTTGTTTAAAAAAAAATATTTTTTTCTGCTATTTTTGTTAATTTTTTAAAGAAGTGTTTTTCCAGAATTTTTTTCTTTTGATTTTTTGCCAATATTTTTTGCTTTAAATGCATTGAATTTAGTTTTTTTTGTCTTCTCATCTGTGTTTGTATTTTTCCATAGAAAAACAACCGTAATTACAGTTAAAAACAATGATTCCTGGTTACTACACAAACAATTGTCACGTAAAAACTGTCAAACTTTTTTGAGTGTTTTAAATCTAATTTCTTAAAATTATATTAGATTTGATTCAATTGTACACAATCAATTTTAGTATCTGATTTTACCGATACGATTCTGTTGGTACAAATTTATGGCATCCCAGTTAAAAATAAATTTTGAATCAGATCCAATTAGATATTCTACTAAAATTGGTTATAATTGGATCAATTTAACTGCAATTACAGTTAATTTTACCTAGACAATTCTCCGAGTTTGTTAAAAGACAGTAATTTTGCATCGTATAGTTCAACAGTAAGTAACATCTTTAAAAGGATAAAAATTTAACTTCGAAAGTGCACTATAGTCGTCAAAACGTCTTTTAGTAAATATATGGGCTCAGTTTCACTTTTTTCGGTTGAAATAGTTAAACAATGTTTTATAAAATGGGGAACTGTTTTTCTATTTTTTTCTTCTCGGTAAAATAAAAAATGCTTATATCGATCAGACAAACTGGAATAAATTAAATTCTCACCGTCTTAAGAATTATGTAGTTTGCTGTACTCACCACTTCCTTCATCGCCCAAAAAATGACCCCAACCACCACAACTGAACGATGAACCATCTGGATTTTTCAATAAAGCATTTGAACCAGTACCAGATATAATAACCATGCCTCCTCGGGGCGAGGCAGTAAAAATACTACCCACGGTATCACTGCAGACATAATAGCTATCAGCTATATCAGGAAAAGAGGCTCGTAACTCCATTTCTAATTCTTGATTGGTTGCATCCTTTTGTGTTTAAAAAAAGTATAACAAAATTGAAAAAAAAAACATTGTATTCACATTAAAATTAACCTTGACTTGATAATTTATAACATTAAGTTAGTAATTATGTGTGTAATTTATTGTTGCTTTTATTACCTGCTCGCAGCCGCTTAAACTTAAGCCCAAACTTGTTAAACGTGTCTCTTCAGGTATATTTGCATCTGTTTTGGCACGTTCTACCATATCGGCAATACGACGGGCACATTCTGATATGCCAACCATCCAATGATTTGTACCCAGTCCCGTTGTTGTACCAACACATTCACCATTTTCATCACAGATGATTAAACGTGAATGTGTAGCACCACTTTAATAAAATAAAATTTAAAAATATTTTTTTCTTTATGAATTTATTTTCTTTCACTTTTAAATTTTTATAATTGAAGATGAGTTCTTATAAATGAATAATGTGGATAAAGATGTTTAAAAGATGACACCTTTTAATAGTAATTTTTTAACGACTTTTTGATCAAATTGTAGTCATTTGACATTATCTCAAGTTTTCATTAAAAAGGTTTCAATTTTTTTTATCGTTGATAAGGCGAATGCAAATGTTTGATTTTAGTTTAGTGCAATTAGAAAAGTTGTGCTTTACATTTCTAGGTTTTTTTTTATAAAACAATTGTAAGTTATTGTTAGGAGTAAACAATTTCTGCATATCAGCAGAGCTTTGAAGATTTTATTTATTAATTCAATTTTTGAATTATGAATTGAAATTTAACGAATTAAATCCTAAATGACGAATGAGGAAATTGATTTAAATCGCATTTGGTCACGTTCGAAAAGAATTTAATCAATTATAACAGTTCGGTTTATAAAATCAAATTAAATAAACCATAATTTTTTTTATAAATCAAACGAAAAAAAATTAGTTCATTTTATCAGGCGTTTAATGCAAACGGTAAATTTTCACTCAACACAGTTGGCACCTCAGTCATTTTTTTCTCAAGCCGTTACAAATTAACAGTAAAAAGGTTTAAATTTATGACCATTGATAAGGTGAATAATAATAATGTAAAATTTGTATGTTCAGTGCAATTAGAAAGTTGTTTTTACGCTAAAGTTTAAACTACCAAAAGTAATGGGCGAAGCCCAACCTTATATTATACCGATCGAATCAGAATTAATTTCTGATGTAAGATGAACTGAAGATAATTTCACAGATTTTTAAGATTTTGAAAAAAATATTTAATTATTTTTATACAACATGCTTGCCTAATCCACCTGCGTTAATGAATTTTCGTTGGCGGTTTTAGTTAAAAATTTAAAAAAAACTAGAAATAATCCTAATCATATATTGTCATACTTATAGTACGAGTAAGATTGAAAAAAGAAACCGCGAGTTTTTTTAAAGATATGTATTCGCGTTTACGGTTATTTATTTCCAGGAAGTCGTATTAAATACTTTCAGATTTGGATAATGAAATATTAATGCAAATGAAATTTATTTTCCCCAAAAGTTTTTTAATCCATAATATCAAGTCAATTAATTACAAGTGGAATTACTGCAGAATTCATTAATCACTGTATTTGTCTCAAAGCGAAGTAAGGTAAGGAAAAAGTGCCTATTTAGCCACTACAAATGAAATAAATGTATTTTTTTGCCTTCTATTTATTAAAATTATTTGCTCAAACTTTTGAATAAAATAAGACATCAACGAGCATATAAACGAAAGAAGTTGCACTTTAAATTCTTCTCTTTATTTTCTTAAACTTTGAATCTAAAAATTCCATTTTTTTTTTGAAAAAATAAATAAATGAAAACATTATTTTAAAAAAATTATTATATAATTTCGTTGCTGCATAAACAGAGTCTGTAAAAACGAAAAAGAGAGAATTGCAAGGTGGCCGATTTCATAATCACTTTTATAATCCTACAATAAAAATTAAAAAAAAACTTTAATTGATTTTGGAAAAGATAATAATTACTTTCAAACTAAATATGGATTTCTATTAGCAATAAAAATAATTCAATAGTACTCATAAAGGGCTATACACACGTTAACCATCTCTGTCCATCCATATCTATTATTTCCCAGTATTGGAGTATACAAAATGTCCTTTTCAAAAGAGAATTTAAAAAAATTGGCAATTCATGTGTAATAGTAGATTGGGGGTAGTCGACGAGTAAATCAACCTTAAAGCCTCATTCACATTATGACACAAGTGTGTTGTATTTAAAAAAATCAATATGCGTTTATATTTGCATTCGCCACTGTGAAAAAACAATAAAAGAAGCGTATTGTTTCATGCAAAGTTTAGCGTATATGAACAGATGTAAACCGGGTGAAATAGGGTGAACACAATTTGTTACTCACATCTTCAAATGATAATTGATGTGACCTATAGTCCATTTTTGCCTAAATTGAGTTATGAATTGATAATTTATGATTAATGTGTCCTCTTTCTTAATCCGTATTCCGATATCTCATATAAATGAGGAGATATTCATACATACCCAACTTCGATATTTCAGTGATAATCTGTGTATAATTTTTTTTTTTTTGTAAGGAGAAGCAACACTCAAGAAATTTTTCCTACTAGATAATGTGTTACTTTCTTCGGAAAGGGGATAAAAGAGAAATGAAGGTGAAGATGATAATGGATTTTGTGTTAATCCTGTTAAGACAAAGTTGATGGGGTTTGAATTTAATACGAATGACATGTGTGTTACAATTGATGGCATTCCTGTTGAGTTTGTTAACAAAATGAAATGCTTAGGTTTGATCTTGGATAATCATTTAAATTTTTCCCCACATATTAATTTTGTATCTTCTAGGGTATCCTTTCTTTTAAAAAGGTTATATTCATTAAATATTTATCTACCTTGCTCAGTAAAAAGACGTGTTGCCTCAGCTGTCTTGATGCCCCATATTTTGTACGGCATTGAAATTTTTTCGAGTACTGGTTGTCTGACATTGAGGAAATATCACCTTGTTTTTGACAGAATTATTCGTTATATTTTTAATTTGAAAAGGAGAGATCATGTATCTCTACATTTATTTAATTTTTTGGGTTCGTCTTTTGAGAATTTTATTAGCATTAGACTATTATTGCTTTTTTATAAATCCATTTTTAATTGTTGCCCTGCTTATTTAGTTGATAAATTTCATTTTACTCGTTCGAGCAGAAATCCACAGATAATTCCACCTGTAAGACATTTGAGTATTTTTGTAAAATCGTTTCAGATCCGGGTTTCAAGAATTTGGAATGCCTTACCACGAGATTTAAGAAAATTTAATTATTCTTTACTTGATTTCAAGTCCAGGGTAAAAGAATTTGCGAAACTGCATGTGTTGGAGGCTTTTTAATATATAAAATTTTTTTTTTTTAAGTACGAAATATGGAAGGAAAAATGTTGGAAATTTATTTATTTATTATTTGCATTCATTAGGATTTTTGTTTTATTTTTTTAAATTTTTAATTTTTAATCTTATAATTTTTAATTTTTCTTTTAATTTTTATTCTAAAAATTCTTTTAAATGTGATCTCATATATGTATATATTATTATCTGGATATTTATTTATTGAATTATTAAGCTCTACTTTTTTCTAGAAGTTTGTTATTAAGATAGTAGCTTTAATTAACCACATAAGGCCCTAATGGCTCGGTTATGTAAATGAAGATTTAATAAAAAAAAAAAAAAAAAAAAAATATGGCAACACTCAAATTGCGCGAGATGTTAAATTCTTAGAACAGTTATTGTCCGCCATCTGATGAAGATTTGGCGGAATTGTTTAAGCTTTTTTTATTTAAAAATAATGAATTTAAATAATTATTAAAAACATAATAAAAATAAATTTAAACCCAATCCAAAGAAGTGTTGCGTGGTTATAATTATTGCTTGTGGCTGAGGAAAACAATAATAATCAGGTATATGATGAAAACTGTCAAAAATCTGTCAAATCGAAATCTCGCTAAGTGAAAATGTAAACGGTCAAGAGATTTCCATTGAAATCTCAGGATTTAAATACAGATGTGAGCACAAGTTTTTGGTTTTTTGGGTGTTATATTCATAAACCAATTATCACCATTCCCAGGACCTACTTGAAAGAAATTAGATTTTTTTATTGAAAATTGTGATAAAAACGTGGTAAATTGTCAATATTTTCTGATGTATTCTGCAAAAAGGTATAAAAGTTTAATATTCTTTGTAGTATATGTCGCAATCTAGCACGAAAATAAAAAAAAAGTCTTGGTCGGTGAGGCAGGCACTCCAACATTTTAGCGACGAAATGTAAAAAAAATTAAAAGCAACTAATAATGAAAGAAATTAATAATTAGAAGAAAAATTAGCTGTTTTGTTTAGTTTTTTTTTTTTTTGTTGTGTGTGTCTACAACAGTCTAAACACTCAAAAGATTTTCTCTTATATATTTGTTTGACAAAACAGACAATTTCAGAAATTGTGTGAAGAAAATTATAAACAATTGTGTGATAATGTGAACAGAGCTTAAACTATTTAAAGGTAAAAAAATATATATGAATATTGTTTTTTTTTTTTTTGCAATAAAAAACATTGCAAATTATAGAGACATTATGATAACGGTTATCTGTGTAGTTCAAACAATCCGAACTATTGGCCCATAAATCTTGATCTTCTAAAATAGTTTTTTTTATTGTATTACGATTTAAGTATTTGTTATTTCAAATAATACAAGGTAATATGGCGACAATAAAAATATACCTATGTTAAGTACTAATATTTAAGTGATTAGTAGAAATTGATATTGAATATTTTAGAAACTGAAACGTATTTGTTTTTTGTTAATTTATAATATTTAAAATTCAATAAATGTCAATCAAAAGTATGTGTGCAAGTAAAAAACACGTAAATTAGAGTGACATTTTTCCTACGTTCGATCTTCATCAGTTATGATTAAATTTTAATTTTTTTTTTTTAATTTTAATACTGATTTTATTTGATTTGAAAAGTTTTAAGTTGAAATTTTAATAATTGTGAACGAATATTATATTAATTTTTTATTTGTTGTCAGAGATGTGACATTTTAATCTGTGCTGTGAATGCGACTATATTGCTACAATAGCTGTGTTTGTGCGGCAAGCTATAAACGTTGCTTTATATCTTTTCCATATAAATTTGACATAAGCCAACGTTTAGTATTAACTTGTATAAGAATAACAAAAGCTAACGTAGATAGCTTGCCGCACAATCATAGCTTTTAATCCAAACAATAAAGGTGCGTCTTAAAATTCCCGACATTTTTCGAGATTTTCTAATTTATTTTGTGTTAACCGAATTTTTAATAATTTAAATTCGTTTAATACAACATAATTTTATTAAAAACAATATATATTTTAATTGATAACGACAACCAAATAATTTTATTACTGGTTGGGAAGAAGCTCGGTTGTCACAATGCATCTATTTTGTGTAGAAAGCCAATTACAAAATTTCTAATCTGTATGTATGTAAGAAATAATTAAGAAAATAAAAATATCAACGATAAAGTTAATCTATTTATACAACCACGGAAAGCCTGCCCTAAAGAAGTCAATAAACTTTTTGCCTGGGTACTTTTTTCAAAGACGGAGAAAATTGTATGTAATCAAAATCAATTTAAATTAATTAACAAGAATTTTTGTGTGTAAAATTTATATCTAGTTGAAAAGCATGATGATGATATTTAATTTTATAAATGAAAAAAAAAATATTGTTTTTAATATTTTTAGTTAATTTTAAAAATAAAATCAAACTTACCCCTCTATTCCACCAAAATATTTCATTTTGTATATTTTTGTTACAGACTTAAATTAAAAAAAATAATAATAATTTGTGCAATTTTTGTTAAATTATTATTTTATTAGGAACTCATAACCTGAAATGATATAGAAAATAAAAAATAATGATTAAAAAAATTCACCTAATAATTCATAAATATGTATATTAGTGTGTCTCATACAAAATAAATTTAAAGTGATATAAATGGATGGATTTTAATAAACGGCTGATAAGATACTAAAGAATGTATGACACCTGTGCCCAGTGCCCAAATTATATAACACACTTACGAAGTTAAAATTCTATAATTTTAAAGATGTTACTTACCAAACTGTTGAACTAACATAAGGATCAAAAATTACTCTCTTACCAAAGTTGTAACAACAGTTTAACATTTGTATGTAATACGTTATATATTTAACTTTGAAAGTGGACAATAAACGATAATCGTCTTATGGAATTTGGGCAATGTATACCGATTCTATAAGATGTCGACAATTTTCCGGGAAAAAAGGTTCATCATATTGAGGAAAAACTTTATTAATATGATGAAAAGCTCCATTGATTTTCGTCCAATGTAACATAACATATTTCTGAAATCTTTCTTAAATATGTATAAAGATTTTTAAAAAAAAAATAATAAGATTTATGAAAGAAGTTTCTTCATATTTATGAAGAAGTTTAATCAATATTTCTGAAGAATTTTCAAAAATGTTTTAATTTAAATTTTTGTTTTTTAACTATGTAAATAAAAAATGCAAACATAATGAGAATTACAAGTAGGAGCATTTTGCTACCGAAAAAAAATAGTTTCTAAGTGTTCTAATGATAAAAATTATAAATTTTTATAAATTATAAATTATATATTTTTATAAATTTTTATGAGCACTTCATCATATTTTTAAAAACTGTATTATATGATAAAGAATTGATGATTAGCGATTTAAGAAGCGGTTTCATCAATATGAAGAAACTTTTTAAGTGTACCGTATTTATTAATATGTTAAAATATATGATAAAAAGACAACAATTTTGAATAGTATAGCATAGTAAGTTGTTTCGATTCAAGATATCGTGTTTAACGTGAAATTATGTTACTTCTTTCGTGGCAAATTTTATATACAAGTCTACTAATTTTCTGTTAAAAAAGTGACATTATGGGTTTATTGTGATACTCGATTTAAATATATGTCAATGGAATATTATCTATACTTGCACATTAAATAAAGTTTATAAATCTCTATGTCTGGTATTAAAAATATTACAAATTTTCAGGAGGGAACGTTTAAGCCCACATTCCCCTATTTTTAAAAAAAAAAACTTTTTAAATTATGTTGTTGCAGATTTTTTTTTTAATATTTCCTTCTCATACTATTTTTTGTTGTTGATTTTTAATCTTTTTTTAATTATGCTTTTGTTGGTGGAATTTATTCGTTCCCTTATCGATTTTTTTAACTTAAAGGTGAAGACAGCTCTGATAATGATTTTTATAGTTTAGCACATTTTAATGGGAAACATTTTGTGGAAAAATTCCAGCAAATAAGCGTAATGATATTATTTTTGCCATAGAAAAACTATATTTTGAAGTGTTAAATGAAACATATCCCTTCAAACAGTCTTTTAAATTTTTGTTGAATTTATGGAACTTACCTGCACCTATTCCAATTTGCATGATACTTAATAAAAAAATTAAAATTTTTATAGTTTTTTCAAAATTTGTTGTCGTTGGCATCTAATTGTTGTTTAAAGTTGGAGTTCTTTAATAAAAGTATAAAAAATACATATTGTTCAAATGGTAATAGTGTTTGAATGAGAGTCCGATAATTTTAATTTATACCTCATTCAAAAGCTTGAGCTCTATACTCCGTAATATCAAGATTAGAGAGATCTTATGCATCGCGACCGTAATATTGTAAAACCTAATTGTACTTCCTCTTTAAAAATATTAAAACCCTCAAATAGATAGATAGTGACTACGGATTTGATAATATTTATCAATAGAGAATACAATTACCTATAAGTTGAGATACATTTTAAAATTTCTTAAAGTTAAAAAAAAATCTTAAAAATTTAAATTTGCTGATTTTGTCAAGTTTCAAAATTGGATGTGAGAGAATTTTATTTTTTAAATTCGTTTAAAACTGTGAGCTGTACACAAATTTGCGAAAAAGAAAAGTACAATTTTTTCATTTTTTTTTTTGAAAGCAACGCATTCTTTCATTTAAATTTTTTAAGCAGATTTTTCTTAATGTAGTCAAAACTAGTTATTCCTCCAAAAATTATTAAAAAGTATCCACGTTGAAAATTATTTTAAAAAAATTTTAATTTCCTAGAAACTTATAAACCTAAAGTTTAGTTTAATATTATTTTAACTAGTTCGCATCTTAGTTACATCGCGATAACGAAACTTTTGAGTAATTTAAAAAACAAATTCTGAAAAGAGCATTTTACGTGACACCCTAATTCTACATTCGTTTGATATAAAATATTCTAAAAACTATTAAAGGAGTTCCACGTAGTGCTGCAAGGAATGAGTGAGTATTGCATTCTAAAAAATTTGCTTTGTAAGTTAAAAAAAAATATCAAAACAAAATTACATAGCCAAAATCACATGTGCAGTGAATGCATTTAAACATGCACAGAATGAATGGCTGTAATGATTTTAACTCTAATTAAAAAAAAATAAAAATTTAAAACTAGTGGCTGGCGCTTACAGGGGAAATAAATTAGGGCGAGCATCCAGACCTTACAATATATTTACACGGATTTAACTTTTACTTTAAACTTTTAATAATACGAATTTATTTGATTTTAGTTTACAAAAAAATTTAATTAACTTAAAAAAGTGAGGCATTTTCCTTAATTTTTCTTTCTTGAATTAGGTCAAACACATGTTTTTCATACAACAAGTTTCAAAATGTCAATAACAATATTCAAAATGGCTCTGATTAGCATGTTGTGGAATGTCAATTGGTCTAATAAGACACCAGAGAGATCTCCAAATAGATCTTAGCAAAGAAAAAAAGGATTTGTTCCTTTTCTCTGAAACACAATTTACCAGTGCCCAGATTATAAGACGATTATCGTTTATCATATACTTTTGAAATTAAATATCCACCCTTTTATATAACATACAAATTTTAAATTAAACTTAGTTAAAGAAATTTAACTGTAAAAATACCTTATGATCGTTGATCATCTTATAGAATCGGGGCACATGTAACTTTTTATAATAGCTGTATTTATGCGGCAAGCTATAAATGTTGACTTGTATCATTCCCAAACAAATATAACATAAGTAACGTTAAGCGTTAACACTAAACGTTGGCTTATGACAAATTTTTATGGGAGTGACATAAGCCAACTTAGATAGCCTGCCGCAAAAACACAGCTAATGTTTATAACTATTCATGCTCAAAATTCCGCAAGAAGAGGAAGTGCTATCATAAAACATTATGAAAAAGATAAGATCAGCAGAAGAAACAACAAATTCACAGTCTGCTGATAATGTCTGAGTACAACGCTCCGCAATAAAGATTGAAGAATACAAAAATCTATTAAAAAGACATACTTTCTACTAAGTTCATCATGGGTGGGTTTTAATGCAAAAAAAAATTTTGGGTCTTCCAATTAAATTCTTTCAAAGATAGAGATTTTTACAAAACTATTTTAGAAATTGAAAGTTGTTTTACCAGGAAATTTTACATACTGACCATCAGAAATAAACAAAACACCAGATTTTATAGATTTTTTTGTATCATAAATTATTTATCCATTAATCATGCGTACTGATGAAAAAATCGTGTACTGATTTGTACTGATTTTTTAAAAATGTTGTTTATTAATTTCTAACATTTTAAAAAATTATAATATTAGATGTATTCATTTAAAATTATTTACGCGTGGCGAACCATAAATTTTTTTACAGCGCGTATATTTACAAATTTATCTGTTTGCAATTTGTTCGCTGTTTAAATATATTTAACACAATTTTCTCTAAAATTTATATTATTTATGAATTAATGAAATAGTTAATAAGACAAAAACTAAAAAAGCTAAATAAATTAATTTTTAAATTAAAGTAATTAACGTGCCTATTCCTACTTGTGACAAGTTGTGGCTGTCATAAGACAATTTAAAGACTGAAAGTTTTAACTTTCCATACAAAAAAATAATAAAGTTCATAAAATTCAAATTTTATTTGTTAATTCTCGATTTAAAATTTGTATGGAATTTAAAATTTGTATGGAACTTGAAAAAACGAAAATACCTATTTTGGGGTTCAGTTAAAACGTTTTATAAGGAAATCATCATTGGACAATGTTTTTACAATTTCTAGAAATATTTGTCATTGTCATTGAGTGTGTCAAGTTACTCACTCAATGAGAATTTCTGTTCTCGTCTTATAGCGTTTTTAAAATTTTCAAAAGCGTGAATCGTATCTGAAGGCTTTTTATAACTAAAAAATTCAAGAATATGTTTTTCTATGTAAATAATTCATTCTGTGTACTTATCTTTCATAGTGGTAATTTTACTAAAAGTTCTATTGTATTTCGAAACTGTGTGCCGATTTTTTAAAATTTGCTTATTTTCCTGTTTTTTAATATCACGCAGATAATTCACTCAGTTAACTATCTTAGTGTAGGGTGATTTTAAATCAGCCCCCCATTCAGATTACACCAAAAATGTGTTTAACCTGTTGAAGTGACTTTCGTTTTCAAACAAAACAGTACGATTATAAAGATATAAAAAAACGGGTTTACTAAGCCAAAAACATTTAGTAAAGATACCCAACAGACAAATAAAAATACAAATATGATAACAACATTCTTTATATGGGTGTTTATACGTGTTGCGTTCTTTTTCTTTTCTTAACACGTGTTTACCCAAAACGAGTTTAAAAGAATAAAGTACTGTTGTAATATAATAAAGAGCTAAACACTTGTTTTATAACTGATATGAGTGCAGTGTAGTGTACACTTTTCTAACTGGAATTGCAGTAATTTTTACCGACATAATTTACTGAGTGATATTGTTAATTGTGTTATTCCTTAAAATTTTTTAGTTTTTAAAGTATATACAATTTATTTTCTGGCTATTTGTTATGACCAGAAAAGACAAAAAAAGGAAAATTTAATGAATTTAAAAAGATTGGAAAAGAGCAAAATTAAAAAAAAAGTTGGGAAAGAAACACTTTTTTTAAAAAACAAAGAAAGAACAAAACTAGCAGAAAAATATTTTTTATTAAAAAAAGCAACTTAAAGCTCAAAAATCGCAAGAAAAAGCTCCTTTCAAACTTAAAGCTGGAAAATAAAAAAAAATCAAATTTATCGTCTCTGTTAAACTTCTAATTAATGTTGCCATGTTCAAATAGGGGGAAAGTACAGTGTTGTATATCTGTCAAAAAAAAGTTAGATCTCAGAATACCGTTTGAAATCCCAAATTTTCATTGGATTTCTGTCGAAATCCACTTTTAACTGGATTTGAATACTAATGTAAATTCGATGTAAGGTTGCCATTTAAACTAGGCTTCGAGCATAATGCAAACGCACACTTACTTAACACTAATTAAAAACTTTAGCAGGTAGAGACCGAAACATATTATTGGATTGAGAGTTCAAAATTGGTTGAAATTTCGTAAAATGTATGAACCAGCAACGACCTACATAATGTTTTTTACATTTGGTCTAAGAGTTAAGTAACCAAAATTTTTGCATCACATTTTTTGTATTTCTATATTTCAAATTGATTTCCATTTATTAATATTACGACGATAATTCGCGCAGTTTTGTTATTAACACAGGGGGCAAAATATATATTTTTAATAAAACATGATATATAGTGAAATAACATCTAAATAGAAATTATTGTTTCTACAATGAAACTAATTTTAATAACATATCTCATGAGTTATAGATGCCAAAGCAACTAAAATTTGATATATAGTGAAATAACATCTAAATAGAAATTATTGTTTCTACAATGAAACTAATTTTAATAACATATCTCATGAGTTATAGATGCCAAAGCAACTAAAATTTGATTATTTACATTGCAGAAACGACAACGATTAAAGACCATTTCACTATCGTGTTCCGTTAAACACAATACATAATAAACCCCCCGTAGGTACTTTTCGTTGATTGAAAAAACTGTGTTTTGTGGTTACAACGCTTAATTGAATACGAGATATTTGTTGGCAATTCGAGTTCCGGTTCCAATGAAACCATACATATTTTAACGGTTTCGATTGTGATTTCTGCATTGCCTACACAGAGAGAATTTTATTGGAGGAAAAATTAAATAAAACATAATTAAAAATGATGAAATATTTCAGTAAACTTAAGAAAATTTTCTTAAAATTTTATGATTACTTCTTACTGTCTTGGCGTGCATGATTTTTTTTTTAATTAATAAAATAATAAGATAAAGATTGAGAAATAAAATTTTAGGAAAACTTGCATTAGCTTCATGAAAAATTTCAATGGACGATCTTTAGTGCGTGCAACTTCATTGCATTTATGTAAAAAAAAATTCATTAAGATAATACTCACATTGTAAGTATACAATCAAATATCAAACCAACAACAAAAAGATTTTTTAACCGGCAATCCAGTAGTTATTTAATGCACAATATACAGAAACAACAATAATCTACATACAACACATAGACACGTTACACTAAAACCAAACGTAAATATTTTTAACTAAACAATAGCACTAAAGACTTTTATTATTGTAAATTAAACCCAATTTACCATTTAAGAAATATTTAGCGGTAGTATTTTAGATTTTTGTAAAAAAAACAGCTGCTTTTGTTTTAATAACAAATTCCTGTTAGTTTCAGTTTGATTTAATGCCAACAAACTACTTTTATTTTATTATGATTCTTTTTTTTCGTTCCGTAGTATATAACAAATATTTTAACACTATACGATACAACGTTTGCGTATACAATGAACTTGTTGTGCACTAAATATGCTTTTGGGAACCAACCTTTAAAAAAATTTTTCTTCTTTCTATACTTCGTAAAAAAAATGCCAATAATTCGCTTTTGCTTTTATTTCTCTCTCAATGTTCTCTTTTTAGTGTATTGATTTTAGTGTTACCACTTTATTGGAATCATACAATTTTTACGAGTACTTTTCAAAAACATCCAGATTTTAAAACCTTTTTGTGCAGGAACCAGTCATAATCTTGAACTTGAAAGAGTAGAAGAAACTTGTATCGAACAAATGGGCCTAAAGAAGTTTCATTAAAACCAAGTTTCATAAAAATTAAAAGGCTTTGACTTCAATTTAAGAAATTTTTCATTCACTTTGTGAAGGAAAATTTATTGGTTTATTGAAAAATTGCATTACCTAGGAAAAATTTAGTAATAGCAGCTCATTGCATTTTGCTTTACCCGTATTGACCTACCCTGCCCACTGCATTACTTCTAAAGTGAAAATAATGAGTTACAAATAATGTGATATAAGCCATTGATATGCCATGTCAGCTCCTTGCATACTAAATTACTTTCAATGTGAAAATAATGAGTTACTAATAATGTGTTTTTTAACTATTTATTTTTGTCAGTTAAAATCTATTTTTGGTTTTATTTAAATTTTTTTTAATTTGTTATCAAAAATCAATTCAAATTAAAAGCAAATAAAAAATTAATAGAAAAAAAATTTGAAACACAATAAAAAATAGTTTTTTGATTTAAAATATTTCTGTTAATGAATTTGATTTGAAATTGGGATATTTCCAATACCATTTTGAATTGTAATTTTAAATGAATTATTCTAAAAGTTATTTTTTTTTTGAATTTAAGAAAATAAATGTACATATGTTGTACATATTTATGTTTTTTATAAGTATAAATATAAAATAAATTTAATAAAAAAAATATATAATATTGTATATTTAGAAAATAACAACTTAAGAAATTTTCAATTTAATTTCAGAAGTTATAAATTTCATTTCAGATGCTATCAATTTAATTTCAGTTATTATTATATTCATTTCTGAAATAAAATTCTTAATATCTTATTTTATATAAATAGTTTCTGAAAATAGTTGGTACTTTCTGAAATTAAATTAGAAATGGTGTAGTTATTCAGCTCCTTCCTTATAAACTCATTATATGTAGACACTCTTTCAGTACCTATTGATAATGCGTTATTTGCACCCCTTATGTAACGAATTATTTTGCCCTTTATAGGCAACCTTTTGCGTTACCTATAACTAGTTTTTTTAACCTTACCATTAACTAGTAGCTTTACTCCCTACTCGTAAGGTTGTAGGTAACTTACTACCTCCAATGACATCCCTATGTTAAAATAATGAGCTAAGCAGGCAAACTTCAACTAGTTCATTATAAAAAAAAACTGAAATTCTAAACAACTTAGAAGAATGCTTAGAAAACTTCATTAGTTTACTGAAAAATTTTATTAATTCATTAAATTTAGATTTTGAATACATTTTTTATAGAAAACTAAAACAATTTAGAAAAATGCTAAATTTTTACTCATAATTTGTGAGATAACCCCCAGATTATGTGTCGTATTCTTACGCCAAACAAAATTAAAGTGACTTTCCCTAAATGAATTTTACATTTTCCTTATTATATAAAGTAATCATTTTAAATTTGTGTTTGGTTTTCAAATTACTTTATATAAGTTATTACTCTTTCTATACTTTTAAAAATAAAATAAAATATTCTAAGTTTAATGTATGAAATCCCTTTTAGTTCCTAAAGTTATATATTTAAAGAATATCATAGTTGAAATAGAATTTATTCAAAAAAACTAGAAGATGATTAACGTTCGGAGTTAAATATCTACCATATTAAATAAAAATTTTGAACTGTTGTTACAAATTTGGTAAAAGACAGTAATTTTTAACCTTATAATTAGTTTAATAGTATGGTAAGCAACACCTTTAAAACGATATAATTTTAGCTATGAAAGTGAACGATAATCGTCGCTTGTCCTTTATAATTTAAACACTTATAATCATGTAAAGGGTGGTTAAATTTTAACGGCCGATGTTGATTTTGAATAAAAGACAAATTATTTAGGAAATTATTGTCATTTCTTTTTATTATGATAATATGGTATGGTTCAATTTTGTGTGGAGCAAAATATCGGCCAAATGGCCGCCGCGACCTCGGCGGCGCACCTCCTTCCGATGGTCCAAATTTTCGATGACGCTGAGGCATAATTGAGGTTCTATGCCGTTAATGTGCCGAATTATCTCATCCTTTAGCTCTTGAATTATTACTGGCTTATCGACGTACACCTTTTCCTTCAAATAACCCCAAAGAAAGAAGTCCAACGGTGTCAAATCACATGATCTTGGCGGCCAATTGACATCGCCACCACGTGAGATAACGCGGCCATTGAATTTGTCGCGCAAAAGAGCCATTGTTTCGTTAGCTGTGTGGCAAGTGGCACCACCCTGTTGAAACCACATATCGTCCAGGGTCATATCCTTAATTCCTGGCCGCAATAAGTTCGTCATCACGCGATACCATTCACGGTAAATGCTTGGCCGACCACATGACACACTATCGCGAACAACAGCAATATTTTCCGCAGAACGAACTGGGCGAGCATGCACAGACCCGGTTTGCTGAAATTTGCCCACAATTCTCCCGATTGTGGACACATTTGGTCGATATGCTGACCAAAAAAAATCACAAAGTGCACGAAATGCATTTTGATTTCAACGCCCATTTTCATAATAAACCTGAATAACTTTAACGAGTTGCACGATTGTGTATCTTTCCATGGTTCAAATTGAGTTAGGCTGAAATTGAGAAATGTCAAATGAAATGCAGAAAAAAACTTGAGGTTTAGGTGTGGTTCACATTCAACATCAGCCCTTAAAATTTAACCACCCTATCTTATATGAACTATGGATTTAGTCAACATAAACTATGTTTAAAGTTGTCTTTAAAAATAAATTATATAAATTTCAAATTAAACAAAAACAAAATGTTTAATAAGGTTTTTATTTTTCTCCAGAATTTTGCACATAATTAGTATTAAGAAATTATATCTATTTTTGGTAATAAGCAGGGAAACCGCAAATATGCAATATCATGTTTTTTCCTGTGCGTTTTATGGACCCATGGATAAACTATTTATCCGATTCAGAATAATTTAGGAATTATGGCATCGATTTGTTAGAGCATATTTTAGCATATTTTATCCTTAAGAGCATATTTTTGCATATTTCAGCATTAAGAGCATATTTTGAGGTAAAAAAAGTTTAATGGTCATATTTTGACTTCTTTGACATATGCATACCCCTCCCAAGCTCCAGTTGTTGAACAATATAGGTTAGTAACAAAAACAATAAAAATATTGACAAGGTACCAGAATGCTATACCAAAAAAGATATTAAGAACAAACTTGAACAGATTGTAACAAAAAACGATGGTCTGCTAGTAATAAAAATAATAAAATAGCTGACTGGATCTTCAATAAAATTAGTTTTGGCATATGATGTTAAAGAAGTACTAGCTCTTAAATTCGCCCGCATTACATCAGTTGATGTTGAAAAAACTTTTTTAATGTACAAAATATGCTTAGATGCAACAGACAACGTTTTTTATTTGAAAATTTAAGTCAAAACTTTGTAGTTTATTGCAACAACACCCTTAATTGAAAATCGTATTTTTAATAAAAAAAAACCGTCAAAAAATTTAAAAGTTGGTATGATGTCGTTTTTCAAACATTTTCCTGTTCTTTTATTCTACTTATTGTTTTAATCAAAAAGAAGATTTATAAAAAAAATAAAAAAGTGAAAATCAAACAAGAGTTTGGAATAGACATCTAACCAAAAAAAAAAAATATTTATATTTTTTTTTACTAAATGTAGAATTAATTGAAATATGTAACAATTTTTTAGAGCATATTTGCGGTTTCCTTGATAATAAGGAATGAAAAAATATTAATAACGGAAAAATTAGTGTAAAAGTTCCGTATGCGAAATATTGTTTTAAGGCTCCGTAAATTAATAGCTAAATAGCTACATTCCCAGTTAAATTGATGATTTTCAAAAAAAGACAATGCCAACTAAATAAATTCGATTATATGCATTAGTTAGGGGTATTTTACCTATAAAATAGTTGAAATATTTGTTTTAAACAACTTTACATTATGAAGATTTAAGACTGAGAATTTGTTTTGGCTGAAATAAAAATAACAACTGTAATTTGAAAATATACGTATGTGTAATTTGACAGTACAATGTGTAATTCTGAAATTACCTTGTGGCAACACTGATTTCGCATTAAATTAAAATATTTATTTGCTCTTACAAGGAAGGTCTGCGGAGTGGTTTACTCCGATTTTGATGAAATTCATATATGTTCTACCGCATACAAAACTAATGAAAAGGGCATTTGTTATCGTCGAAATATCACATTTTGGGGGTGAAACGTAGGGGTAAACACTTTCGAACGATAGCATATCTATATGTACTTTGACGTATATACATACTCTTAAAAATTTACTTTTTGATACTATTATTTATTAAAATTCATACAAAAAGTAAACAAATAACCCTAGACTTTTAAATAAAAAACCCAACTTCTCCCTAATGATCTTACCTGATATTGCTTTGCCATGCATATTACCCGTGTTTTTGACTTAGATATGACACTTTTTGGAAAATTTTCAAATAATGAGTAAAAACACCGAAACGGATAAATTATATTAATATCCCAGCAAAACCACACATTGCCAAATAATGGGTAAAGTAATGTATAGCCATAGGGGACGATGGATTACTTTACACCTTACTTCATTGATGAATTTTACAGGCGATGAGCCTCAAAGTAATGTATATACCCATTACTTTAGAGGTGATAATGTAAGGGGTTACTTATATGGTTACGAGAATGGAAAAAGTAATGCGTCTAAAAATAGATTTTTAAAAGAGGAATTTTTATTAAAAAAAAATTATTACAAATATTTTATTTAAATTATTTGTAATTAAAAATAATGTGGTCAAGATGGGAATCGAACCAGGGAAATCTGGTTGCCAGCCAAGAACTCTACCCACTGAGCTATCGACGCATATAGTATTTGATTGCTTTACACTTAAATTAATTGTTGCGCTTCGTTTTTTTCGCTAGTGTTATCAAAACAAACATACATTACCCTTTTGCTTACAAAAAAACACAAAGTAATGTATCTAAAAATAGATTTTCAAAAATATTTCAATTATTACTTTACATTTATAAATCATATATTACGTAATCAATAATGAGTAACTTATTACTTTATGCTTGCAAATAATGAAAAAGGTAACGAGCTATCATTACAAGGTAACACATTAGAATATCGCATTTATTACCATGGCAGCGTCTCAGGAAGCTAGGTTGGTAGCGTGCTAACTTATCAGTGCGAGTGTTCTGGGTTCGATTCCCACCAGAGATTTGGCCTTATTTGTGTGTCTTATTATTTCAGATGAATCGGTTGTGGATCAATGTATACTTAATGAAATATCGAAAATTATATAAGTGCTCAAATTTTGTATTTTTGATAATTTTTTTTTTTTAATATTTTTGCTAAATTTATTTTTTGAAGAAGAAAATATTTTAAAAAACAACTGCTTTCTCACATCAATCATAATTGGTCGTTTTAGGTTTTGAATAATGTTAAATAAAAAACAAGTACAAATTCGGCTGTGAATACCCTCCACCATAGGGGCTGAAGATGATATACGTATATACTAAATTTTGCATGAACTGTAATATGAATATGTTTTGTCAATTTATGTAACGAACTTTTGTTATTTAGTTTTAGTAATGTTATTTATTTAGTTTTAGCCATGTTATTTACAGAGGTCTGCTCTGTTAGCGACTTTAACATTGTTGATTTTTACGTTAACTTAGTTATCAGAGTAACACACATATAGCTCTACTCATAGTATGTAAGACAATAAATGTAATCGAACAATAAGAAGACTTAATAACATTTTTACTTACTTAACAGAAAAAAAAAATAGATACAGAAAAATTGTACAAATTTGTATGGAAAATTTAGAGGTACCTTCACATTTTCACTCATAACTTTTGAACCGCTTGACCGATTTTGCTCATTTTAAATACCAAACTGCTCGGGAGGATGTTAAATAATCTGGGTAAAAATAGGCACCCCCGCTTGCGTCTTCGCGTCGTGATCGCCATTTAAACAGACAGACAGACAGATAGACGGACATCGCTAAATCGTCTTAAAATTGCATAAGGATCACGAATATATATACTTTATAGGGTCTTAAACCTATATTTCGACATATTACAAACGGAATGACAAACTGATATATACCCTCACCATATATGGTGGAGGGTATAAAAAATGTTATTGCCATTGAACAATTGTAATGCCAAAATATTTCACTACCAAATAATGACCCTAAAATCGTCACTTAATTAATCTAAGCAACAACCTCGACTTATATACATACATCCCCATACAAAACCACTAAAAATTTTGATGTTTTAATACATAATCATAACATAAAATGGTTTTTCAAATACCTTTCTTTGGATACCGTCCATTTGAAAAAACCGGTTTCGGTTTTCTTCGAAAAATAGAATTTAAAAAAAACCGGTTTCGGTTTCGGTTTTTGCAGAAAAAACCGGTCAACCGGTTTTTTTCGGTTTTTTTAATTTCGATAAAAAGCTTATATAATTTGTTAATTATGTAAGAAAAACATAAATTTAATATATAAAGTAATAAAAATAAAAAAATACATTCTTTGAAAAAAAAAATAATTTTTTTATTGTATTGCATTTCAACATTTCATTCATTGGTTTTAATATTTTTTAATATAATATCTTAAAAATTAATATTATAAAACTATATTCATATCAAATGAATAGAGATTAATTAAGTTTGTAAATTGGGTAAAATTAGGTACGTTAGTAATTTGAACGTTTAAAACGTTTGGCATTAAATAAGTTTTTTAATATTACATTTTAAATATGTAAAAAGAAAATCTATTTTTCACTTCTAAAATAATATGCAATTTAAATGTTTCGTTTTAAGATGATTTTTTTGTTTGCTTTTGATAAAGCTAGAAGTGGAAAATACTCTTTTACTAATAGTAGATTTTGGACAAATAGTCAAGAAACAATTATATAAATTTTCCAACTTTTCAGTTCTTTTGTCGCATTTATCAAGGTATATGAAATCATCATATAAGATGAATGATTTTGTTTAGGATTTTGAATATTATTTGTTTGGTTATTTAGATCAGAAATTAAACTATTTGAATTTGGAATATCCAAAGTTAAGTCTTCATCGGAATCTATCAGACTTACATCTAAATTTTCATAACCAAACAAACGATTATAAAAGTGTTCGGAAAAAATAAAAGAGACCAAGTAAAGTTGGTGGTGTAATTAAAAAAACCGGTTAACCGAACAAAAAAGACCGGTTGTCGGTTTTCTTCGAATTTACAAAATATTCGAAACCGATCGGTTTTTAAAAATAAAGAAACCGGTTGACCGGTTTTCGGTTTCGGTTTTGAATACTCTATTATGAAATCATTAAAAACAAAAGCCCTGTTTATGTCCCCCTCCTTTCTACTAACTAAACATGAGATTGAGCCTTTAAAAAATTAACTTATTTCTGATACAATAAATCCAAATTTTATACAAATCGGAGTGGATCACAATGCAGACCTTCCTTGTTAGTTAAATGCAAGAAGTATTCACTGAATACAATTATTAGGCTTGTTTTGTTCCTACGTTTTAACAAATACCATATAAAATTTTTACATTAGTAACATGCCTAGTGTTATTTTTTTTATACATTTTCAACGTCGATAATATACGGATAACTGTCAGATTGTAAACAAAAATTTTAAATCTATTTTTCGTCTTCGTGTTAAATGTGAGCAACGAAACACAACTATCGCGTAGTGTGTTATACATAAAAGCTTTGAGAATAAAAGAGTGGTATTAAATGACAAATTTTGAAATTCATTATACAGTACTCACTTCGAAATTATAATTTTGATTAAACAGCATTAAGGCGATTCTCATATTCAGAAACGAACAAAGTTTTTTCAAATAGGGGCCAATTCTACTGTGTTTGTTAGTTGTTTACAAATAATTTCTTACTAACAGCAGATTCAGTTCAATATTTCATTCTATTTTCCATTCTGATTGACTATATGAACTCTAAAATTTGTTTAAAATTTTAAAAATAAATATGTAACTTCGTTATTAATTTTAATTAAACGAAATTGAAGATTTTTTTTACAAGTACAGGGAGGTAAATTGGCTGCCATTTTGTTATTATTGTTCTCTATTTTCATGGAAATTTATTTAAAGGTATAAAAGTTATGACATTAAGTCGAAAAAATACTATCGGTCATATGACTACCTTCTGGGTTGATGCACACTTGTGCTCGTTTTACTACATTTTGAATTGTTGCTTGCAAAATTTGGCTTTGATTTCTTCTTCAATGTGTGCTTTTAAGGTTTGTGGTTGGTTGGGGTAACACGAAATTTCAAAAATATCCAAAGGAAGAAATCTGGCCAAAATTTTTAAATTTGAGCGTTTTTTCAGATTTTTTTAATTACGAAAATACATATTTTTAAAGTGCGATTTTTTCTAATTTTAGAGATTCTTTTTAAAATTTTAAAAATCTTTTAAAATTTAGACGATTTTTTAAAATTTTGTCGATTTATTTATACAAATTAATGATTTTTTCATACAAATTTTTTAGTGTTTTCTTCTACTATTTGTAAGAAGTCGAAAAAAGGAAGATTGAATTTCCAAATTTTTAATCGTATGAGTAACAAATAGGATTTATTCCTAAAGATTGCTAAAATTAAATGAGATAAATTGAATTCCTTAGAAATGAATTTCAAAAAAAGGAATTCCCTACGAATGATTTAAAAAGAATTCGTCTGTTTATAAAGTAAATCGAATTCGATTTTAAGAGAAATTCATTTAAAAAAGTACTTACAGGCATGTGATGAAAATCGAAATCGAAAACGATCGGATTTTCAGTCCATATTTTAAAAATTATTTTTTATTGTCTAAATTTAAAGTTCTGGGTAATACAAATCAATATACAGTAGAATCTCACAATTTTGAGCCGTCCAGAAATTAGAACCGGTCATTTTAATGTATTGGACGCTCTAAAATTAGAACCACAAGTTCTTATTTCTGAAAGTTTTTTTTTAATTTTTTTAAATAGGGGAAAAACTGAATTATATGATGTTTTAAATGCTCTAAAATTACAACCTGTGTTTATTATCCACAAAGCTTTGCCTTTTCGGTTTTTGCTCGTTAAAGTAAATATAAAACGGGGAATCACAGCATACAATTCGGCCATAGGCATGTGAAATTTGATACTCTAGTATACATTTGAATCAGCTGATGACTGAAGATCAAAGTGAAAGTTCTTTATTCGGGTGAAAGTTTAAAAAAAATTTCAAATATAAGTCAAAAGCACCTTATCTTTGGATACTAAACTTAATTAAATGTTAATAAATAAAAATTCTTTTGTGTTAAAATATAGCTAGCGTTATAAGTTTTATTATTATTTCATCATTTTCTGTGAAAAAAATAATGTCCAGAAATTAGAAATTTTCAGAAATTAGAACAAAGTGATTCTAATTTGTGAGCTTCTACTGTGCAAAAATTTGAAGTAAATTTTTTTTCACGAAACTAAATACTCCAGATTGAAAAGCTGCTCGTTTTCATTTTCGATTTTCACCGTTTACCCGTTAATCTTCGAAGATCTGACTTACAGTTTTACACAGAGCAAAAAATGATAGTTTAATCAATTATTTTATCATATCTGAATACTAAAATACGTATTTTTGTTTTTCAGGTTTGCGATTTAATATTTGTAAGGATTATAAAATAATCCTTTTAATATTTACGTTAATATTGCAACAATTTACGTCTTGTTTACCATTTTAAAAATAAGAATAAACATAAACATAAAATAATCTTTTTAATGTGTTAACAATTTACATCTTGTTTTCGTATTTTGAAACTAAGAACAAACAAATTTAAACAATACAAATTTAGTTGGATTTCAAGGAGTTTCTATTTAATTAGATGTTGTTTCTGGTTGTTTTCATTGATGTGCTAGTAAAGTACTGTTTCTGAAAGCTCCTAGTTCCGATGTCCCTTACGATCGCAACCCCAATGAACTGCTGTGTGTGTGAAAATTTTATGAGAAGATTGATTTTTTGAAAAATTTTTAAAAATGAGAAATCCATTACATGGTTATTTTAACAGGTCATATTACTCAATCCTACACTCACCAAAAAAGTCTGTAAGGGCAACTGAAAATTTTGCTGTTATTACGTAAAATTTTGCTAATTTGAGCCCAGCGGTATTTTTTGCTAATCTTAGCAACACATGTCTGCTGACATGTAGTACAATGTAATTAGTAGAAAACATTAGTAGCCGCTACTAAATTTTAGTAAACCTTTTGTAAAGTGCAATTTAAAATCGGTTTGCTAAAAATTACTAAATATTCTTAATATTAGTACAATTAAATTAGTATAAAAAATTAGTAAGCGCTACTAAATTTTAGTAAATTGCTGTAAACTCAATGAATTGTAAAATATAACAAAATTTTAATTATTTTAAAAAAAATATTAAAATGCACAAATTACCTCAATTATTTTTAGATACACTTTAAAGCTGCTAATTTCTTTTGAAATTGCCTTACGAATTCAAATATACAAATTTATATTTTTTTTATCTAACATTTTTTTTATTTATTTTTCTTTTTCAAAAAATATTTTAGACAAAATTAAAAATAAAGTTAAAATATAAACGAATTTCTCATCTTGTTTTAATTTGCTAAAGTTTGTTTTCAAAAATATTTATAGTAAATTTTTTGGATTTTAAGATCAAATTTTTACTGTTTTAAGGGCTGATTTTTAGAACCTTTTTTAACCTTTTACGACATTTGAAGGCAATTTAAGTTTGTATGTATAAGTTTTATTTATTAGAAATAATATTTCCTTCAATATCCACTTTTTTAAAATTAGTAAATTTTGTTTGCTAACTTTAGCTAATCGATTTTCAAAAATTTGTAAAATGATTTCTGAATTTAGCAACAAAAATTGGTAAATATTCTGTAAAAGTTCTGTATTTTGTAAAATGTAAATAGCAAAATAAATTACCATATAATAATTTTTTAACTAAAACCCCAGTTCAAAAATGATAAAGTGGGATTGAAAACCGTTTACAAATTTTTCTACTAACTAAATAATCTTAAAGAACATAAATTAGGGATAGTTCTATTTCTTTTTAACCACTTTTATTTTCTTTTTACCGATGCAAATCATCCGTTATAAAACCGCTAAAATATTAAAACAGTAATTTATTACCGTACTAGGCAAGGTAATAGGAATTTAGAAATGTTAATTTTTTATACCCTCAAGATCAATTACAGATTTATATTAATAATATCATATAAATATTTCCTATAGGGTCCTCCTCACTCCATATTTCTTTGAATATTTTTCAAGAGCAATAACAAAACATTAATAGACCTACAAGTATGATCAGTTATGAGACACAAACAATATAGTACAAGGTAAAATATTATCAGTTTATTTAAATGTTTTCTTATAGGAAACCCCCCTATATTTAGTCTTAATCTTATAGAATTCTATTCATAAAATAGTCTTTATTGAGAATTTGTAAAAACCACAGATTGCGGAATAATGAAAATAATTTCATTTCTATTTACAATAATGCTTTTAAGCATTATTTCTGTAAAATCCTCTTCAGAAGTATTTAATAAATTATTTGGCAATATATTATTTCCCCAACAGACACATTATTATAATGCTCATTCCTATCAATATCCAACGCCACATTACCAATATCCACAAAATTCCAATGGCTACTATTATCAACCACCACCACCACAAAGGCACCAAAGGCAACATCAGACACGACCGGTCAAGCAACAAGAAAAATCCTATAAGGATATTTGTCATATGGTTAATGCAAATGGGTTTTCAAATCCCGGAGGTGTACCCAAGTGTCCTTATTAAATACATATATTCAGAAAATCACAATGTTTTGAAAAATGATTTGTTTGTAAGAATATTAAATAAAATTGTACTGAAATTTTTTTGTAATTTTTTTTATTCAAGTCGATTCAGTGAATTTATTAATTTAATATAAAGATTTATGTTTTCAAAATCGTTAACCAAAAAGGAACTTAAAAAAAAAATAAAAGGCACTTTTTAAATAACAAGTATTTTTTGAAATAAAAGGATTGTATTTTTTAAGATTCTTTTTTATGTAAGAAGTACTTTTTGAAATAAAGGGTACTTTTTAAAAAAATTAACCTTAGTAAAGTTTTTCGTTAATTGCTGATCTGTATAAGTGTTATGCGAGATGTTCTCTTTCGATTTGAGGTCATGAAAATTTCTGGTAAGCTACGATCTTCATCAAAATGTTTCGTATCTGATAGTGTTCTAATTGTAAATATCTCTTATTATTTATTTTTATACAACCCAATAAACATTGAAAAGTTAAAAATGCAAGTGCATTAAATATTGCTTGTATTGTGCTTTATTTTAAGTGATTTTTTACAGTCAAAATCAAGTTCATACAAATAAAAATAATTTGTTTTATACCTTTCGTTTATTGTCAATATTTTAAAATAAAATTAAAACATTTTCTTTGAGCAATATTTATGTGAAGATTTTTATAAAATCTGAATTTCTTCCATGGATTTTCACTAAAAGGTAAGCTACATTTATTTGGAACTAAGAACTGTCCTTACATTATCTTTTTTTAGAAAGATTCTACAAATTTCTACGCTTCTGAATAAAAGAAGGATTAGTGAAAAAATATCGAAAACCAAAAATCAAGATTAAATATACAAAACGAAAATTATAAAAATGTATGTTTATAAATTTAACCAAAACCAATAATTTCCGTGTTTTTATGGTTTTGTTTAAGCTTGAAGTAAGCGCTTGAAAACAAGTGTAATTATTATTTTGTTTGAACTTGAATTGAACTGTCAACTTCAAGACTTAAATTAAAGTATATTCTCACTATAATGTTCGACTTGAATTCCAGTGTCCGTTTTGCTGGAATCAAGGCTTGAAATTGGAAAATATGACTTGAATAACATTTTATTTTGGCTTTAATTGCAGCAAAAATGTTTATTGGGAAATAACTGTGCCAAAACTTTTGTCGAGCACTGTATATAAAATTTGCGTGACAACAAATTCGACTAAATTTTCACGTGAAATTCGATATTGTGAAATATCATTTTTTTAATTAAATTATAACAGTTTTTTCACATGAAATCCGAACAACTTATTATGATTAAAGTTGTTCGGGTTTGACATAAAAAAACCCGTGTACTCCATATAAAAAAAAAATGTTTCTTTTTCACGATATTAAATTTCACGTGAAATACAGCACAGTTTTAACGCAAATTTAATATACAAGTCTATTATTATTTTATTGAAAAACTGATATTTTGGATTTATTGTGATTGTTTGTTTTTAATAAAAAATTAAAAAATATTTATTTTTACAATTTAAAACTCGATTTGAGGCCATTAAAAACTTTTATACTCCATATAAAAAAAATATTGTTCACGTTAATGAATTTTACATGAAAATTAGTAGTGAAAAAGTTACATTTTATATTTATTGTCATTGTGTCTTTTCAATAAAAAATATTAATTTTTACAATTTGAAACTCGATTTGAGCCCATTAAAGTTCGAGTGAAATTTTTCTTTGGCAACCCCTAGTGAAATTTTACTCTTTAAAACGCAGATTAAGAGGACTTTTTGGCATTTCTTGAAATTTTTAGCAAAAAAACTCCGATCAAATTTTAATGTCCAAATACTGAATTTAGCTCGAAAAATTGTTCACTAGTTTTTGTTTCATGCTAGTTAATTTGTATACTTAGTTCGAAAACCACTTTTCGTTTTTTCCGAATAGTAAAATACAAGTTTCGGTTTTTCGAATTTGAAAAATCCGGTCAACCGTTTCAAAAAGTTTATTCAATTGTACTCTGAAATTATGAATTAAAAATTAAATAAAAAAGATGTTTTCTTTTTTCAGAACATTTTTCAAGGGTACATAATACAAAACAAAAACTTTTGAAAAAACCAACGTTTTTGTATCTTAGTAAATTTTTGAGTCCAAAGGAATAAACCATTTTCTAAGACAAAATTTTATTTTAAAAAAATTTTTGTACTCATAAAAAATTTGCACAATTCTGATTGTACTATTAAAAACTTTTTAAACAATAAATTTTTGTTATTTTACAGTTTCTCATATATTAAAGCTAAAAAAAAAGAATAGTTTTTTAAAAACCAGGTGCATTTTTGATAATAAAATATCGGGTTATTTGATATTCGAAAAGTTAACATAAATTTCACTAAGACAAAAATAAAGACTGATATCGTTTTTCGATAGGTTAATAACCGGTTTTCTGCTCCTAGTGAAATGTATTTCAATTAAGTGGTTGAATTTTCAAAAAATCAAAACCCATAGAGCATTCAAAACCGGTATCATCCGGTTTTTAAAAACCGGCTCGATCAACTTTTTTTTATATAATTATGACTGAATGCCCATAAAATTTAACTGTACCTACCCAACGCCAAACTCATATTCTATGCTTACCTAATATATTCATCTGGCACAGGAACTATCCACAGCCGTAAATGCTGTTGTACAATGCAAGTTATCTTTTTGATGTTGATTGCCAACAGGATTATTCAAAATGACGAACCATTATAAATTTTTTATTTTAAATTAAGTGTCAAGTTGCTTGAATTTTTTTTTCTTGTCGACTGGTTAATATTGACTTCCAAAATTGTTTCTGTAATATAGATTTCCTAATCAAATTCTGAGTCCATAAATATAAATAATTTAAAATATAATTATAATTTAAAATATTTATTTACTTTATCAATTTAAGACTATTTTTAAGCATTAGTTCACAATATAGTTTTTTATCTTTTAACTACTTAATAAAAATGCATACATTAAAACAATTAACATTTAAATATTCCCTAAACAAAACAATCTGGAAATTAAGGATTCTTTTCTTATAATAAATTCTTCTTTTTAAACATAATTTAGTAACTGTTTTACAGACCTTCAGAACACTTTTCATCATCATTTAAGCAATATAATAATGATCATCATCACCAATCCGATTAAATTAAAAAAGTCTTTTCTGGACAATATAAAAGACACAGGCTAAAAAGAATGCAAATGCAAAAAATAATAACATTTTATCTGTACATTCACGACGTCCATATTTCTTTAATAATTTGCCAGATTGTGAGATAGTACCAGCGGTATTTTGTAATTCATCTCTAGTGGCCTCAACATTTTGGGATGATGCCACTAGAGTCTCTAAAGTGATGGCGCTTTTTTGTGTGGTTTCCGATAAATGCCGTGAAATCGCTAACATTTTTTCAGTGACATTATTTTCTTGTGATACTAAACTACCGCGATTATGACGTGTTGCTGCCCCGCCACCTCCCCCACGACCTGTACCATTTCCACAGCCTGCTGCATTATGTCTTTGTCTTAAATCAGTTTCTCCTGTTATAGCCATTAGTTCCTCACGATTCGCCTTTTCTATCTCCAACATTGTAGCCACGTTGGCTTTACGGAATGCTTGTAAAACTTTGGAAAATTGTTCCCGTTGAGTATCGACTTCTACGGACAAGCCAGGATCACCGGTATCTCTGGCCCAATCATTTAATCGATCAATATTTTTTCTTAATGCTGCCAATTTAGCTCTACCAACTTCATTTAATGCTTCCAATTCTTGTATTGGACCACGATATGATAGTATATCCTGTAAATAATATAAATGTATAGATGATTAATTTCCTCTTCTCTTATTGAATTAATGTTAAAGTCTGAATTGTTGGTTCTTTCTTACCTGAATGACGGCTTTTGCCTGTAGGTTATTATCTATTAATTCTTGTCTTATAGACTGTAAAGTATATTTTTCTATATCCATTATCAGTATATTTTTAAATAAAAGTTTTAACAAAAATTAATACTTATATACTTTTTATTTAAAAAGTTTTTTGATAAAATCAACAAAATAAAACAATAACAACACATTAGAGTTGTGTCGTGAACAAACTAGTTCAATTGAACTATTCGCTTATTTGAGCGATAGACATAATTTTTCACAATAATGAAAACATGAAAACAAACATGAAAATTAAGTACAATTTGTACTTTTATTGAAATTTCTCCACGGAAAATCAATTTACTATTCTTAATCATTCATTTAATTTTTCTGATCAGAACAATTTTATTTATTTTTAATTAATTTTTGACCAAAAAACACAAATAAACTCGATTCCAAGCATTTCAACTAATAAGGTTTCTCGCATTCACTATGCGAAAACTAGTGACTTTTTACCAAAATTTTATATTTAAACAATTAAGGCAAACAAATTTTTTGTTAAAATTACCCTAATTAATTGGCAACGATTTTTTTTAATATAAATAGCTCGCTATAATTTTATAGCTTAAATCATTCACAATGAGCTATTTAGAGATGTTTTTACTCTCTTCTCCAGCATTTTTTTAATAAAAAGTTTGTTTTTCGAATTTTATATAAATGTTCCATACAAATTAAAGTAGATATAGACTTGCTAAGAACTTATAGATATAGCTATTTAATAATCAAGAATGTATAAAAATGCTGCCAAGTCTTAGAAATTATTGGCTATTCTCTTTTAAATGTAAACAAAAATATTTGTCATAAAAATATTTAAAATTTTTGTATGTTAAATTTGATAAAATATTAAAAACAAATAAATTACGCTTTTTTAAGTAAAGGTATAGCGGGGCAAACAATAAAATTGCTCTAGTTTGCGTTCCCCCGAAGTCCATATACGAAAACAGCTTTCGTACAAAGACGCCCCCAAATGTTTAAATTGTATTTGTTTACAAAAACAAAGATGTATATATATATATATATATATATATATATATATATATATATATATATAAAATTCAAAAAACGAACCTAAAATTATTTCTCAAAGAATTTTTGAACTAAAAGCGCCAACTAGTTCTTATTAGTTATTGAACAAAATGGGCGCTCTCCAAAACGAGCTAGAATGTCCATGTTAAATTACATCGACACGTCTAAATGAAAGTTCTGTTAATAAAACAGAGTTGTTAAATAGGAATACACGTTAATCTTCTAAGAACCGGCAGGTCGTCAAGGTGTTTGGTACTTCAAGAAAGCATACTAAAGTTGTGTTTTTCATTAGTAAATGACATCTAGTTTTAAAATGTACTAGTTTTTGGACTCGTAATTACAAAATTAGTTCTGTACTAGTTAAATTGTATCGATGTAAGGACTGTTTAAAACATTGCCTAAATATAAGTTTTGAAATTGTCATTTTGTTAACAATTGTTTTTAATAATAAAATCTGAGTTTGCAAATTAACACATAATATTTTTATTTTAAATTAAATTGATGTGCTTTGTGTAGTGTACATCCAGTGAATGTCTACCGATAAAAATAAAATAAAACTTATTTCAGTTAACTGTTATTTAAAATTTATATTCCAAAAATTATTAAACATGTTTTTGTTGTGTGTAGTTAGTTTGGTACTTTTTTCCATTATTTTGGTACAAACTGTAAATTTACAAATACCATCAGTGGTTTGCATTTGACAAACTGTGTCAGAAACAGTATTTTTTGTTTACAAAATACCGTGCCAATACCTATTTCAAGCAAATAGTTCAAACAATTTTAAAATATTCTAAATTATTTAAAAATGGGTCGTACAAATGCTACAGTGGAGGAATTAAAAACGTATTTTAAGGGTCATAGTAAAATCCGTGAACAAAAAGCTCACGCTTCTAAGGTAAATGAAGATCTATTAACAAATTGCAGAGCAGAAAAGTCCTACATTATTGCATTTACAGGTACATTCAGTTGGTTGGAGTTGTGATGGAAGACGTTTGGCTTCAGGTTCTTTTGATAAAACAATAGCAGTATATACACTGGAAAGGGAACGTTTGGTTAGACAACTCAAACTTAATGTTCATAATGATTAGTATTTTATTGACGACTTTATTTTTAGAGTAAGGAAAATACTTATCGTGGACATACTGGTTCTGTTGATCAATTATGTTGGCATGCCACTAATGCGGATCTCTTAAGTACAGCCAGTGGTGATAAGACCGTACGCATTTGGGATATAAGATCAGGCAAATGTTCTTCAGTCACCAATACAAAAGGAGAAAATATTAATATTACCTGGTCACCGGATGGTAAAACAATAGCAGTGGGCAATAAGGAAGACCTAGTAACATTTATTGATACTAGAACAAATAAGATAAGGGCCGAAGAACAATTTAATTTCGAGGTTAGTTAAAATGATTTTAAAATAAAAAATTCAAGTTTTTATTGATTAAATTCTATTAATAGGTTAACGAAATAGCTTGGAATAACAGCAGCGACCTATTTTTCCTTACCAATGGCATGGGCTGTGTTCACATTCTTAGCTATCCTACATTGGAGTTACAACATGTTTTAAAAGCTCATACCGCTACATGCATTTGTATAGAATTTGATCCTACTGGCAGATATTTTGCTACTGGTTCTGCTGATGCTTTAGTTTCATTGTGGGATGCTAATGAGTTGGCCTGCTTACGTGTTCTCTCACGCTTAGATTGGCCCGTACGTACAATCTCTTTTAGCCATGATGGCAAGTTATTGGCTTCTGCTTCGGAAGATCTACTAATTGATATTGCTCACACTGAAACGGGAGAAAAAGTGGCAGATGTTTCAGTAGATGCTGCTACTTTTACTGTAGCTTGGCATCCTAAACAATATTTACTGGCATACGCATGTGATGATAAGGATAGTAACGATCGCAGACGAGAAGCGGGTAATCTTAAAGTTTTTGGATTCCAAGAATAATTTTAGTATTTTAATAAAAATCTTACACAGAACAAAATTTACAAAATTCTGTATGTATTAATTAACACATTTCACCTTCTGTAAACAACTTGTGCACATCCAAATGCTGGTAAATACACTCAAAATAATAAGCTGTTAAAAAAATCTGTAAAATTTATGGTTTATAATTTTTTTTAAATAAATATCTTTTTGTACTTATCTAAAAAAATATTTGTTATCTAGACCTTTAAAAAATTAAAGCGACTATTACACTCAAAATAGTTAAATCTACTGAAAATGACAGTTAAAGATGTCAAAAAAGTTTTTTTTAACTGTTTAAAAACTATCAAATAAATGCAGCACAAATAATTAACGGTGTGGTAAAAAGTAACTAAAATTTGTACTGCAAAAAATTTGAAGCAACTGAAAAAATTTTTAATTGTTATTGGTTTTAATAGAAAATAAAAAAAAACAATTTTTTTCTTTACAAAAAAATGTGTGAATATTTCATCTTTGTTGAAATCTAAAGTTAAAATTTAAAACGGTATTTCAGTTATTACTTTTTTATTTATTTGATTCGCAAACTTAGAATATATCAACAATAACAAATATAAACTAAACAAGAATTAACAAACGTTTTTAAATAACTACCAAATATAATATTAAAAATAACTGCCTCAAGCAGTATTTTTCGGTAGTAATTTTTTATATGTATCACCGTGATACTCATGGTGCTTTTTGAAATCCATACCGAAATTGGATTTGATACGAGTTTATAGAAATTAACTTAAATAACATTACAATTACGTTAATAAAACTTCTAATAGAGGGATTTATTAAATCCGAATTGGATTCTGTAAAATGGGTTTATGAAAATTAACGAAAGAAGCATTACAAGTACGGTATAAAATATTAACGTATAATGCTTTAAAATTTCTCTTAATATTATTAAATTTATTAAAAGAAACTTTAATCGGATCCGTAAAGAGGATTTATAGAATCTAAAAATGGAAATTTTCGTATAAAAAATTTCCATACAAAAAAAAAGTGAGGAAAATTTCTAAATTTTTCTTACGGAAATTACCGACATATGGGAGATTCTGATCATATTAATTTTTTTTTTCTGTAAATAACAAATTTTGACAAGCAGTTTTAGGTATTATTTATTTGTTTTTCGTTTTTATTAATATTGCTAAATTCAAAATATTTCGCGATTTTAAATTTCAATACTAAAGTTCCATAAAACGATTTTTTTTATACTTTTGGTATCATTTTTGAATTTAAGTCAATCCAACTCTGTTAAATTTTTCGCTTTTTTCGCCATATTTTTTTCAAAAGAAAACTTTTTCTTAATTCTATTGAATATTTTTCTAGACCGTATTGAACATGTATTTATCATAAGGTTTTTTTTTTTTGAATTTTATACCTATATCTATAACTACTTGTAAAGAAAACGATTATCCCTACTTACCTGACTTTTCTTTTTTTCTTTTTAACAAATATAATTGAACATTTGGGACCGCCTTTGTACGAAAGTTGTTTTCGTATATGGACTTCGCCGGAACGCGAAATAGAGCAATTCATTTGATAGCTTTTGTTGTCTTTAATAATTTATCAAATTAAAAATACAATAGTTTCAAATATTTTTATAACAAATATATTTGTTTACATTTAAAAGAGAAAAGCCAATAATTTCATATGCTTGGCAACATTTTTATACATCCTTAATTTTAAGCAAGTCTATACTTAAATTTTATATAAAGGGTGTGTGTCAAACGGTAGCAATGTTGCATGGTAAAAAATATATTTTCTATGGTGAAAAAGTTTTAAATTTTTATGTGTGAAAAATAATCGAAATTTTATTTATTTGTTTTGTTTTCATTTTGATTTAAGAGGCTTTCAAATTTTAAAACTTCAAAAATTTCTATTCTTATGTCAGAAATTCTACTAGCCCTATGGACTAGTGAAATTATATTCACCTCAAAACTGTCAAAAATTTTCCAAGAAGAATACTTTGCTTCCATTTAACACACAATCAAAATTAAAAAAAAAACCTTTGTTATTGATTGTTTTTGACATAAACACCTATAAAGCCGTTAATTATTTTTTGAATGAGGAAACGATCATTTTTGAAGCATTTGATCAAAATGAGAGTGGGACAGAAGAAGTATTGTTAAAGACGGAAGGAAACAAAGAATTACGGATAATTGAGAAAAAAAAAGAGCCAGGCAAGGAAAAAGCAAATTATGTCCCCATCTCGCGCGAATTAAAACAGAAAGAAACAGTGCTATTGATAGATAAGGATTATCGAAGAGATTTCTCATATATTTTTGGAATTTAACCATGTGGTTAAATATATGGAGAATATATGTATGCCAACTGTAATTTATTTAGGCTTCACCTAAATGCCAAAAAGTCGGTATCAAGAAAAAAGATTTTGTTTTTTATTCATCGCCATCCATAGTGGCATGTACTGTCATAAGTCATAATTTATTAAACTTTTTCAAGAGAAAAAATTGTTGTTTTGTACTGAATATCAATTTTTGTTTTTGAAATTGACTTTCTGTGCTGTATATCTACACATTTATGTTAGCCTAAGAGCAGATCTCTTTTTGTTTTGAAATAATGAAATAATTTTTGAATTTTCGTGTGCAGTTAATGCATTGCCACATGCAGCAAAACAATAATGAATTTTTCTTATTTAATTTTTGTATGAAAAATTAGCTGTATATGCCAAACAGTGGTGGAAGCGCAACCAATGTTCATAAAATGTTAAAATTACGGATTTAGAGCTAAGTCGATGGGGGATATGATACAAGATATCGGAAAACGGGTTTCGGAATGAGAAAGAGAATATGTAAAATATACATAATCCATTCCCAAATTAATTTTTAAAAAAATGGTTCAACAACCAGCTAAGGACCAGAGAACTGCAAAATCAACTTTTTTCTTGATTTAATAATAAATAATTCTTGTTCACATTTAATAATTCAACAAAATTCACTGTAGAATTAAATCAGCATCATGTTACTGAACGCGTAATTGGGATCAGTGTAAATCATATGTCGATTATGTTTACTGCAAATGTAATCACTCTTAAAAAAGTCAGCGTTGAATAAATCAGAAAAAACAACAAACAACGCATATGAGTGTATTCTAAACTTTAATTATTTTGAAAAAAGTTATCAGGTGTGAGTAATTTGTACCAATTTTTAACTTACAATTTACCATATTTTAAATTCTTAAAATTGTGGTTATTAATACAAAAAGTTATAAAATCATTTTATGAAAATTTGCAAGAATTTCGAATAAACTAATTTAATAAATAAGGCCCAATTACTGAATGTCCCGTTTTAATTTAACCAACAATCAATCTGAAACTTTATATGTGAAACAACAACGAAGATGTCGGTCAAATTTCCATGTAGAAGCTAACGGGACATTGGGAAAATAAGGCTAAGGCTCGATTACTGAATGTCCCTTTAAAATTTAAATTAAAAATTGTAATTTTTTTTTGGAAACATCAAACGATCTCATTTTTCACTAAACCATAGGAGGTGCTTTAGAAGCAATGAAAAAGTATCATAAAAGAAAACTTCCTCCCTATGACACCCCTATGTAAAAATCATTGGTTCCGATCAAAATTTTCACACCACTGGAATCAAAATTACTGCTTCTTTTTCTCTTCTTTTGCTACTTTTTTTTTTTTTTGCTGGGACTTTTTTCAATCATATGTTTTTTCTGCCAGCTAGAGCTGGCAAAATATTATCCAGTAAAAATTTGCAAACTCCCAACATCCAACATTTTCTCTTTACTGAGTATTTGTGTTAACGAACGCCCACTAGTAAAAATTTGTACAAATTTGTTGGAATTATCGAACATCATATTTTTCTTTTCTCGGTTTGGCGGTATCCGCCTTTTTTAAGTATTTCGTTACATCTTCTAGTTCAAGCATGTTAAGTGGCATATATTATAGACCATTAGATAGGTGTTCAATGTGCCTCTAAGTTGATATATTATTTGCCAATTGTTATTTTTGAACAACATATACATTTTATATTTCAAATTAAAAACACTTACATACATATGTGTATTATAATTGTTTTATATTTTTGAACCAATCCAAGATGCCAAACGATTTTGTATTTTTTGTACAAAAATCCAAAAATAAAATGTCGCGAATTGACAAAATAAAGCTGATTGCTTTCCTGAACACTAGCTAAAAACACATATTTAGGTGTTCTGCGTTGTGTCAGGGACATTGCAAAAACAAATACACGGAGTCATCATGGCCTGTTGTCCAGCATGTTTGATTGTCTACCGACCGCTTAAGATCCAAATTATAAAATATTGAAAATTTGATTTTACTAATACAGATTTGGAATTCGTGATTGGCAGCCGCCAAAAATTCCTATGTGATATTTTCTTTTTTCATATGACCCTTAATTGATCATCCAGCTATTTTGTTTCTTACAGGTTGGTTGAAAAGTTCCTGCGCTCGAAATGAAAGAATACTGTTTTTGTTACGAAATATATTTTTTTATTCAATACAATCTCCTAGAAGCTCAATACACTTGTTTCACTGATCTTCCAATAATTGTATGCCATCCTTATAATGGTTTTCCGGAAGCTCTGCAAAATAACCGTCTACGGCTGCTATGGCCTCTTCATTCGACGAAAAATGCTTTCCACGAAGGAATTGTTTGAGATTTCTGAAGAGATAATAGTCACTGGGAGCCAAATCTGGTGAATACGGTGGATGTTCAAGCAATTCGTACTTTAATTCTTTGAATGTAGCCATCGTCTAAACACTTTTGTGAGCAGGTGCATTGTCTTGAGGGTCTTTTCTCACGAATTTATTCATCCAGCTGATCCAAAAGGCTGCAATAATATTCAGAGTTGATTGTTTTACCTTTCTGAAGATAATCAATCAACAAAATTCCTTTTGCATCCCAAAAAACTGATGCCATAACCTTCTTTGCTGATCGTTGTGACTTCACCTGCTTTGCAGCTGAACGACCAGCTTCAGTCTACTGTAAACGTTCTTGTTTCAATTTAGGATCATGGTGGTAGATTCAAGTCTCATCCCTAGTTATAAAACGACACAAGAAGTCGGTTTTATTCGGCTTAAAATGCTCCAAATTACGCTGAGAAATTTGTTTTCGATCCAGTTTTTGTTAAATTGTTAATGTGTGCGGCACTAACTTTCCAAACAGTTTTTTCATACGTAATTCTTCATGTAAAATATGGAGTACTCGTTCGTCTGAGATGCCTATGACATTAGCAATTTCATGCTTAGTTAAACCTGGATCTTCACTAACCATATTATGTACCTGCTCAATGATTTCTGCTGTGGTTGCAGTTTTTGGTCGTTCTTCGCGTGGATCGTCTTCAAGGCTGGTACGACCACATTTAAATTCACCAGCCCAAAATTTAACGGTGCGTTTTGATGGTGAGGACTCCTTATACTCTTCTAACAATTGTTCATAAATTTTCTTTGCTTTTAAACCATTTAAAACAAAGAATTTAATGACTGCACGATATTAAATTTTTTCCATATTAAAAAAATCAATGACACATCAACTTTAAATGGCTTGTAAACAAAGAAAGAATTGACAGAATGACTTGCAACTTTGCATGTGTTCTCAGGACAGTTATACTAACTTGAGAGAAAAAAAAGTTTTGAGCTAGCAGTGTCATCTCTTGGTGATCGCAGGAACTTTTCAACCAACCTGTATGTGAAACAACAACGAAGATGTCGGTCAAATTTCCATGTAGAAGCTAACGGGACATTGGGAAAATAAGGCTAAGGCTCGATTACTGAATGTTCCTTTTAAAATTTAAATTAAAAATTGTAATTTTTTTTTTGGAAACATCAAACGATCTCATTTTTCACCAAACCATAGGAGGTGCTTTAGAAGCAATGAAAAAGTATCATAAAAGAAAACTTCCTCCCTATGACCGACCTATGTAAAAATCATTGGTTCCGATCCAAATTTTCACACCACTGGAATCAAAATTACTGCTTCTTTTTCTCTTCTTTACTTTTTTTTTTTGCTGGGACGTTTTTCAATCATATGTTTTTCTGCCAGCAAGAGCTGGCAAAATATTGTCCAGTAAAAATTTGCAAACTCCCAACATCCAACTGTAACTTTAATCTCTATTTTTTTTCTCTTTACTATTAATGTTAACGAACGCCCACTAGTAAAAATTTGTACAAATTTGTTGGAATTATCGAACAATTATCGAACAGGCGGTATCCGCCTTTTTTAAATATTTCGTTACATGTTCTAGTTCAAGCATGTTAAGTGGCATATATTATAGACCATTAGATAGGTGTTCAATGTGCCTCTAAGTTGATATATTATTTGCCAATTGTTATTTTTGAACAACATATACATTTTATATTTCAAATTAAAAACACCTACATACATATGTGTATTATAATTGTTTTATATTCTTGAACCAATCCAAGATGCCAAACGATTTTGTATTTTTTGTACAAAAATCCTAAAATAAAATGTCGCGAATTGACAAAATAAAGCTGATTGCTTTCCTGAACACTAGCTAAAAACAAATATTTAGGTGTTCTGCGTTGTGTCAGGGACATTGCAAAAACAAATACACGGAGTCATCAAGGCCTGTTGTCCAGCATGTTTGATTGTCTACCGACCGCTTCAGATCCAAATTATAAAATATTGAAAATTTGATTTTACTAATACAGATTTGGAATTCGTGATTGGCAGCCGCCAAAAATTCCTATGTGATATTTTCTTTTTTCATATGACCCTTAATTGATCATCCAGCTATTTTGTTTCTTACAGGTTGGTTGAAAAGTTCCTGCGCTCGAAATGAAAGAATACTGTTTTTGTTACGAAATATATTTTTTTATTCAATATAATCTCCTAGAAGCTCAATACACTTGTTTCACTGATCTTCCAATAATTTTATGCCATCCTTATAATGGTTTTCCGGAAGCTCTGAAAAATAACCGTCTACGGTTGCTATGTCCTCTTCATTCGACGAAAAATGCTTTCCACGAAGGAATTGTTTGAGATTTCTGAAGAGATAATAGTCACTGGGAGCCAAATCTGGTGAATACGGTGGATATTCAAGCAATTCGTACTTTAATTCTTTGAATTTAGCCATCGTCTAAACACTTTTGTGAGCAGGTGCATTGTCTTGAGGGTCTTTTCCCACGAATTTTTTCATCCAGCTGATCCAAAAGGCTGCAATAATATTCAGAGTTGATTGTTTTACCTTTCTGAAGATAATCAATCAACAAAATTCCTGTTGCATCCCAAAAAACTGATGCCATAACCTTCTTTGCTGATCGTTGTGACTTCACCTGCTTTGGAGCTGAACGACCGGCTTCAGTCCACTGTAAACTTTCTTGTTTCAATTTAGGATCATGGTGGTAGATTCAAGTCTCATCCATAGTTATAAAACGACACAAGAAGTCGGTTTTATTTGGCTTAAAATGCTCCAAATTACGCTGAGAAATTTGTTTTCGATCCAGTTTTTGTTGAATTGTTAACTTTCCAAACTGTTTTTTCATACGTAATTCTTCATGTAACATATGGAGTACTCGTTCTTCTGAGATGCCTATGACATTAGCAATTTCACGCTTAGTTAAACTTGGATCTTCACTAACCATATTATATACCTGCTCAATGATTTCTGCTGTGGTTGCAGTTTTTGGTCGTTCTTCGCGTAGATCGTCTTCAAGGCTGGTACGACCACATTTAAATTCACCAGCCCAAAATTCAACGGTGCGTTTTGGTGGTGAGGACTCCTTATACTCTTCTAACAATTGTTCATAAATTTTCTTTGCTTTTAAACCATTTAAAACAAAGAATTTAATGACTGCACGATATTCAATTTTTTCCATATTAAAAAAATCGTGTCATTGATGAACTTCAAATAGCTTGTAAACAAAGAAAGAATTGACAGAATGACTTGCAACTTTGCATGTGTTCTCAGGACAGTTATACCAACTTGAGAAAAAAAAAGTTTGGAGCTAGCAGTGCCATCTCTTGGTGAGCGCAGGAACTTTTCAACCAAGCTGTATACCGTCTTCAAACAAAAAAAAAATTTCATTCGATTCCTGATTTGTCTACAGTTGTTTAAAATTATAAGAACTAACTAAAAAATGAAAAATCGGTCATTTTTAACCACAATTCTTTATCTTTAAACGTGAGATAATGATCGTAGGGTACCTACCCTACGAAAAACTTTCATTGCCAGTGTACACTTATATAATTTTTTAAAATGAGTTTGTGTATTATGTATAATCTTTCATTTTTTTACATTGAATTTACGACTAGATTAAAAATTTTCATTAAACGTTATTATTAAAACCTGAGTTTTATTAAATATATTACATCTTTTATTAATTTTTATTAAATTATCTACAAAATTTAAAACAAACAAAAAAAAAATGCTTTGACAACACAACGTATGAGTAACATTTCATACTCAACAGTTTTTAATTTATAAAGGAGACCAGAATTCAGAAAAGTTATTAACAAGAAAAAACCACTTGACTTCAATCCATATGAGAAAATGGATGTGTATGTTTACATCCTTATAACAAATATTTTATCATGTATTAACACTTAACGCGTATATTTTATTTTATCGTCTGATGCATTTTTTTCTACAATGTTTTTTAGAATGAAAAAAAAATACAATTTTTCCTTTTACTTTCGCAATAAAAAAAGTAAAAATAAATGAAAAAAATTGCAAATACTTTTTATATGATGCGCTATAAACTTGTGGTGTTAGAATAAACGACAGCAAGGTAATAGTTTTTGCAAGTTCAAACATGTATTATATGTACATTAGAGGTGTTCAACATTCTATGGATATTTTTCAAAATAAGTTGAAAAGTTCTCGAACGTTCCTTTGAATATAAAAAAATAATAGCGTTCCGATTGGATAGATAAAAGTCGGGGCGGAAATCGATTGAATAGTAAAAACAAGTCGAAAAAATCAATTTCAAAATCAGATGAAAAACATCCGAATTATGCCCAGGCCAATAATGTGTCAAACAGCACTAGGTTAGAAAATTAAAGAACAAATTGTATTTTTTTTACAATTTTTTAATGCTATATTATTTTTTAAATTCACAAATACTCAAATATTAACAATTTTTTTAGTATGACTTAAAATTTAAAATTTTTTAAGTCATTTTCAAAACTCTAATTTCAAATTTTTAAAAATTTTGTTCAACAAAATTAAAAAGAAAATAAGTTTCGCACACTGGAGTTTCATTAAGTACATTACATACAACTCTTGTTTAATTTATTAAGGGAAGCGGATTTCGAGGAAAATTCTTTTTTGGCTTAAAATTTATCGACAGGGAAAAATCATCTACATTTATTAAGTTTCAATTAATTCTATTCAGAGTTTTATAACACAAAGTCCTTGTAGACTTTTTCTTAAAAATTGGTCAAAATAAAACCACACCAAAGGTAAATGACAAAGTAAATTTTTTGAAATTTTTAATATTTCAAGAAATTGATAACGAAATATCGTAGGGTATCTTCATATTTTGTGAAAGTTGACTAAACTATTTGTTCTAAGTGGTTACTAAAATTAACGAAAATTGAAAAAATCGAAATTAACCCTTTTATGTACTTGAGGACAAAAATTACCCAATACTTTTTTAACGTTAAATTAAAAATTTTTTACTTTGCACTTAATTTCATATTAAATCTTTTTATACACAAAGGAACCAAATTAGTCTATTCGTGGACTTTAGAATTCACTATTATTTTTTAACACCTCCAATGTATGTATTAGAGAGACATTTTTTTTAACTTTCATCAATTATTGCAGCTCTAGGTCCAAAAACGTATGTGGTGCGAATTTGAAGCAAATCGAAAAACTGAACGATTTTCGAAATTTTTTTAAAATTCCTACAACAAATATATATTAGGTCTGTACGAGGTAATTTTGGGTAAAGTCTGGTAAAATTAGAGTAATTAAAAAAATTCTTTCACAAAACCATAAAAATGCCCAAAATACTGCGAACGCACAAAACCACATTTCATACCCAAAAATAAACGTCAAATTTTTTTATATTAAAAACAGCTTAATTAATAAATATATTTCAAATGGCAAATATCAAATGTATTATTAAGAAGAAAAAGTTGTTTATAGCAAACTTTTATTTAACTTTAATTTTTTTTTTCAAAAATGCAAAACGGTTAATTTATTAGCAGCAGCTGATGATTTGACAATTTTACCATTTTACCCAAACAAAAAGTACGGGTAAGTTCTGGTAAAAAGAGAAACACAATTACTTTCTCATAAACACTCTCATTTACCCAATTTTTGTTACAAGAAACGCTTTCTGGTAAGATTGGGTTCCCGCGGGCACGTACGTCGATCACACCTATTGTGTGATACATAAGGTCTGTACGAGGTAATTTTGGGTAAAGTCTGGTAAAATGAGAGTAAGCAAAAAATTCTCTCACAAAAGCATAAAAATGACTAAAATACTGCGAACGCACAAAACCACATTTTATACCCAAAAGTAAACGTCAAATTTATTCATATTAAAAAACAGCTGAATTAATAAATTTATTTAAAATGGCAAATATCTATTTACATTTTCAAATGTATATTTGATTATTAAGAAGGAAAAGTTCTTTATAGTAAATTTTTAATTAACTTTAATTTTTTTTAAAATGCAAAACAGCTAATTTGTTAGCAGCAGCTGATGATTTGACAATTTTACCATTTTACCCAAACAAAAAGTACGGGTAAGTTCTGGTAAAAAGAGAAACACAATTACTTTCTCATAAACACTCTCATTTACCCAATTTTTGTTACAAGAAACGATTTCTGGTAAGATTGGGTTCCCGCGGGCACGTACGTCTAACACACCTATTGTGTGATACATAAGGTCTGTACGAGGTAATTTTGGGTAAAGTCTGGTTAAATGAGAGTAAGCAAAAAATTCTCTCACAAAAGCATAAAAATGACTAAAATACTGCGAACGCACAAAACCACATTTTATACCCGAAAAAAAACGTCAAATTTATTCATATTAAAAAAACAGCTGAATTAATAAATTTATTTAAAATGGCAAATATCTATTTACATTTTTAAATGTATAGTTCATTATTAAGAAGGAAAAGTTCTTTATAGTAAATTTGTATTTAACTTTAATTTTTTTTAAAATGCAAAACAGCTAATTTATTAGCAGCAGCTGATGATTTGATAATTTTCTCATTTTACTCAATCAAAATGTTTGTAAAAAGAGAAACACAATTACTCTCTCATGAACGCTCTCATTTACCCAATTTTTGTTACAAGAAACGCTTTTTGCCATATCTTTTTACCCAATCTTACCATGAAGTTTATGGTAAGATTGGGTTTCCGCGGGCACCCGCGTTAACGTACGTCGAACACACCTATAATTTTTAATTTTAATAATAAAAAAAAAATTAATTTACACAAATGGTTTCGGTTTGATTTATGCAACAACAATATTTTCCAATTTACAAGAATTTTTTTTAAATATTCTTAGATTTTTTCCTTTATTTCAAATATTCCAAAAAACCAGTACTTTTAATCATTTTTGATAAAAAAAAAATAGAGTTTGGAATGAATCATGACTCCGAAACGAGTTTCTCGATAACTTGTTTTATATCTGAGATATTTAGCATCGATTTTGCGCTATGTCCCCAATTTTAACATTTACTAAGGATTGTTTTGCTGCATACACCACTATTGGAAAAACGGCATTATTGATTTGCTGCATTTGGTATATATAGCAAATTTCGCATACGATAATTATAAAATAGACTTCATCACTGTTTTGCTACATTTGGCATATTTTTTAAAAATTATAAAATACACTTTATTATTGTTTTGCTGCATTACAATACGAATGGAAATCAAAAGAGAAAACTGCTTTCAGGCGCCCATAAATGAATGGCTATGCAGTAAAATGAATGTTGCAAAAACTTGTAAATAAATGTACGAAAATTTATACTATTTTTGTTCAAAATATATGACGTAGTTAATGGAAAACATTAAATAAATTATTTTTCATGCCGACTTTAAGCAATATTTATGTATACCTTATTTATCATTTTTCTCGATAACGACTTTTTGGCATATAGATCAAACCAATAATAAGCTGACTAAGTGATGATTTTGGATATTATATTCACATGAATTTTGAAGTGGCAATAACTTAAGTTATCAATTTACATCAGTTTATAGAAGTATTATTGTACCGTTAGGCCTGAAAGTTATGTGGTGCAAATTTTATAAAAATCGTGGCGACGTGCGACCAAAGGTATCCATCCATTTATGGAAATTTTTCGAAAATTAAATAATTTCTGGTTCATCATGTCAAAATCAGTTAAAAATAATGTTTTACTTGTTATAGGAATTTAAAAATTTTTTTCTTCCGAAAATCAAAAACTTTGGTCGCAGGTCGCCAAGGGTTAAGCTTTTCGGTTTTCCTCGAATTCGCACCACGTAAGTTTTACCCCTTTGTGCTGGGAAAGTTTTCATAATAAATGTAAATGAGAAGAAAAACGTTTCCCTTCAAACATATAATGCCGCTCTAATGTACATACCCAGTCAAAAATTTGCCAGTATTACAAAAAAATTATGTACTGGCTAAGCACTGGGTAGCCGTACAAATAAAATAATATTAATGGAAGAACACTTATTTGAAAAGCTTTACCAGAAGAAGTTTTACCAATATTTGTTTTACGGAAATTTTAATAGTTTTTTGAAAAAAAAAAAGTATTATTTAGAAAGTTTTGAGTTGAAGTCTGGTTACGGGTATAATTTTTTGTTTTTTTTTATAATTTTTTAATAGTCTTAAATATTTTTTTTTAAATTTATTTGTTCGTTTTTTAATGCCAACTTTTTGTTTTCCCAACGTTTGCTAGTTATTTTCCACAAGCTTTATGGCAGTTCCATATTAGTAAATAGAACCATCGGTTAGCCAGCAGTTATCATTAATCATTAGGTTTTAGCTTTGAAGTAATATATGTCAGCTTAGTGACAATCTGACGGTCTGAATTCAAATACCAGCCTGACCAAAAAATGTTTTTTTCAATTTTACTTTTAAAAATACATTTCTACATCAACAAATTTTTGATTTAGCCAACATTTTGCCAACATTGAAAATTGTATTTCCCCAGTGCTGTTCCAACACTTTCTAATGACGCTATCATTTTGGAATCGGGAAAGTATTCTTTGCCAGAACTTATTTAACCTGTTACAGTGCTTTGTCAAAGCTTTGCCGTTTGTATTTTTCTAACTGGGAAGTGCCATAAACATACACACAAACCCACATACAGAAAAGTTACAAGTTCTTCTAACTATCGTAAAGTTAGTCTTTGGATAGCACACATTTGCTCCCGTTGTATTTTGAAACTACATCAATCATAAAAATGAAGTAAAAAACTTAAAGTCGGGCATGCCGACTACATGACACCTTTTTTTAGCTAATATTTAGGTCTGAACTTTTGAAATCGACTTGTGTTAAAATTTGTTAAAAATCAGAAAATAAGAGACACACATTTTTTTTTAGCAGACCAAGCTCATGTTTTGGGATTAAGAGTGAGGTCAAACACACAGAAAAAAAAGAAAATTTTAAATATGTTTAAAGACAAACATGTTTAGAAACAACCATATATATTTATGTTTGAAATATGCTTCCATTTATTTTTTAATTTTTATAGTTATAAACGTATGCGGAATGAAATATGATCTGATAGGAAAAATAAAACAATTAATTCACAATATCAAAACAAAAAATAAGTAAAGTAAAGATACAATTCCTGAAATTATTTGACTAAATTTCATTTCAATAGATTACAATTAGTAGCCACGGTGTCATTGAAAGGAATAAAACGTCAAAAATTAATTTGTAAATTTTTGAATAATAATCCAACCAAAAACAAATATGAACTATTTTTTAATTTTTCTGAAATGCAATTTAAAAAAACTTTTATTTATACTACGATAAAGGGTTTCAATAATAGAAAATCATTTGAAAGAAAATGCGGTTCCGGGAAAAACTTTGCTTTGCAATGCAGCTGAATTTGAGAAAACATTGATCACGCAAAGAAAAAAACATGGTTGGGGCAATCATATTCGAAGAGCATCATATATTTTTGGGTTTATGGTTGTGCCAACCATAGTCGTACTATAATATGGTCTTTACAGTTACATTATGTTTCAAAAATTACCATATTATAGTCTTAAATAAACATGTTATACTGAATTTATCATAATATAATCGCACCTAATCAAGTGTTATCAAAATGTTATCATATTATGGTCCCTCATAACTATATTATGATTCCTGGATTATCAGGAAAAGTTCCTAGAAACTATGAAAAAGCTCTTTTAATTTAGAAAATTGATATTAAGGACTTTTTGAAGAAAAATTGTTAAGGAAAAAATCATAGATTCTAAGAACTTTTATTTCAAGAAAACTTTGATTCTGTGGACTTTTTTTAAGACAAATACTTAAAACTTTTTTTAAATTCTAATAATTTTTTAATAAAAAAAATCTTAGACACTTTTAAAATTTTTTTTACAAAGTTTTTAGATATTTTTCTTTAAGAAAAAGTCTTTAGAATCTAAGAATATTGATGAAATGTTTAAATGACATGTGAAAGGTATTTTCTACCCATCTGATATTTGTCCAGTTTTAGTAAACAATATATGGCATTTTATAAATAGTAAAAAAACTGACGGAACTGTTTAAATTTTGCTTTTTATGAAAACAAGACAATATTATGACTGTAAATGTTTAAGTCATGTTTTATTTGATTTATAATTATTTATTAATTATTACCAGCATTTTATCGTTGCATAATTATCATATTTTTTTCATATTCAGAATTTTTGTTACCACAGTATGGTTACAGCCAATCATGATAATAAATAGAACGTGCCAATCATAAAATAGTAAAATATTTACTAAATTATGACGGTAGTGACCATGTTGATGGTTAGAAAACCAATAACTTGGTTGTGACAAACATATCCTATTGCAGCAAACACAATATAGTTGCAGTGATTATATTGCAACCACGTTTTTTCTCTGCGTGATGGCAGAAATTGTGGGACGTACGAAAAAATCTTATTATATTTCAGATATTAAACATCAATTAACTACGTGCTCTGACACAAAAATTGTTTTCTCATCATACATTTGCACCATAGATGATGTGAACTATTTACAGAGAAACTTAAAAAGAAATGTGTTTAAAAAGGCTTAAAAGGGTGTTTAAAAAGAGTTGTCATCGAAATATGCAACTCTACCATACTTAGTATAGGGAGAGTCAAATAATGTTAAATTTTACTAAAATTTTACTAATTTTACAAAAATTTATCAAAATATAATTTTGATATTAGTGACTCAACTTGTGCTAAATATATTAAGGCTACATATTTGAAGGTGACAAATTTTCACGTAGATACATAATAACCCTATAAATAAAATTAAAAAATTGCTGGCGAAAATGAATACAAAGGGGATCGAGGTGTCTCAAAAAAAAATAGGGGTAGGGTTATGATTTGTTGGTTTTTCTTTTAAATTATTTTATAACTAATTTATTTTTTTGAGCTAAGTATTGTTTTTTTTAAGCACAAAAAAATTAATTAGTTATTTAAAAGAAAAAGGTTAAATAAAAAATAACAATTACAAAATTATTTTATGTTTAAGAAAAACATATTAATTCTCAGTCCTTATATTTATGTTATACATATGGCTCAGTTTTTATTTATATGTTATACATATCGCTCATTTACTTCAAGTCAAAAAATGTGATTTTTGAGTTAATGATGCAAAAATATGGGACACAGCATAATTTAAAACTTATCAAAAAATGGTATTGTTATCTCTTTCTCTCAATGAGTTGCGACCAATTCGGTTAACCGATTCCTCGAGTAATCGCCTCTATTTCGGGTAATGTCGAAACAAATAATTTAAAATTAAAATAATTATTCGAACCGAATAATCGATTAAAATAGGCCGATTAACCGGTTAAATTTTTAATGTGAATTTTTCTGTTTTTTTCTTAAAACTTCCTAATTTTCTTAACTTTGGCACGAAAATCGTAGAAAAAACATCAACAAAAATACAATGAAATTATTTTCAAATCAAAGCAAATGTTATATAGGCTTTCGGAAATATAATAGACAATTTTTATTTTTGTTTCAATATCTTTAACAAATAAATTTTAAATAATATAGAATTATATTTTCATGTCCAAAAAAAATGATTAGAGCTTTCAACCCTCGTATACATGCATTTCGAGCTGACAAAAGATCTCATCAGAACGCGAGGTTTTAAAAAAGCTAGAGCGTCCAAGGAGAGCTTTGGCAAAAAAAACTATTTAAATATATATTTTTCTCCTTAGCAATGAAACACGTGACTAGGTACATATATTCCTAACAAGCACTATGACGTTACTTATGTTATAAAATAGTAATATAAAATTGCTTTAAATTCGAAAACTGTATTTTATAAAAAAATAATTTCATTTAAAATTCTATGAAAAATTTATTAAAACTAAAAAATAACACATTTTGATGACGTACTCGTAGGAATTTCAGTGGAATTAATTTGTTAGACAAAAATATTTAAGAATTATTTTATTTCAATTCTTAATTGCACAAACGCAGAAAAATCGGTAAGGACATGTCTGGAATATGCGTGATTTTTATATATTTTTTAATATATAAACTATTTAACTAAAGCTTAAACCAGGTAGTGAAAGAGTGAAGAGAAACAGTGGCAGTTCTTTCAAACTTTGTTTGTGAATGTCGCAAAAACTATTCATACCATATTTTTAAGAATTTGTAATTCAATTTTTTTGAAGGCAGCTCTTGTTTATTTAGGCATTTATTTTGTATTCTAGACAGTGTCATATAAAGAAATTAAAAACTGATTTTATCGACAAAATGTCCCACTTCTATACTGCGTCAAGAGTTTTCTTCCACTGTACACTCTGATATTTTCTTTGTAAAGAGTCGTCAGATTCCTCTGAAAAAATTCAAGATTATAAGGCATAATTCATTAAAAAATCTCAGGATGCTTTGAATTGTCCTAAACAAACACTTTAGAAACCAATGCAATAGCCTTAACTTGATATTTCAGCAAAAAGCGTCTATTTGTGTTCTTATTGATGAAAGAAATACATTTATTTTGCATTAAACGACTAATTGATTACTCGCCAAATATCCGATTAATCAATTTTCTTCATTTTTTGAATAATGACCTAACCGATTAACCGGCAGGGTCGAATAATTGGAAACACTAGTGGCGACCAAAAGTATTTTATATTTTTCTCAGTAGTTCGGCTAAATCAAAAACTTTAAACGCATTTTCAGCAAATTCGATTTTTGAGTTACCCAGCAAAACCACACATTACCAAATAATGTGTAAAGTAATGTATAGCCATAGGGGCCGATGCATTATTTTACACCTTACTTCATTGATGAATTTTACAGGCGATAAGCCTCAAAGTAATGTATAGACCCATTACTTCAGAAGTGATAAACTAAGTGGTTACTTACATATATGGTTATGGGGATGGGAAAAAATATTTTTATTTAAAAAAAAATGATTACAAATATTTCAAACGATATTCAATATAAAATATCATTTTTATACATGTGGGATGCAACCAAAATAATGATAAATATAATAAACATATTTCAAAACAACTCTGGTACTTAAACAAAATGTGATAAAGTAAAAAGGTCATAAATTTGTGTTCTTTTTAATTTAATTTAAATGCAAAAACAAAATTTTAAAATGTTAAAATATTAATTTAAATACGAAATAGCTTATTTTCAATAAATTAATATTTACTTTGATAAAAAATTAAATGTTAATTCAAATATGTTATAATAATTGATTTAACCATGATTTCTTTTTTCTTTGTGTAGGGCATTGAATGGTCTATACGGTTCATTTACGACTTTTTCTAAATAAATATTTTGCTAGAAACTTTGTTACACATTTGTATAGTTGTATAGTTGTGTTAAAACTTTTAAGAAAGCAAACATTGCATGATGCCTTTTTTTCTTATTTATTTTGATTTTTTTTTTCCAAAGCAATTTCTTGGATTTTTTTTTTAAAGTTTTAGAAAAATGTTTATATATATTGAAGAGTTTAGTTAAATAAAAGTTTTTTTTTTTCTAATAGTGCAACAAATACATTTTATTGCAAAAATGTTTATAAATAACATTTGGTTTGTGTTTTAGTAGAGAGTTTTATTTTTAAAATCAACAATACATTGTATTGACGAATTATTTCACGCACAAGCGAATTTAATTGGCCTCCACGTTCAACGGATTTAAAAAAAACAGTGTATGTTGACAAGCCAAGAACCATCGCCAACTAAAAACCAACAAAAAAAGTGTAATGGCCATGATTTCATTGGCCATTACACCGGAAATTTTGCGATTACACCTCAAATTTTGCGACAAAATGTGGAAAATATGTTAGAAAGAGTACTTATATGCGAAGCAAAGAAAATGGCCACCACTTACGGGTTATCATTTTTCATACCCAGCAAATTTAAAGCTGAGGAAGAAGTAGTTAAACACTACATCTACTGAATCCGAAGTTATGAAAATTTCGGTGAATCATTAATGATTTTAACATTGGCATGTCATTGGAAGTACATAGTTTGTTTCGGTGCTATGAAAAATCGATGATCAGATGGACTTTTTCATTAGTTTATGAAAATTGTTAAATATAGGGGTTACAAAATAAATATATGGAGTGGCATTGGTTTAAAGTTAAAAATGTGATTTTAGAAACGCCAAGAATTATTATTCCGACCAGGGCAAAGTGGATATCACTGGTATGCAAAATGTGTTTTCAATAAGGCATTAATTGACTGCAGGAATTGACCATTTCTTGACCAACTAAATGATTGTTTTTTTTTACTATAATTGTAAATTGCTATAAATAAATAATAATAGTTATTAAAATTAAAAAATGTATACATATGCTTTTCAATGGAATTTTTACAAACAATTTTATTCTTATGACTTCATAAGTAATATCAACATTTTGGAAGTTGTTTAAAATGACTTCTACAAATCGAAAAATTTGCACTATTAACTTCTTTGGATGTTCTGAAAAAGAGATTCGTAAAGAATAACATCAATTTTATTTTGCTGGGTAGTTAATCAAGAATAAAAAGTACCCAATATCATATTGTATTAAAAAAATTATAATAATCGCTTTAATAAAAAAGTTATAAACAATTTAAACCATATAGCTCATTCTATGTCATCCTGTAATTATTTTTAAAATTTTAACAACAAAATCTAAAATGTTAGACATATTGTTTTAAAAATTAAAAAGTTTATTTTAACTAGACTAATATTAACAACTTTAATAAAATTCATACTTAATTTAAAAATGTTCAAAAAAATAATGCCTCGTTTACCTTTGTATTCAAATCACGAGATTTCGACTATAATCGAGATATTACACACAAAAAAAAGACATTAACTTAAAATTAATCCAAAACTTTCTTTAAAATAGTTTAAAAATTTTCCTCAATTTAAGTAATATTTTATTAAAACTTGGAAAAATTTTCTTAAAATGAATAAAAATTCCTATGTTTGGGTAAAAACGAAATTGTTTATTTACTCAGAAATAGTTCTTATCTTTCCTAAGTAATATTTCTTGATTTTAGTGAAAAAAAAAAACAAGTATATAAAATAAAAATGTATCAATTTTTAAGAAAAACATCTCAGTTTTAAGAAATTTGCATATTAAAATCTAATAAAACTAAGTTCAGTTCAAAAAAAAATTTATAACATTATTTACTCCCATTTAGTTCAAAACATGTGTCTAACTTTAAATGAGAAAGTACTTGAATTCAGTTTTAAGTAAAACTCTCTAATTTTTAAGAATTGTTTTCTAATAATTGGTTTAGGCAATTATAAACAAAAACTAATACATTTTTTCCAATGTAATAATGAAAATTTATTCAATTTTTGGAAACTGATGAACTCTTTCTAAGGAAAATTTTCATGCAACTTAGTTCACCACTTCTAAGCAAAATTCGTTAACAATTACTGCTTATACCCAAAGAAGAATTTTGGCAGTTGATAAGCAAATTATACCCACAAAGTGCCGGCATCACCTGAAGCAGTATAATCCAGCTAAGCCTCACAAATAGGGTTTCAAAAATTTTGTTTTGAGTGGAGTTTCAGTATTCAGTTACGAATTCGATATATTTGCTGGTGCCCAAAGTGACACGTATCCGGAGGGAGCACCTAATATGGGAGTAAGCGGAAATGTTGTTACACGACTCGCAGCAACAGTACCAAAGAGCCAAAATTATAAAATATTTTTTGACAATTGGTTCAACAGCCCTAAACTTCAAGTCCATCTAATGAAAATTGGTGTATTGTCTTTGGGCACAGTAAGAATTAATCGAGTCCCTAACTGCAAGCTCCCATCTGAAAAGGAAATGAAAAAACTGGGTCACGTTAGTATTGTAGAAAAAGTGACTAAAATTGAAGGAGTCAGTCTTAGCTTTGTCTCTTGGTTTGACAATAAAGTGGTTAATTTACTTTCAACTTATGTTGGAATTCAACCTATTCGACAATGACTCGTTTTAGTAAGAAGGAGAAAGAGTATATTCAAATTGAATCGCCAAAGGCTGTTGGCATCTATAATAGCTACATGGGTGGAGTCGATTTACTCGATTCGTTACTTGGTCTTTATAGGATTCAACTACGTACGAAGAAATGGTATAAAAAATTTTTTTTTCCATATGGTTGATATGTGCGTTGTAAATTCCTGGATTTTATGGCGTAAAAAGTCAGGAGAATACATGCCGCAATTTGATTTCAAGCTTGCCATTGCTAAACATTTTTGCAAGGCTGGGAAGGCCAAAAAACGTGGACGGCCAACGACCACACCATCTAACCCTTCAACACCAACGACAAGCAAATACTGTACTCCCAGCATCAGCAAAAAAAGGAAGATGCAAGACTTTCCATTGAATTCCGTTAGAGCTGACGGTATTGGTCATTTTCCCAAATGGATGATAACGAGACAACTTTGTCAAAATAATTGCTCCTTCCGTTCCTATACTTATTGTGAGAAATGTGAAGTATTTTTGTGCTACAATGATAAGAGAAACTGTTTTACAAGTTTTCAAACTGATGCATAGAAAGCCATATATGGCATTTAGAAAATACCATTGAATGCATACAAAGCCATATATGGCTTATTTTTTTTCTCGTAAAATATCCAATTATAAACATTTTTTCTTTCTAAAATATATAAATACATCCTAAATAAACACTTATTTGTGGTCTAAAAATTTTTTTGTTTAAGATGGGTCCTCACCCAATGAGTACAAGTTTAATTTCAGATTACCACGAGGTTATGTTACTTATCAATTTATTTTTCTCATCTTAATAACTTTCTTGGTCACACTTTCAGTCCTGTTAGCTCTCTTGCAAATGACTCTAATATTTGTCATTAGTTTTCTTCCATCATAGGCCAAACCTTTAGGTTGAGGACAAAAGGCAGATTGTGAATGTCAGAGTCGATCGTAACCTTTTGACATTCCCCCAGTTGGTTCGTGTATACATGGTCGATTTTAGTGAACGCAGCACTCACCAAAAAAAGTCTGATATGGTAACCGAAAATTTTGCTGTTCTTACGAGAAATTTTGCTAATTTGAGCCCTGAGCAAAAGTTTTTTAATTTTTTTTGTTGGATAACGTTTAAATTATTTTCAATATTATTTAAAAAAAAACAATAAATTAAAAATAAACTATTTAGTTTTTCTAACTTTCAAAAAAAAAAAATATTAAAGGAAACAAATTAAAGTAACCATTTAAAAAAATTATCGTGCATGATTGTAATTTTTGGTTCGTGCGTGAGTCATAAATGGCTCACGTGCCCATCTCTAATCTTAACAGTTTTAAATATTTAATATATTAAAATAGCTTAAAATATATTTTAAAAATTTTTTAGCAAAAATTTCAAATTTGCACTTTTATGTAATAATTTTATTTGCTGACTTCAATACAAAATATCGCATTCACATTTTATACATTACGGCATAATGGCTTTTCTAAAATTAACGTTGCGCTTATAAAACTTTATATTTATCGAAGGCACTAAAACTATTTTTTTTTTTCACTTAAAAAAGTTAAAATTTGTATATGCCAATTTAAGTTTAAGCTAAAAAAGTCACAAAATAAACAAGAAATGTATGTGTGATTTTTTTGTATTTTTGCAACAATTTCCTTAAATTTGTTGATTTAAGAAGATAAAGGACCCCCAGTGTTCCTTAGCCATAGATGCCGTGTGTCACTTAGGGCGTCCCTTTTTGTAGTTCTCTCAAGCAGTACCGTTTATTAACTACGAAAAGGATCTGACTGTCACAATTTATTACGTTTCAGGATATCCTGCAGTACATTTATTTAATTTGTTTACCTTTTTGCTAATTAAATTTAATCTATATTTTAAATACATGAGTTTCAATTAATTAATTAAAAGACAAAAATGTATAGCAAAAAGCTTGTTAAGAGCAGTGTCCTCACAAAGCGGAAGTCCTCCGAAAGTGGGAAAATACATACTCAGTGAGTGTAAAGTACTTAAAAATATATGGTAAAATATATTACCTTTACCATAAAAAAATTTTTATATTTATTAAAATTTTGTTTTATCAAATTTAAGGATAATTTTCACTTAAAAGAAGTGCTTTTTAACTTGATGTTAGAAAATATTTTCTTATTTTTAGGGAGTTAAGTCCTAGTTTTTAGTAAAGAAATTATCTAATGAACTTAAATAAAATAAATCTTTTATTAAAACCAAGGAAACATTTCCTAACTAACAGTAAAATTTAAGATGATGTATAAACTAATTAGGAGAAAATTTTACTGTTTCCTAATAAAAATTTAGTTCTCAGTAGTAAAATTTGTTTCTTAGTTTCAATGTAAATTTTATTAAATATTCGTAAAAAAAATAAAAAAATGTCTGGCGCCGTTTTCATTTAAATTTTTCCTCAAAATAAGTTAATTTTTCTAAATTCTAGTTCATTTTTTTTTTTGACTGCAGTGAAAATATCATGCAAAATCTTAAGATTTTCCATACAAATGAAATCCCACAAATTCATGAGATTTGTAAGAAATGAATGAAAATTTTTGCATGAAAAAGTTGCAACGCTGGTCAACTGCTGACAAAAAAATAACCAACAAAATATTACAAAATAATAAAATAAAATTATTCTTAAAAACATATTAAAAATAAATTTAAACCCAATAAAAATGTGTTACTAATCAAAGAAAATATTGCATTGTTCTAAATTTTACTTCCGGCGGAGAAAAACAGTAAAGAAAGTTTTACAAATTACCTGTTTTCCTGCCATTAATATATTGAAAAATCTTGACACTAGCTTGTAGTTGTAAAAGAAAATAAATGTACTAACAAAACTAGCGTTAGATCTTTACATAAAACAGTGAAAATTGTTGTTCGTCAAAGATTTTTAGAAATATTTTGAGGTTATTTTTAATGTTAGTTTGCTTATAAAAAACTGTGGTTTTGATTTTTGCACGAGATTTCCATTGTGATATCGGGATTCAAAGCCAATAAACGCAGCATTAAAGATGTTCATTCAAATTGATATAATAACACTGTGCAACGGTAAAAAATACACGGACTTTGAAATTTCTTTGTAATGCTATTCTTCGTGATCGCATAAACGTCATAAATGAAAAGAAGCTTAAAAAATAAAAATAATTAAAACTAAGCAAAACAACAATACAATAACTGCAACAATAATATATAAATTGAAAAATACAATGAATGTGTAGTCTAGTCAAAAATTATCCTTTTGAAGGTACAAAGAGGTTTTTTGTTCTATTTAGGGTGTCTAGACATGTTCAGAATGTATTAAATTTTGCCAAATATTGTAAGTGAAAAATTAGGAGTTACAGGGACTTATGTTGAAAAAAGTGAAAAAAGTAATATTTTTCTTATATTAAAAAAAAAGTCCAGGAAAAAGTTTTTTTTTGCATAAAATTTGTTCAACAGATTCTTAGCTCCATTATTGCCAAATTTGGTTAAGCGGTATCAACAAGTCTGAATTAGCTGTTGGACTGTCAACTAATTTTAAGAAACTTTTGGCCCAACCTCGCCAAATCGAGTATAGGATTTTACCATTCTTTGGTAGTAGAATCGGACCTACATAGCGAAAACAATTTCACCGTGTCAATTAAATTTCTTGCCAACTGAATATTTTGTTTGCAGTAACCAAAAATTTTGGTTGTTTTAAACGAATGTATTTCTAATACAATTGATATATATGGTTTCAACCCAAATTCGTTATATTAACCTAATTTCGGTAGCCATAAACAAATATATCCGTGACTCCAATTAAACCATTCGGTTGACAAGAAATTCGGTTGTCACATCTGTATATTTTTCCAAAAGCCTTTATTTGTTGCACTGTGTAATTGATTTAACTACGATTTTGTGTCTCTGCCTACCAATGCATTTTAAATTTCTTGAAAAAATTTAAGTGCCTTTTGTCATAAACTAAAATTTTTTTAAGTTCCATTTTTTTTTCTATCATTTGTCTCCATTTTAAAAAAATATACATTTAGCCTACTGCTGCATCAAAGGATATACAGGGTGGCCCAAAATTACTGAAGGGGTTTGAATTTCTTATAACTTTTTTATCAGTATTTTGCAAAGAAGAAATGGGGAATTTAAAATGGAACAAGTACACAATTGAACAACGTGCGCAAATCGTTGAACTTTATTTCTCAAATCGACGGTCCATTGTTTTGACTCAGCGAGGATATCGTCGTAATTTTAATGTGGGGTTGGACTAGAGTATTCAAAAACCGAAACCGAAAACCGGTCAACCGGTTTCTTTATTTTTAAAAACCGATCGTTTTCGAATATTTTGTAAATTCGAAGAAACCCGAAAACCGGTCTTTTTTGTTCGGTTTTTTAATTACATCACCAACTGGGTTACTTGGTCTCTTTTATTTTTTCCGAACAATTTATAATCGTTTGTTTGGTTATGAAGATTTAGATGTAAGTCTGATAGATTCCGATGAAGACTTAACAGTGGATATTCCAAATTCAAATAGTTTAATTTCTGATCTAAATAACACAATAAAGAGCATTCAAAATCCTCAAAAAGAGACTGTTCAAAATCATTCATCATTATATGTATCCTTCTCCGAGAAAAGGGACCTAGTGTGTGAAAGTGAAGTTTTTGGAAAAACGCATTTAAAGTTTCATAACGCATTATTACTGTGAACACACCTTCAGTTGGGAGATGCGATTTGGTGTGGTTAGTTATGATTGGGTGCCGACTTTGGTGACGTTTTGCCTATGTGGTGACGTATTTTTTTTTCGCTTTTAGAGTGACAATTTAAAAACAATTTAAAACCAAAAATCAAAAAAAAAGTAAAATTTTGATGTTCTTTCCATTTTTATCGATTTTATGGGGTAAATAAATTTTTATCAGAAATCTAACTCATTTCATCTTATTCTACACCCTTTTAGGCACCAGAATCCACTCTTAAGTCCAAGCCCGTTTTTTGACACACTAGGTCTCTTTTTTATATCTTGATAAATGCGACAAAAGAACTGAAAAGTTGGACAATTTATATAATTGTCTTTTGATTATTTGTCCAACATCTACTATTAGTGAAAGAGTATTTTCCACTTCTAGCTTTATTAAATTTATGTTTTTTAACAAATTATATAAGCTTTTTATTCAAATTAGAAAAAAAACGAAAAAACCGGTTGACCGGTGTTTTCTGCAAAAACCGAAACCGGTTTTTTTAAAATTCGATTTTTCGAAGAAAACCGAAACCGGTTTTTTCAAAAGTCCGGTTTTTTGAATACTCTAGGTTGGACCCTCAGAATCAACAATAAACCGTCTGGTTGCAAATTTTTGACAAGAAGGGGCAGTAAAGAACCTTTCTGGTGCCGGCAGACGAAGACAATATTGAACGTATACAGGAGAGTATTCAGAAAGATGGAGACACATCAACCAGGAGACGACATCGAGTTCGGTATCTCACAATGTTGGAAAATTTTTTAAGGCCAGCCGTGGAAAAACCATCCATCCACAAGTATGGTTTCAACAGGATGGAGCCACAGCACACTGCGAGGAACACAATGGCTCTTTTACGCCACATTTTTGGTGAACGAATTATTTTGCGTACATGCAATTTTAATTGGCCTCCGCGTTCACCGGACTTAACCGCTCCAGATTGTTTCCTTTGGAGTTATTTGAAAGGAAAAGTCTATATTAAAGCCATCCAGCAATTAAAAAACAATATACGCGACAAAATCAACAACATAACACCTGAAGTTTTGCGAAACGTTGTGGAAAATGTTTTTTTAAGAACACGAATATGCGAAATAGGAATAGGCCTCCACTTGCGAGATATAATTAAATTAAAAATATTTTCCATTAATACATATACTTTATTTAAAAAAATTTAATAATTATGTCTTAAACAAAAAGTTATAATGAACTCAAACCCCTTTGGTAATTTTGGGCCACCCTGTACATATCTCTGTGGGATTTAGCAACAAACACGTTAATTTTGAAAAAAAATAATTGATTTTTACCAAAAAATAAAGTAAATTCAGTTTCTACTAAAATAACGTTGTGTTTGCTTGCAGCATGGATTACAAACGAAAATACATACCACAAAAGCAGTACGTTGTTATGTCTGAACACATTTGTCAATTATTTTTTTTTTTTTGTTAATATTCAAAAAAAAAAAAAATTAACGAATCACGACTTAAGTTTTTGTTTTTTCACACAATTTAAGTTTTCGTTAAAACGAATTTAAATTTAGGAGATGCAATCATTGGACAAAGCAACTTTACATCTGCATCCAAGATAACAATTTTTTTGTATGTATTTTTTTTATATGAATGTCTCACCACAATGTCGTCGAGGCGCGTTGAAATATCCGATGTTTTGCCCGATGAATTTTGTGTAGTGTTTCCAATTATTCGACCCTGCTGATAAATCGGTTAGGTTATTATTCGAACAATGAAGAAATTGATTTTTCGGGTCGATTAATCGGAAAAAATTTGCGATTAATCGATTAATCGTTTAATGCAAAATAAATGTATTTCTTATACAAAAGAAGCTGCTTTTTGCTGAAATATCAAGTTAAGTCAACGGCATTGGTTTCTAAAGTGTTTGTTTAGGACAATTCAAAGCATCTTAAGATTTATAAAAGGAATCTGACGACTCTTTTTTTCAGAGAAATCTGACGACTATTTAAAAAGAAAATGTCAGACGTTTTCAGTGGAAGTAAACCTTTAAGAACGAAGTGTAGATAGTGTTTTACCGCAGTGGGACATTTTGTCGATAAAGTTGGTTTTTATATTCGTTATATGACGCTGTCCAGAATAAAAAAATAAAAATGCCTAAATAAACAAGAGCTGCCTTCAAAAAAAAAAAATACAATAAAAAATTCTTAAAAATATGGTTTGAATAGTTTTTTTGAAATTCACAAACAAATATTGATAGAACTGCCACTGTTTCCAGGCTCTTTCACTACCTGTTTTAAGCTTTAGAGAAAATATATAAAAATCACGCATATTCTTAACAAGTCCTCACCGAATTTTTTGTGTTTGTGCAATTACGAATTCAAATAAGCGAATTCTTAAATATTTTTGACTAAACAACTTATTTCTACTGAAGTTCCTTCTTCATCAAAATTTATTGATAAATCAAATTAGAAACAAAATTCTATGTTATTTATTAGTTTTTATAAATTTTTTCATGGAATTTTAAATGAAAATGTTTTTTTTTTTATAAAATACAGTTTTCGAATTTAAAGCAATTTTATATTATTATTTTATAACATAAGAAACGTCATAGTGCTTTTGTCAGCTCGAAATACATGTAGACATGGGTTGAAAGCTATATTTCAATTTTTTTGAACATTAATATATAATTTTATATCATTTAAAATTTGTTTTTTTTTTAAGAAAATGAAAAATCGAGGGCTTATATTCAAAATCCTCCATCTTAGATTTTGTCGAAAATGAGTTTTTTATGGGAAAATATTCAGTAAAACAGCACGCATTCATGGTATACAATTTAAATAACAAATATTTTTTTTTGCAATTATAAAAAAAAAATTTTATTTCTCTATCCTACATAGTAAATTTTTGTTAAATATAATTTCTTTGAATATCCTTCTTTTGCATGTTGAATACAATGCTATCGGTTTTAATATATAGAAAGTTTTGAGTTCAGGCAAAAAACATATTCTCTTAAATTAGTGGACTAATATCGAGAAATGAAGAAGAAAAAAAAAAATTTATATATAAAGAATAAAATTAATATTAAAACAACTTAAGATGACCATTTAACATGTATGCATGTGCAATGATGAAAAGGACATTGTTTTAAAAGCCAGATAAAAAAGCAAACCCCAAATGCGCGATTTTCTTCTACTGATGGAGTAGAAGAAACTTATGGAGAAAGAAACTTAAGACACTGAGAAAAATTTGATCATGAAACTAGAAATATTTTTGAAGAGTTTTGGGATATGGCCTGGGGAGCTAAACAAGTGTTTCTAAAGAGCCACGCCATGAAGAAAACAGTCAATATAAGGTGAATTTTTATAATGATCATATTGATCTACCAGTTCGTATTAAACCATATTCAAAATCTCTATATTCTGCACCACTTTCCAAACAGCCAAATAAATGTAAGAACTTAAAAAATAATAATAATTTACAAAAGGCTCCAAAATAAACTTAAAAATATAAAAAGACCATGTATCATTCGTTTTTAATATTATTAATTATTATTTTACATCTTATATTGTATTATTGCAATTACTTTAAATAAAACATGTTAAAAATTTATTGAAGTCATAAAACATTTAAATAAGCGTGTTTTATTACAAAGCAAAATAACAAAACCCTCCATTTCGACAAAATCGCCAATTACTAAAAAATTTAAAAAAAATAAATAAATAAACATATGTAAGATTTTTAAGTCGGTTTTAATAAATATTATAGAAGATCGATTCTTAAAAAACGCTAGAATACGCGAAATAAACAGTTTTGTTAATCTCCTGAAAAGTTGTGTTTTTTAAGATCGAGGCTTTTGAATATAAGCACTAATTATGTTATAGTAAAGTGGGATTGAAAACTGTTTACAAATTTTTCTACAAACTTTTTTTCTGAATGTAACTGATATCTATAGGACCCTTATTTTGGATCTCCTGAAAAATTTTACTTTCCGACATACAGCTGAAAACCACAGACATATTTGCATACCGGAGTTTCGAAGAGTTAATTTTCTAATTAATATTTTTTTAACTGAATTTATATATTGAGAAGTGCGTTTTAACAATTTTTTTATATAGATAATCATAAATTCAAAAAAATTTAAAATTCTTGAGATGGAATATATGTCCTGGGATTATATGTCTCACTGGGTTTTTTGAACAACATAAAATGGGACTAAATATCCCATCGGTAGAGATATGATTTTTTAACTTTTGCTTGGGATGCATGATCCCTATGGTAGGAAAAGGAATAAAATGAATTCTTTGAATTCATTTAAATTTTCTTGAAGGAATTCATTTGTTATTTTTAAATTTTTTTTTATTCATGTATTTTTTCAGATTTTTCATATATTTATTTATTTATTTATTTTATTAAACCTATAATTACAAATTATATTTTAATACCCTAACCGAGCACTAGCAACGAAGGCCTTCAGCTCGTTGTAGCGAAAACAGACCAGAGCCTCTGGTGGGAATCGAACCCACGACCCCCGCACTGATAAGCTAGCACGCTACCAACTAGCCTACCGGGGCGCTCAATTCATTTGTTTTTTTCTAATTTGAAGCATTAATTCGCCTAGAATTTATTCCAATCTAGTTATTTCAACTTCAGGCTAAGGATTTTAATCCCTACGGAATGAATTCATTTAGTTTTCGCCTAATTCCCTGACGGAACTTTTTCGCATAATTTTGTAAAGGAATTAAATTTTTCGCTTAATTTCATAATTTATTAACTGTTTCGCTAATTTCCTAAAGGAAATAACTTTTTCGTTTATTTTTTAAAAGAAATAAGATTTTCTTTTAATTCCCTAAGGAATTAACTTTTTTGTTTAATTTACAGAAGAAACAAACAACAAAACATGTCAAAAAATATTTTTTTATTTTTTGAAATGTATCATTATTTTAACACTAACCAACATTACCTTAAATATTCAACATTTATTAGAAAATTTATTGTTTTTTATTTTCGTCTTTCAAAGAGTTATTTCGTTAATTACACGAAAAAGTTAATTCATTCAAGGAATTAAGCGAAAAAGTTAAGTTAAGATGAATTAACTAAATTTGAATCAATTCGTTAGTGAATGAATTCTTTAATTTTAAACGAAAAAGTTAATTCATTCAGGGAATTAATCGAAAAAGTTAATTTCTTTAGGGAAATAAGCGATAATTAAATGAATTCCTTGACCAAAAGTTGAATAAACTAAATTTGAATCAATTCATTAAGTAATGAATTCTTTATTTTAATGCTTAATCTTTTAGTCAAGAAATTCGTTCGCTAGTATTAATTTTTTTCCTGGTTGTTTCATTTCGATGATTTTATTCTTTGAATTCAATTTAAGGGAATTTCTTTCTTAAGAATAATTAATTTCTTCATGCCCTGTTGCATACTAATACATCAAGCGTATGAGCAATGTAAATATTCAAAAATCACTTATAAAGGGTGTCCCAAGAAGAACGCAATTTTTAAATTTTAAATAAAACACAGATATTTAAAAAAAAATCGTGAAACTTTATTATATCGTAAGGTAGACAAAATGAGGTTATGTATGGAACAATATATCGTGCAGATGGCCGCCGCGGCTTTGCTGGCATGCACGCGATCTTTTAATGAAATTTTCAATGACCGTTTTGCATGAATGCTGCGGTATTTCATTAATGCAGCGTCCAATTTCCTCTTTTAAGGCTTGAGTCGCCGTCGGCTTATTCGCGTAAACCATCGACTTCAAAAAACCCCAAAGAAAAAAATCGAATGGTGTTAAATCGCACGATCTAGGCGGCCAATTCTGATCTCCAAAACGCGAAATAACACGACCGAGAAATGACTGATGCAGCAATTGAATTGTTTCTCTGGCTGTATGACATGTGGCGCCGTCTTGTTGGAACCACATGCCCTCCACATTAATTTCTTCAATTCTAAGCAAGAAAAAACTGGTTATCATTTCACGATACCGAACACCATTGACTGTTTGCGCTTGACCTGCCTCATTTTCATAATAAAAAGGTCCAATGATTCCTCCAGCCCAAAAACCACACCACACAGTGACACGTTGAGGATGCATTTGCTTCTCGTGAATCACTCGAGGATTTTCCTCACCCCAAATGCGACAATTCTGCCTATTGACGAAGCCATCAAGATGAAAATGGGCCTCGTCACTGAAGATGATTTTATCGGCAAAATCAGCATTTTCATGTTGTCTCTCCAATACCCAATTAACGAACTCCCTTCGCTGTCCATGGTCAGCTGGATTCAGTTCCTGAGTCAATTGAACTTTGTATGCATGAAGATGCAAATCTTTCGTCAAAATTCGCTGCAAAGTGGATTTGGAGACACCAATTTGCTGAGCTCGGTGTCGAATTGAGGTGGATGGAGTTTGAGCGACATCATCACGTACAGCTGCGACATTTTCGGTCGATCGACCTGGTCGATGGCGCGTTGTTGTCTTTAAATCACTAACAGACCCAGTTTCGGCAAATTTATCCATTAATCTCTTTACAGTTGACTCTTTTGGAGCATTATTGTGACCCCAAATCGATCGCAATTTGCGAACTGTAGGCGCAATACTTTCACCATTTTGGTAAAACAATTTCACAATGAGAATGCGTTGTTCATTCGTGTAGCGCTCCATTTTTACTAACCTCGTACCTTCTACTAGCAAGCAATAACAATTGTTCAAATGTCAAACAATGACACTTCGAATGTTGCCAGATTTAAACATTGCGTTCTTCTTGGGACACCCTTTACGTTCATGTACACAGGGATTTAATTTTGTGGATTTTTTCTTTTTTTTCAAATGTCAAAAATGACATTTCAGGCGCCATGACAAAAATATAAAATTTTCAATAAATTGTATGCATTACTTGAATAAAATCGAATTACTCTTAATTTTTTCAAAATCTGTTAATTCTCAAATTTCTCAAAGTTTAAACTTTTAATCATAAAACTTTTGAAAAATGTTGATGTCTGAATAAAATAACCTTTCATTTAAGTAAAATTATGTTTGTATTTGTGCAAGAATATTTTAAGAAATCTCTAGAAATATGATATTTTAAAAAATTGGCCTCGGTGCGGAATGTTTCTTCTCCAAGGTGACCCATAAAAACGATTTTTATTGTCAGTGCAGAATTACCTTAAAAATGTTACACCTTTTTGTACAATATGTAATTCCAAATTGAAACAACACATTTCAAAAAAGTTTAAGATTTCCTTTTTAACTCATAATTTCAACACTTTTATAAAAAAAAAACTTTAATTAAAATACAAGTATTAACTGCGTTTGTGCTGCAAGATATTAACGTGTGCTTATGTCATTCCCATATAAATTTGGCATAAGTAACGTTAAAAGAGTTAATTTTAATTAGGAATGACTAACACAACGTTGATAGTTTGCCCCAAGAACACAACTAGTATTTACAGAAAAATTAAATTTATTATTTCGAAAACAATTAAATTTAAACATTCCTAGGTTTTAAGAAAACTTTGTTTACAAACATTTGATAGCATTTTTACTTTGTTTGCTACTTATAATGACAACAAAAAACAAAACAAAGTAAGCAACTACTAGCAGTATAAAGTTTGCTAAAACTTGAGTCATAGTTTACAAAACATATTTAAAGAAATTATGAAAAGACATTTTACAAATCACCTAAACATTTTCTTGTAAATATTTCATGAAAAAATACTTAAACATTTGTTATCATAAAATGTTGAAAGAACTTTAAAACAAGAAAATTTAATGGCAATAACTAACAACTGCACAATGTATACTACATGAGAAAACCCTGTAATAAAACCTTTTATTGCAAGTAAGAGTAAAATCAATAAACTTCGTAATTAATTCACAAAATAACACACAACAATTTGTATTTGATAAACAAATCGTTGAAAATATTTTGTTTTTTCTTTTTTTCTTTGAATCAATTGATTTATTTTACCTATGTATTTCATAAGCAAATTTATTGAATATTACTAAAAATTCAGCAACAGATTTTATTGAAACTGCAAAAATCGTCATCACAGGAAATTTAATATATCTTTAATTGAATTTGTGATTTTTGTATTTTCGTGTTTTTATACAAAAAAAGTAGTTTATAATTTAAATATTGTATATATTTTTGTATGTGTGCTTATTTTATATATAACATTATACAAGAGAATAAATATTTTTCTAGCTTGCTATAAAAAAGTGCACTGAGAGAAGCATAGCAGTTGGAGTTACAGGAAACTGTTAAAATACCTACTGTTATTTATACTCAAAGAGTGTACAATTTTTGCTGAATATGCAGAATATTACAAAAAGAGCGTATTACAAAAGAGCGTATTACAAAGAGAGCGCCAGAGAATGTAAAATGAATGTAAAATACCGAAAATATGTTACTCCAGAATGTTAATGTCAAGTTTACCTTTATGTTAACTGCATATTCATATTTAGCATATAGGCATAACATTATTAAATTAATTAGTTAAAGGGTTGAATATTAAATTTTTTCATCAACCACTACTTTATTTATTTTTTATTTTCTTTTTGTATGTAGACCATCGCAGTTCTCAAAAACCAGAAGCACTTGAAATTCAAGTATTATGCCAAGGCAATCTATGTTAATATGCAATAGATTTTAAAGAGCATTAGTTTTAAATAACTGCTGCAGTAGTAGCTTAAATTTATTAAAGTTCATGGACAAGATGTGTAAAGTATAGGATTGTTTACTTGAACTAAAAATTGAATTGAGTCTTACACCCACATTTTCGGAAAAAAAACCCTTCATAATTGCGAACGCCATTTTAACATTTAAACAGATTGTGTGAAAAATTCTGGGAATTATGAAATTTTTCCATATAAATTTTATAAACTATTGAACGTTTTGTTCTACTAATTGACCACAAAATGTTTTCATTCAAATTTTTAAAGGTCCATTCACAATGCATATATTTTTTTGTTTTTAGTAAAAATGAAATTATGAAAAATGCAAATCTTAATTAGGTCTAAAAATATTACGGTAGATTCGGACCATAAAAATAATAATTAAATCTTAATTTCACTCAAAAAACTTGGAAAGTTATTAAATTACAGTTGTGTGTATATTAATCAGTTGATGTTTTTAACTATTATTACGGTTGCTTTTCCATGGAAAAAGTACAAAACAAGCATGGTTGCACTCACAAAAAAAATTCTGTTATGGCAACTGAAAATTTACGGGAAATTTTGCTAATTTGAGCCCAGCTGTATTTTTTTTGTTAATCTGAGCACCACATGTCTGCAGACGTGTAGTGCAATGAAATAAGTAGAAAAAATTAACAGCCGCTGCTAAATTTTAGTAAAAATAAAATAGGTTTGCTAAAAAAAGCAAAAAAAATGTACTAAATATTATTCATATTAGTACAACCAAAAAAGTATAAAAAATTAGTAAGCACTACTAAATATAGAAAAATTTTAATTTATAAAAAATATTATTAAAATGCATAAATTAACTTAAATATTTTTAGATACACTTGTTACACTTTAAAGCTGCACATTTCTTTTGAAATTGCCTTACGAATTCGAATATACAAATTTATATGTTTTTTTATCGAGCAACATTTTTTTATTTAATTAATATATTTTTTTCAAAAAATATTTTAGATAAAATTAAAAAAAAAATCAAAGGCTAAAAAATAGTAAAAACATTAACGAATTTATCATTTATTTTTCATTTGCTAATTTTTGTTTTGAAAATTAGCAGAAAATTTTTTGGATTTTAAGGTCAAATTTTAATTGTTTTAAGGGCTGATTTTTTCAACTAAAAAAGCTTTTAGGGCTATTTTAAGTGTATGTTCTATTTTTAGACATAAGTCTGTTGTGAAAAATACCTTCACTTGTATTAAGTTTGTATCTATAAGTTTTAATTATTAGAAATAACATTTCCTTGAATATCCCATTTTCAAATTAGTAAATTTTTTTTGCTAATTTTAGCAAATCGGTATTCAAATATTTGTTAAATAATTTCTGAAATTAGCAACAAAAATGTGTAAATATTCTGAAAAATTTTGTAACTTGTAAAATGTATATAGCAAAAAAAATTTACTCAATAACAATTTTTTTACTAAAAATTAGTAAAAAAAAATAGTAAAGTAGGATTGAAAACCGTTTACAAATTTTTTTACTAACTTTTTTTTCTGAGTGTTGTATCACAAAAAATAACGAAAAGGTGATGTATTCGTTGTAAATACCCAACAAACAATACGTTCCGCTTACATTCCGTTTTTGACGAACCGTTTTCGGACCTACATGCCGTGTGAAAATCTTAGTTGTGTAAAAAACAGAGTTGACTCCGTTTTAAGGACCCATATCCGGTCCTTATTCGTACCATTTTTTTTTTTTTTTTTAACAAAAGCATATTTGTATAAATACCTAAATTTTTAAATTATGTACTTTAAACTTTTACAAATTTAATTAAATGCTATATTCATCTCCGGTACAATTACGAGGGCGGATCAATAAGTCCGTGACTTTCCGAACTTCTCTCGTAGTTATATGAAATGCAACACTGCTCAAGTACAACCTGTTAATAGACTACAGTCAAATTTTGAGCAAGTTCCGTCATTTACTTTACGTTTAACAACAGAATTCCACCGAGCCATTTCTTTAGGTTTGGAAATAGGAAATAGTCACTGGGGGCTAAGTCCGCAGAATAAGGTGAATGAGGGGGCAATTCGTAGTCTAGTTCATGGATTTTTGTCATGGAAACAAAGCTGTCACACGATTCCGTTGGTGGTCGATTGTGAGCAAACGCGGCAGCCATCTTGCGGAAAACTTTCTCATACACAAGTGATCGTTCAAAATTGAAACCACTTAGCCATGTGAGATGCCTATGTCTTCCACAATCTAACGCACTTTTAATCTCCGATCGGCCAACACCATATCGCGAATTTTTTCAATTGTTTTGGGTGTAGAAACCTCAACTGGGTGTCCAGAACGTTCGGCATCTCCCGTGCTTGTAAGGCCACAACGAAAGTCCGTTAACCACTTTTTTACCATTGAAATCGTTGGTGCATAGTCGCCATAGTATTTACCAAGCTTTTCCTTGGTTTGATTGACGGTTTTTTCGCAAAAAATAAATGACGGAACTTGCTCAAAATTTGACAGTAGTCTATTAAAAGGTGGTACTTGATGGGAGCAGTGTTGCATTTCATATATAAGTCACGGAAAATTTATTAAAAATATTTTTCAAAACAAAAATTGGTAAATTAAAACAAAATGAGAAATTCATTTGTTTTAACCATTTTTTAAGCCTTTTAATTTTTTTTTTAATTTTGTCTAAAATATTTTTTGAAAAAAATAAATAAATAACAGCATTTTTGTTTGATAAAAAATATACAAATTTTAATATTTGAATTAGTAAGGCAACTTCAAAAGAAACTAGCAGCATTAATGTGTAAAAAGTGTATCTAAAAATAATTAAGTTAATTTTTTTGAAAAATTAAAATTTTGGTTTATTTTACAATTCATTGAGTTTACAGCAATTTACTAAAATTTAGTAGGGCTTACTAATTTGATTGCACTAATATTAAGAATATTTAGTATTTTTTTTGCTGATTTTAGCAAACCGATTTTAAATTCCACTTTACAGAAGGCTTATTAAAATTTAGTAGCGGGTACTAATTTTTTCTACTAATTTCATTGTAATGTAATTCTACTAATTTCTACTAATTTCATTGTAATGTAATTTCACGTCAGCAGACATGTGTTGCTAATATTAGCAAAAAAAAAAAAACAGCTGGGCTCAAATTAGCAAAATATTCCGTAATAGCAGCAAAATTTTCAGTTGCAATTACAGATTTTTTTTGGTGAGTTTATTAGTTTTGTTTTAATATTTGTGAGCAATACAGAACCATCATCATCGAGTTTTTATTGCTGCATATTGATGAATTAGGACTGAAGTAGATGTGGCGCAATTTGTCGATTTGACGTGTCCAGCACGATCGCCCTATTAAATCGCACTTTTATTCTTGGATTTTTTGAGTCACTAGTCTATATGAGACAGCCATAGTCTCTGGAAAGTCTCAAAGAGAATATCCCAAAAGAGTGCGAGAACTTATGGCCCGAAGTTTTCTCTCGAGAACGATGGAAAATGCGGTAAAAAGAGCCCAAATAATCATCAAAAATGTCGGCGCCCACTTAACCGAAATAATATTCAAAAATTAATGCAATACAACTTAAAGGTCCAAGTACACATTTAACAAAATATAGATTATGTCGTTTTATTTTAAAGATAAAGCAAAACAAATTCTGCGGGTCCGCCTAAGAAGTCCTGACTTGTTAATTTGAAATGCATAAAACCAAAAGGAAATAATTGTGTGCAACACATAATGAAAGTAAAAATTCAATTTCAATTACGCATTTCTTTAGAGTTAGTGGTTGGCTGGATGTTGATAATGAAATAAAATGTGTTTTCTTTTTTTTTCTTAACTTTTTCGCTTTTTTTGCATGCAAAAGAAATCATTTATTATATACAGTAATTGAAATCTTTTTCAGACATGTACAAAAAAAAATGTATTTTAAAATATTATTCAACTTCTGTAGTTAATTTTAAATTACAATATTTTATTATATTATAAAATCATTTCAGTTAATAATACAAAAAGAAATTATAGCTAAATGTTTTTGCACTCTAACTGCTGAGAAAAGTACAAAACACTTTAAGTCGCCACTAATTGAGAAAGAGATCATGGGATGAAGCTTATGCTCTGTATTTGGTGTGACCAGCTCGGCGTAATCTACTACGAGCTGCTCAAACCGAATATAACGATCTCGGAGGAAGGATATCGGACTCAACTCATGCGTTTGGGCCGCGCACTGAAGCAAAAACTGTCATTTTGCAGCATGATAACGCTCGGTATTGCAAGACCGATCAAGTCCTACTTGGAAACGCTGAAATGGGAAGTCCTTCCGCACCCGCCGTATTTTCTAGACATTGCTCCTTCGGCCTACTACTTATTCTGGTAGATGACACATCCCAGCAGAAATTCACTTCATATGAACAATGCAAAAATGGGTCGATAATTGGATTGGATTTTTTTATTTTCGCGAATTAAAATTATTTGATTATTATGATTCGCGAATTATATTAAGTACGTGTGTAAGAATACTGTGGGAAACGGACCTGTAGGAGGAAGGGAAGGGCGGGGATAAAATGTTCTACAAAAATGTTGGCCACAAAATTATACTATATATGTCAAAACACCCCAAAACCCAAAACTTAACACAAACACCAAAAACCAGGAAAATTCAAGATTGCTCATCAGATTTCTAGACAGATTTTGGGATGACTTACATTATAATTAAGTTATCCCAAAATGTGATTAGAAATTTGATAAGCAATCTTGAATTTGATTGGTTTTTAGTGTTTGTGTTAAGTTTTGGGTTTTGGTGTATATAGTAGAATTTTATGGCCAACATTTTTGTAGAACATTTCATCCACGCTCTTCTCCTTTTTCAGGGTGTTTTTTACAATTTTTTAGAATAAATCCCAAAAAATGCCGTTATAAGGGGAAGTTAGAGGGTTAAAATGTTTGCCATACCATTATCTACAAAGTTGCTGAACATACCCTACACCTCAGATGTAAAGAAATCATAGATGTAAAGAAATCATAGTTTTATATATCGATATGCTGCAAGAACAGGCCAGGGCTGGGAAGTTAGAGGGTTAAAATGTTTGCCATACCATTATCTACAAAGTTGCTGAACATACCCTACACCTCAGATGTAAAGAAATCATAGATGTAAAGAAATCATAGTTTTATATATCGATATGCTGCAAGAACAGGCCAGGGCTGGGAAGTTAGAGGGTTAAAATGTTTGCCATACCATTATCTACAAAGTTGCTGAACATACCCTACACCTCAGATGTAAAGAAATCATAGATGTAAAGAAATCATAGTTTTATATACCGATATGCTGCAAGAACAGGCCAGGGCTGGGAAACCACCTCTAAAATGAAATTCCGATGTATTCTGTCAAAACGCCGACACACGTATATATTATTTTTTTTTGGTCTCCTTAACAAGAATCAATCGTCGGCATCCCGTAAAGTTGGAAAAAGTTTGAAATTGTTGTACAGTGTAATTTAAAATCATGCTAAAAATCTTGCACTTTAACATTGAATAAAGCCAGATAACGTTTTAGTCTAGTTTATATTGATTCGACTGAATAATTTATTTTATGGTTTATTCTACTAAAATTTATTTTTTGAGTTTAAAATTGATTGAATAAAGTGGAAAATTATTCAATCAATTGAAAGATTATTTCGGATCGATTTGTTGAAAACTAAATCAAGCATTAAATAACAATCGTATTGTCCACCACCAGGGACTAAAAACGAACCCGAACCCAAACGGGTTTAGGCCCATTGTTTATAAAAACTTTGAACCCGTTCAAAAATTAAAAAAAAATATTCTTGCTTTTCATGGCGTGAGAAATGTTTGATAGGAAAATCATAAAAAACATAACATTTATTGCATTCCAGTTTGCATTGCTTGGCACCATATCTAGTGCTTCTTTTAAGCAAATACTTTGATCAATGCAGAGCTACCCAGCAAAAACATGGTAATGACATATCATTACTTTATACATTACATTGTAATAAGTACTCCTTACATTTAGCATTATTTTCAAAATAAAAATAATGTTTTACCTATAATATGTTACTTATTTTATTATTTTGAATTAAATAGTAATAAGTTACCTGTAATGACTTAAATATTAAAAATTAGTTTAGAGTATTGTGGAATTAATTTATTTTAACATATTTGTGTTACGACACATCTTATATAATGAATTTTGGTATTCAGATTGGTAAAAATTGAATTTAAACTGTAGTTCCGAAATATCATTTTTATAAAATTTTTCAAAATTGTAAAGAGATTGAAAACTTTGGAGACCAAATTTGGAATCAGAAGAAAAAATTTATAAATATCAAATCAAATAAAAATTACTTGAATTTCAATGCTTATTAAAAAGTTTAAAACTGAGCAAATACTTCCTCTATATGCATGTCCCATAGTGTCTCAGTATCCTGTAATAAATGAAGTGAACCAATTCAAAATATCTCGATGTTTCTAAAAATTAAAGGAATGTACCATGTCCTACCAAAATATTGATCTTCTGTGTTGTCTAATAGGATTCGAGAAAATCGTTCCAAAAATTTTGCAAAAACTTAAATTTTTTTCATGAATTTGTGGTGATCATATTGGCTCTGAGACCATAAAAAAATAGTTAGTATTATGTGAAAGTAACAACTATCATCTGTCGATACAAGCCATATTTAAGAAAATCGGTTAAAAATTGGGAAAAATACGACAAAAACTAAAAGTGGGACATTAATCAACCATTGGCTGTCAAAGGGTTAATTTATATATTTCCTTTTGGAATTTGGAAGAAAAGCGGATTATAAATTGGGATTCACAACACCGCATCGCATTACCTTGTCGCTTACTTAAAGTTAAATTATAATTGGCTACCAGGAGTTCAAAAATAATGCATTGCTCAATTTCTTAAGGATATATAAACAATAATTGGTTATTAGTAAGCAATATAAAGGGTAATACGTGAAAACTTTGGAGTTTAGATTACTATACTCATTATTTGGTAAGGTGTGGTATTTCCAAAAAATTGCTAACACCAAAAATTTCTTCTTTAGCTAAAAAGGTTTACTTGAAAAAAAACCGAACAAGACTGTCAAACTATACAGAATTCCAGTTATGACATGGTTCAAGCTTTATTGGAATACAGAAGTTTTTGTTCGGAATTACTGGATGCTGCATTAATTATGAATGATAATATTTGGAATATTTGAAACTGCAAGAAGAGCAGATGACTTTAAGCGATTTTTATGGAATCTTGCTTAGTTTTAAATTAGAGCCAACAAAAACATTTTTACAATAATTATATTTAAATATTATAAAAAGAGAAAACCACTTTATTAAAAAATCCACTTTTGATTGCAGCATTATATCTAGATAGCAGATTTAAATTAATGCTAAGTCCAGAAGATGTTTAAAATGCAAAAAAACATATTTTAAAAACAATTAAAATTTTTAAAAAATTTGCAAATGGAAAGAGAAAAAGAGAATTTTATAAGAATGTTTCAACAGTTGTCATTTTTATTGTTTTTGCTTGGTAAATAAATAAATGAGAGAATCAGTATCTTGTTCTTCAGAAGATATGCTCGGACAAGTTCATTTTGTTGCCACACTCACCAAAAAAAGTCTGTAATGGCAACTGAAAATTTTGCTGTTATTACGGGAAATTTTGCTTATTTGAGTAGAAAAATTAGTAGCCGCTACTAAATTTTAGTATACTTTTTGTAAAGTGGAATTTCAAATCTGTTTGCTGAAATCAGCCAAAAAATTACTAAATATTATAAATATTAGTACAAAATTTAGCATCAAAATTCTTTTATTTTATTTTTTTTAAAGAATATTTTATAAAAAATTAAAAAAAAAATCAAAGGCTAAAATATTAAAAATTGTTAAAACATAAACGAATTAAGCATTTTGTTTTAATTTGGTAATTTCTGTTTTGAAAAATATTTTAGTCATTTTTTTTTTCATTTAAGGTCAAATTTTAATTGTTTTTAGGGCTGATTTTTAGAACTAAAAAAACTTAAAATAGCACTAAGAAAACTTTTTAGTGCTATTTTAAGTGAATGTCCTATTTTCAGACATGGGTCGGTATATTCACTTCCGATCCCTTTTTAAACCTATGTAACATTTTAGGGCAATTTAAGTTTATATGTATAAGTTTTAATTTTTAGAAATAACATTTCCTTCAATATCCACTTTTTTAAAATTAGTATTTTTTTTTTGCTAATTTTAGCAAATCGGTTTTCAAAAATTTGTAAAATGATTTCTAAAATTACCATCAAAAATTTGTAAATATTATGTAAAAACACTGTAATTTGTAAAATTTAAATAGCAAAAAGATTTGCTAAATAATATTTTTTTTACTTAAATTCAGTACAAAAATAGTAAAGTTGGATTGAAATCCGTTTACAAATTTTTCTACTAAAAAATTAAAAAGAAGAAAACTTAAAAAATGTATTAATTATAAAATTAAACGAAAATTTCTTTGAAAAATAATTAAATTTCCTATTATTAAAATATTTATACTTTTTTTAAATGTTGAACTCGAACCCTGAATCGAACCGAACCTAAACTTTTTATTTCGATTAACCCGAACCTGAACCCATTTTTTCAGGGTTTTAGTCCCTGTCTACCACTAATCTTAAGTTAAGGTTGTAAAACATGTTTTTTTTTATAAAATTTTTAAATTGATGAATATATGTTTCATTATTAATCCTAAATTATGACAATTCCATCCTTTCATGTAAAAAGTTATTATAAATAAAATTTTGTTATGGTTATTTGAATAAATTTGCTCGTTATACATTTAAAAAAAAAAAACATTTTGTACAACTAAGTTACTTTATGCATAAAATGTAATATTAAAATTTATTACAAACTGTAACTGTTGCATTTTGTTCAAACTACCAAAATTAACTTTTTTTGATTCTAAAATTTTATTCTTTCCACCGGCTCGTACATACAGCATTCACATTTGTTTCCTCAACACAACTCTCATCTTATTTAAATGCAGTTACCACAGTGATACCTGTGTTAAATTTTTGACTTCAATATAATGAAATTTTAGTTTGTAATTGAAATAGTTTTAAATATTTTGCAGTAGTAGTTGTGTAAAAAAAAGTTTTAGGATGCAATGCGTTTAGACTATATATCACTGATATTTTTTTCTTAAATAAATTTTTATAAAAATTATGTGAAATTAATTTTTTGAATTAACTCTAGTAGTTTATGATTGAATTTAAAAACCAAACACTTGCCAACCTCCTATTTTTCCAAGAGCCCTAGTGACACAACATATTTAAAGGATTGTCTCAAATGTCATATTTACTCTGACGTCCTAAATGCGGTAGAACGTTAGTAGAAAATGGTGTACGAGTGTTTGTTATTAAATTAAGTTTAACAGTGAAAATTGTAATTTATGATTTTTAATAGTTTATGTAATAGAAAGGCATGCTTATACTTTTATGGATAATAATAAAGTATATATACAGGATTGTACATGCGTACACGTAGAGAAAAAACATGGTTGCAACATGATCACTGCTACTATATCAAGCTTGCTGCCATAAGGTATGGTTGTCACAACCATGTTATTGACCTTTTAACCATCAACATGGTCGCTACCATCATTATTATAGTAAATATTTAACTATTTTATGATTGACACCTTCTATTTTGTAACATGATTGGCTGTAACCATACTGTGGTAACAAAAATTCTGATTATGAAAAAAATATGATAATTATTCAACCATAAAATGCTGGCAGCAATCAATAAATAATTATGCATAAAATATAACATGATTCTGATATTAACGGTCATAATATTGTCTTGTTTTCATAAAAACGACAATTTGATCAGTTCAGTCAGTTTGTTTTTATCACAAAATGTATTAAAAAATTATCATATATTGTTTACTAAAACTAGACGAATGTGGCATTAAAACAATTCATCAATTGACCCATTAAGATCCAGATAATTTTTTTTTTTAACTTTAGAAGATTTTTTTAAGGGGTTTCTTATACATATAATATTATTTACACTAATCAATTCATTGTCAAAAAGATTTCATATAAAGATTTTATATTTTTTAATTCGTTTTAATAAAAACGATGAAAAATATTTTTTTTAAAAATATATTTATTAATTCATTTTTTGTAAAAAGTTCTAATAATATTAATAAATTATTTTTTATAAGAAAAAGTCTGTAGAACCCAAAATTGTTTTTGTACGAAAAGGTTTCTTGCACAAAATACTAGATATTTAGCAACATCATAATATGTTTATTTAGAATCATAATATGGTAATTTTTAAATCAAAATATAACTGTAGGAACCATATTATGGTGAAATTATGGGTATTATATTATCATAATATGGTAACCATATTATAGTACGACTATTGTTGGCACAATCATAAACCCAAAAATATATGATGCTCTTCGAATATGATTGTGCCAACCATGTTTTTTCTCTGCGTGTATGTATGTATGTATACAGAGGAGAAAGGAATAAACTTTGTAAGTTTTTTTTTTAATATAACTTAATTTTATAAAGCATTTTTGCTATGGAAATTAAAAAAAATATATAGTATGTATTGTAAAAAAATACTCGTATTATACCGAGACCTTATATTCAATACCCTCTATGAATTAATTTCATGAAATACGCTTTTGAAAAACTCTTCACAGATGATAGCTACATCTCTGGCAAAAATTTCAGAGATTCAAAATCAATCTTGATACTTTATTACGAGGGTGGGTCAAAAAATCCGGGACTTTTTGAATGAAACACAGTTTTTTTTTTTGCAAAAAAAAAATATTTTTCAACATATGTAATCTCCTTTTAGCTCAATACACTTAGTCTAACGTTACTCCAATTTTTGTATCCCCTCCAAAAAATATGATTTTTCGAGGTTCATAAAATAGGCATTTGTTGGATCAAAAATTTCATCGTTGAGCTCCAATCTTTTTCCATCGAGCCATTTCTTTAGGCTTGGAAACAGGAAATAGTCACGGAGGGCTAAATCCGCAGAATAAGATGAATGAGGGGGCAATTCGTAGTCTACTTCATGGATTTTTGCCATGGAAACTAAGCTGCCACACGATTTCGTTGGTGGTCGATTGTGAGCAAACGCGGCAGCCATATTGCGGAAAGCTTTCTCATACCCAAATTGAAACCACTGAGTCATGTGAGATGTCTATGTCTATCGGCCAACACCATATCGTAAATTTTTTCAATTGTTTTGGGTGTAGAGACCTCAACTGGGTTTCCAGAACGTTCGGCATCTTCCGTGCTTGTAAGGCCACAACGAAAGTCAGTCACGAGGTTGTATGTTTTGAACAGCTGTTAAACGTAAAGTAAATGACGGAACTTGCTCAAAATTTGACAGTAGTCTACTAACAGGTGGTACTTGATGGGAGCAGTGTTGCATTTCATATAAATACGAGGGAAGTTCAAAAAATCACGGACTTATTGATCTGCCCTCGTAGTATTTCTTTATCGCTATCAACCATAAGATTTATTTTTAAATGCAAACGTCTATCAACCACATTAGGGTTATCGATTTATAAAAAATACATTATTACTACATATTTTAAACCAAGTTGTTTCCTATAACTGTTTATACATTTGCACTTCACATATCAAGGTCATTTAAATACTTGTTTATTAGTGTGTACCGCAAAATAAATTTAACGGATTGCTAAAGAAACTGCATTCAATAAATGAATTTTGACATTAAGACTACAAAATATAACGAAATTTATTTATCTACCACTATTCAGCTAAAACGCTGCCATTTGAAATACAACTTTGAATTTAAACATCAGTTATTTCTTGACTTTTTTAGTTTGTAAATATAAATAACTGTTTTGCAGTAAGATTTTTGTCTCGGTATGTAATGGAATCATACAATTTATAACAAATTGTAATAAAATATTGTATTGTAATAATTAGACAAAATGTCTCAGAATTAAAAGCCGGCGATACTACCAGAATGTCATTACTTTTATGATAATTTAGTTGTTACTATATGCTGAAAAATGTTGAAGAAAACGTTAAAACTTTAACAAAATTACGAATTATAAAATTTTTCAAATGTGAAATACCCTCTATCACCCAAAAAAATATTTGAATTTTTGAATTGCAATATCTTTTATCAAACATAGCGCCGCAAATAACGTAAAATATTATAATATTAATAACAAATTTATTTTCTGAGCTTCAGGTTTTTTTTTAAGCTCAAAAATTAAGTTAGTTATTAACAAAAGAAAAAGGTTAAATAAAGGATAATATTATAATATTTTTATAGCAGATATATATCAGTTTGTCATTCCGTTTGTAACATGTCGCAATATAGGTCTAAGGCCCCATAATGTTTATATATTCGTTATCCTAATGCAATTTTAAGTCGATTTACCTAGATTAATGGACATTCACCCGAGCAGTTTGTTATTGAAAATGAACAAAATCGGTCCAGCGATTAAAAAGTTATGATTGAAAATGTAAAGGTAGAGGGCGGATCAATAAGTCCGTGACTTTTTGAATGAAACACAGTTTTTTTTTGCAAAAAAAATTATTTTTCAACATAATCTCCTTTTAGCTCAATACACTTAGTCCCACGTTTCTCCAATTTGTATCCCTTTCAAATAATAGGATTTTTCGAAGTCCATAAAATAGACATTTGTTTGATCAATAATTTCATCGTTGAAGCTAAATCTCTTTCCAACGAGCCGTATCTTTACATTTGCAAATATGAAATAGTCACTGGGGGCCAAATCCTGAGAATATGGCGGATGAGGTTTCATCTCGTAGCCCAATTCATGGAATTTTGCCATTGAGACTACACACATCACACGATTACGTGTATGGTCAATAGAGAGCGAACGCGGCACCCATCATGCAGAAAGCGTTCTTAAATCTAACTCATCATTTAAAATCGAAACCACACTGCTATATAAAATACCTATGGCATTAGCAATCTCATGCACTTTTACTCTTCGATCGGCCAACACCATATCGTGGATTTTTTCGACATTTTCGGGTGTATTAACCTTAATTGGTCGTCCAGAACCGTCAAATATTCGGCACAGCCGAATTTAAACTTTTTTTCGCTTGTTTCACATAGGATTTTGTAGTCATATTTAACCATGGTTGGTAAGCATTAACTGTTCATTATAACGGTAGTTTTCTAACACGCTCTGATCAGTACCGACACAAAAATTTAAAAACTACGATTTCAATCGTCACATGATTCATCTAATATCACGGGGTTTATTTCATAATACAACCTGTTACATTGGGTTATATTTGCAAAATACCTTTATAAATCGGTGTTTCGGTAGTTTGGCGTTATTTTTAAAGTAGTTTAAGATAATTCAAAATTAAGTTGGTAAAATAGCGCAATAAAACCGATTATGTAAAAAGAAAAAGGCCTTTAATGGAATCGCCATTTTAAAATTTTCATATCGGTATTAAAGTGGCTGTGGTAGCCAACTATTATTATGAAATGGTATTGAATGCCAACCATGTATTTAGCAAATATTGTAGCAGATGGATTCACTCATACTTTAAGAATTTGGGCATAATGTAAAATCGTCAATTTAAATAAAAAAATAAAAAAATTTATAAAAACTTGTTATTTCAATGAAAATGGAAAATGTTTATCAGAGAACTCTAACTGCTGATTGCAAAAAGTTCATACGCAATCAACACAAGGATAAATATGTGTATGCGTTCAAACGCTGAATATACTCCAACACACATAAAGGGTGTCCCAAGAAGAACGCAATTTTTGAATCTGACAACATTCGAAGTGTCATTGTTTGACATTTGAACAATTGTTATTGTTTGCTAGTAGAAGGTACGAGGTTAGTAAAAATGGAGCGCTACACGAATAAACAACGCATTCTCATTGTGAAATTGTTTTACCAAAATGGTGAAAGTTTTGCGGCTACAGTTCGCAAATTGCGATCAATTTGGGGTCACAATAATGCTCCAAAAGAGTCAACTGTAAAGAGATTAATGGATAAATTTGCCGAAACTGGGTCTGTTAGTGATGTAAAGACAACAACGCGCCATCGACCAGGTCGATCGACCGAAAATGTCTCAGCTGTACGTAATGATGTCGCTCAAACTCCATCCACCTCAATTCGACACCGAGCTCAACAAATTGGTGTCTCCAAATCCACTTTGCAGCGAATTTTGACGAAAGATTTGCATCTTCATGCATACAAAGTTCAATTGACTCAGGAACTGAAGCCAGCTGACCATGGACAGCGAAGGGAGTTCGTTAATTGGGTATTGGAGAGACAACATGAAAATGCTGATTTTGCCGATTAAATCATCTTCAGTGACGAGGCCCATTTTCATCTTGATGGCTTCGTCAATAGGCAGAATTGTCGCATTTGGGGTGAAGAAAATCCTCGAGTGATTCACGAGAAGCAAATGCATCCTCAACGTGTCACTGTGTGGTGTGGTTTTTAGGCTGGAGGAATCATTGGACCTTTTTTTATGAAAATGAGGCAGGTCAAAAACAAACAGTCAATGGTGTTCGGTATCGTGAAATGATAACCAGTTTTTTCTTGCCTAGAATTGAAGAAATGAATGTGGAGGGCATGTGGTTCCAACAAGACGGCGCCACATGTCATACAGCCAGAGAAACAATTCAATTGCTGCATGAGTCATTTCCCGGTCGTGTTATTTCGCGTTTTGGAGATCAGAATTGGCCGCCTATATCGTGCGATTTAACACCATTAGATTTTTTTCTTTGGGGTTTTTTGAAGTCGATGGTTTACGCGAATAAGCCGACGACGACTCAAGCCTTAAAAGAGGAAATTGGACGCTGCATTAATGAAATACCGCAGCATTCATGCAAAATGGTCATTGAAAATTTCATTAAAAGATCGCGTACATGCCAGCAAAGCCGCGGCGGCCATCTGCACGATATATTGTTCCATACATAACCTCATTCTGTCTACTTTACGATATAATAAAGTTTCACGATTTTTTTTTAAATATCTTTGTTTTATTTAAAATTTAAAAATTGCGTTCTTCTTGGGACACCCTTTATTTGTTGATGATTTTAAATCAATCAAGCGACGTGAAAATTTCATAAATGGTATAATGTAAAAATCCGGTCTAAAATCCGTTTTTAAGAATTTTTTTTAGTAATACCAAAAATATTGTTCTTTGTGATTTTTTTTTTTAATTTAGGTCGATATCTCAGGCTCGCTCCGGTTAAAATTAAATATTGCCTAATTTTCCAATCAAAATAGATGAAAAAAATTTAGACAATATTTTAATTTTTCCGGATTAGGCATCCCTGAGATATCGACATACATTTTTTTTCCAAAAAAAAATATTTTTATTTCACAAAGAAGAATATTTTTAGTACTGTATTACTAATAATAATACTAAAAAAGCGGATTTAAGTCCACCCTAATGTACACTATGACATTTATGAAATGTGTTTCTATTTTGTTTTAATTATGAATACACACATACGCGTTGTTCGTTGTTTTTTCTGATTTATTCAACGCTGACTTTTTGTTGAGTGATTACATTTGCATAAAATATAATCGACAAATGATTCAAACTGATCCGAATAACGCGTTCAGTAACATGATGCTGATTTTATTCTACAGTGAATTTTGTTGAATTATTAAATGTGAACAAGTACTTATATATTGAATAAACTTATGGCACTTTCGGGGTCTAATAATACCAACCCATGTAGTATTTTTATACACCACCAGCAAATATTTGTGTATATCAAAGAAAATTAAATTAGTTGTAGTGCAGTAAACAAAAGTGTAAAATATTAATGGTCTTGTTCGATATCGGAAAGTTTTTCTTAGAATAAAATGTTTGTGGAATTCGGCGGCCAAAACTGATACTTTAAATTCAAATTACAGAACTTTACAAGAGAAGAGAAATACGTAGGAAACTGTTTTAAATAAATATTTTTTATTTTTTTTTTTTTGATTATAATTTGATAATAAGGGTTTAATTTGTTTTGTCAAAAATCTTATTCAAAAACTGTAAGTGGATGATCTTTTTTAATGTTTTGTAGGTATAAAAAGTAACTATTTGCTATTTTTGAAAAAAATATATTTTAATTTGTTTAATTTAAAAAGTTTCATTATCCGTATAAATAAACTTTTTCAAAAATTCGCGGTCAATATTTCTTTATTGTACAAATAAAGCATTTTCAAAAAGTTGTTGCTTATACCCTTATTCCAACCGAATTGAAAAACGTATTTTTGTTGCGACAACTAATAAATTCGGTAAGCATAAATGAATTCAGATGTGATTGCTGAATATTTTGGATGCTACTGCTAAAATTCTGTTGTATTCACCGAATTTTTTTGTGGAAACCAATATTCAGTTGTATCAACCGATTTCAGTCGTTGAAATGGAATTTTAGTTGGAAACTGACAATATTTTCGCTGTGTGCACGTTTGTATTTTTCTTTTCATAAAAAAGTTTTTTTTTCGCAATTTAAGTTAAAATTCAAATGAAATTTTTTACGTGAAAAAACTGTTATACTTCATATATATAAAAAAAATATATTTTTCACGACAATGAATTTCACGGGAAAATTTAATGCAAATTGTTTTTACGCTAATTTAATAAAAAAAAGCAATTTATTAGAAACCCTTACAATTTACTAAGCTTTAGGTAGAAATAGAGATTATCCGTGAGTTTGAATCTTTTTCCATTTTTTCCTTTGGCAGTTTTTAATAAAGTTTTCTCAACTAAGCAGACCAATAAAATCAAAAAGTTTATTTAAAGATTGTTAATATATGTATGTACACTTGTGCTTATATAATTAAGTCACCCTCATACTCAATATGAAACAACGAAATTTAATTATCTGTTTTGCTTTACATTTGATTTGAATTTGTCCCGTTATATGATCTAATAACGTTGGTGTTAAGTTAATAAAAAAAATATTGTTTTTTTTGCGATAAGTATGCAATTCTTTGTCGCAAACTCTACAACATGGTAAATTGCCACTTTAAATGACAAGAAAAAAGTTTTATTTAAATAGTTTGTTTAGAAGTTATAAACTTATTTTTAATAAATTTCTGTAGCATTTATTCACAGTGGGTAAGAATAAGAGCTCAACTTCATATAAAAGAAAAATTATCATAAAAAAATCAGACTTTCAACAATTTACGCTGTAAAAAGCCAAGAAAAACTATAACTTCTGACGATAGACAATTGGTTAGATTAAGCAAGTCAGATCCTTTTTTGACCTCTACCGAAATTCGGGCTCAAATGGAAGTTGACTATGCTCCGACAGTCCGTCGGAGCGATAAATCCAAGTTTTACATCTACGGAAATGATGGAAAACCATATGTCAGGCACACACCATTGCGAGAACTGAACCCAAGATACACCAAGAAAACCGTTAAACACGGTGGCTCATCGGTAATGGTTTGGGGGTATTTTACCTCATCTGGCGTTGGTCCAACTGTACAAATTGATTGTTAAATGACGCGCAGTATGCACAATGGCATTCTAGAGGAAAGTTAAATGGGTGATTACGCTGACAATTTACCGTTACTTTGGATTTTTCAACAGAACAACGACCCCAATAACTTTTTGAATGAAACAAAGTTTTTTTGCAAAAAAAAAAAAAAAAAAAATTTCAACATAATCTCCTTTTAGCTCAATACACTTAGTCCAACGTTTCTCCAATTTTTGTATTCCTTCAAAAAAAAATAGGATTTTTCGAGGTTCATAAAATAGGCATTTGTTTCATCAATAATTTCATCGTTGGAGCTAAATCTCTTTCCAACGAGTCATTTCTTTAGGTTTCACTCAAAAAAAAAAGACATGAACTAAATTGTAATAAAAAATTTCCTTCAAAGTAGTTTATAAATTGTCCTCAATTTAAGTAAAATTTTATTAAAACTTAGAAAAATTTTCTTAAAAAGAATAAAAATTCCTAAGTTTGAGGAAAAACGAAGAGGTTTATATACTCAGAAATAGTTCATATTTTTCCTAGGTAATATTTCTTGAGTTTAGGAAAAAACCAGTCAATTAAATAAAAATTTATTAATTTTAAGAAAAAATAACTAAGTTTTAAGAAAATTGCATACTCAAATGTAATAAAATTAAGTTTAGTTCATAATCTACTCCCATTTAGTTCAAAAAATGTGTCTAACTTAAATCGAGAAAGTTCTTGAACTTAATGTTTGTTCATTTTTTTTTTGTCGCGAGTAGTAAAATTAACTAAATTTTAGAAAGCCATTTCCAAATTCAGTTTTTAAGTATACCACTTTCTAATTTTGAAGAATTGTTTTCTAAAAATTAGTTCAGACAATTAAAAACAAGAAGTAATAAATTTTTTCCTATGTAATAATAAAAATTTACTTGATTTTAGAAACTGATGAACTATTTCTAAGGAAAATTTTTATGCAACTTAGTTCAGATAAATTTTAAAAATTTTAATAAAATATTCTTTTTTTTAAGCAAAAGTTTTCTAATTTTTTAAAAATAATAAAATTTGGTATAGGATTTTTTTTTGTTAGAAAACGTTTGAATTATTTTTAATATTCTATTCCAAAAAAAACAATTTTAATTTTCAAGAAAAAATATTATTAAATAATAGAAATTAAAGTAACCGTTTAAAAAAACTATTGTGCATGATTGTAACTTTTGGTTCATGATCGTGCGTGAGCGTGAGTCAAAAATCTCTCACGTGACTATCTCTAATCTTAACAGTCTTAAATATTGAACTTAAAATATAGGGTCCGCCAAATAACTTTTTTTTTTGAAAATGCTATAAAAAAAAACTACTGAATATTTTCTCAAATTTTTTTATTTGAAAGTACAATCCTTCCGGTTAAAAATGACTGCCTCGGCTGGCCGTTACAGTCAATGGCAATCGTTATCGGGCCATGTTGAACGAATTTTTGTTCACAAAAATTGAAGAGGAGGATATTGGCAACATTTGCTTTCAACAGGACGGCGCTACGTGCCGAAGCTACACTCGATGTTTTGCGCCCTGTTTTTGAAGATCGCATTATCAGCCGCAGAGCTGATGTCGTTTGGCCACCTCGGAGCTGCGATTTGACACCGTTGGACTATTATTTGTGAGGTGCCGTCAAAGATAAGTGTTACGCCGACAAGCCAGAGATAATTGACGCTTTAAAGGACAATATTCGTGAAGCCATTGGTGAAATACAGCTGCACACAATCGATAATATGCTTAAAAACTGGACCGATCGTGTAGGCTACTGCATGGCCAGCCGAGGCAGCCGTTTGAATGAAATTATTTTCCATTAGTAACCGGAAGGATTGTACTTTCAAATAAATAAAGAAATTTGAGAAAATATTCAGTATTTCTTTTTTATAGCATTTTCGAAAAAAAAGTTATTTGGCGGACCCTATAGCTTAAAATATATTTTAAAATTTTGTTAGCAAAGAGTAAAAAATTTCGAATTTGCGCTTTTATGTAATAAATTACGGCATAATGGCTTTCCTATAATTGACGTAGCGCTTATTAAACTTTATATATATCGAAATATTTTTTTCACTTAATAATAAAAAAGTTTAAATTTGTATATGTCAAATAAAGTTTAAGCAAAAAATCCCATAAATAAACTTATGACTTTTCCATTTTCCAATAATAACAAGAAATGTAACTGTGATATTTTGTATTTTTGCAACAATTTCCTTAAATTAGTTAATTTAAGAAGACAAAGGACCCCCAGTGTTCCTTAGCCATAGATGCCGTGTGTCACTTAGGGCGTCCTTTTTTGTAGTTCTCTCAAGCAGAACCGTTAATTAACTACGAAAAGGATCTGACTTTGTCACAATTTATTACGTTTCAGGATATCCTGCAGTACATTTTTTTAATTTGTTTACCTTTTTGCTAATGAAATTTGATTTATATTTTAAACATGAATTTAGTATAATTCAATTTATTTTAAGACAAAAATGTATAGCAAAAAGCTTGTTAAAAGCAGTGTCTTCACAAAGCGGAAGTCCTCCGAAAGTGGGAAAATACTTACTTAATGAGTGTAAAGTACTTAAAAATATGTGGTAAAATATATTACCTTTACCATTGAAGCAGGATAAGAATAATTTTCACTTAAAAGAAGTGCTATTTAACTTGATGTTAGAAATTATTTTCTTATTTTTAGGGAGTTAAGTCCTAGTTTTTAGTAAAAAAAAAATATCTAATGAACCTAAATAAAAAAAATTTTTCTAAAAACCAAGGAAACATTTCCTACACTCAGAAAAAAAAGTTAGTAGAAAAATTTGTAAACAGTTTTCAATCCCAATTTACTATTTTTGTACTGATTTTTAGTAAAAAAATTATTATTTAGCAAATCTTTTTGCTATTTACATTTTACAAATTACAGAGTATTTACAGAATATCTACAAATTTTCGTTGCTAATTTCAGAAATCATTTTACAAATTTTTGAAAACCGATTTGCTAAAATTAGCAAAAAAAATTACTAATTTTAAAAAAGTCGATATTGATTGAAATGTTATTTCTAATAATTTATACTTATACATACAAACTTAAATTGCCCTAAAAGTGATTAAAAAAGGATTAAAAAAGGGATCGGCAGTGAAGATACCGACTCATGTCTAAAAATAGGACATCCAATAAATAGCACTAAAAAGTTTTTTTATTTCTAAAAATCAGCCCTAACAACAATTTAAATTTCACCTTAAAAGTAAAAAAAATAAAATTGACTAAAATATTTTTCAAAACAGAAATTACCAAATTAAAACAAAATGATAAATTCGTTTGTGTTTTAAGAATTTTTAAGATTTGTAAGCCTTTGATTTAATTAAAATTAATTAAAATTTTTGATGCTCGATAAAAAAATTAATCTAAAACTTTGTACTAATATTAATAGTATTTAGCAATTTTTTTTGCTGAGTTTAGCAAACGGATTTTAAATTCCACTTTACAAAAAGTCTACTAAAATTTAGTAGCCGCTACTAATTTTTCTACTAATTTCATTGTACTACACGTCAGCAGACATGTGTTGCTAAGATTAGCAAAAAATACCGCTGGGCTCAAATTAGCAGAATTTCCCGTAATAACAGCAAAATTTTCAGTTGCCATTACAGACTTTTTTTGGTGAGTGTAACTAACAGTAAAATTTTAGATGATGTATGAACTAATTAGGAGGAAATTTTACTGTTTTCTAATAAAAATTTACTTCTCAGTGGTAAAATTTTTCTTTAATTTAGAAATTTTAAGTAAAATTTGTTTCTTAATTTCTTCGGCGCCGTTTTCATTTAAATTTTTCTTAAAAATAAGTTAATTTTTCTAAATTCTAGTTCATTATTTTTTGAGTGTAGCACATCGCCGTTGAAGTTTCAAAGTTGTACTTGTTCTATTATTTTAAATAAATTAAAATTAGAGAAAATAAAATATAATTATTAGGATCGCGACTCATCAAATCTAATATATTTTTGGGTGTACATTGCGAATATAAAATCAAAATTAAATTGGAAGTCGCGAATTTCGCGAAAATTTCATACAAAAAATGTTCGATTTCATTAAGAAATTGTCTTCTTTTTGAATGATTATATGTCCATTTAATCATTCTGACGAGTTAACTTTTTGTGCTACCTGTAAATATAAACGAATTTTGCTGCTGAAGCTTGAGACAGAGTTTTCAGACATTAAGGAATATGGGCAACATTGTGCAGATTGCGAATTCAAAAATTTATGTTTTTTTTAGACCACTCTAATTGCGGAGGGTATAAAACCATATAATTAAAAAGTTTTTTATATCAAGAATATGCAATTTTTATATATTTTGTCATAGATTTTTATGTTTGATACAAAAAATCGTTTACTCAAGTGTGTAGTCTCTTTTTGCAATTTTAATATATTTTTATTATAAGCTCTCTGCTATTTGTACCAATAAAATTTTCCTTTTTAATTTCCCTATCATCACAAATATTAAATTTCCTTTAAAAAAGGGAATTTAAAATTTCCTCTCTTTCGTTAAGTGGTTTGTGAACAAAATACATATTTATAGTAAATTTATAGTTGGAAACGGTTAGTCAAACGGTACACGCACTATAGACAACAACCTGGAACTATAAAAAATGTTGAAAAGCACTGCAAATAGGAGAATAAGCAGTGGGCTTAAACTGCATGAAGTTGTAAGCCTTGTGTGTGACAGAAATTTTCTCCCGAGAAAAGTATGAACATTTATTTCAAATAAGAGGAATGCATTAAAAAGGGGGCGATTAAAAAAAAAATATTTTATAAAAAATCAGTCTGTTTTGTGTTTTAGTAAAAATGATGCAAAAAGTAAGACTAACAGCCGAATACATAGAAATTTTGTTGATTTTTTTTAAAACACTTATAAATCAATTTAAAAATGCAAAACAACAACAAATTTTTCTTATAAGACTGTTATAAGAACCAACTAAATGTCTATGCATACGGTTGTAAAGCTGTAAGCTTTTACAATAAGTCCTTAGTTTGGTTCAAGGACACATAGGATTCTAAACGCAAACCCCTAAATGAAAAATAAAAAACGTATTTTTATGAAATTTGGCAAAAATAAATATATTTAGTATTAGCAGTAAATTTGAAAAAAATATATTGAAGCTAATGTACATTTTCGCATTTTACAAAAAACAAACAAAAAAAAAATTCGCCACATCTCTTTAAGTACAAACGCAAAAAATTTTATTTTTGCATCAGTTTTTGAGATACACTTTTAACCTGTTTTAGCATATAAAGTAGGCAAAGAAACAAAATGTCATGAAAGAATCTATTCTTTATTTTTAGTGCTGAACATTTGGTATACATTTTTTTTAAACAGCGTCTTGCCGGTTAGATGGATAACAGTCAATGAACTAGTTATTATATGGACCCCAAGAGGTATTAAATGGGTATAGGGGGAGGCACATATCATGAGGAAATTTCATTTGAGTACCCACACTTATATGTTACTATATGTACCAGTCCACAGGACTTTTGCTCCCTTAACCAAAGATAGACAAAATATTTAATTTGTTTTTATTCCACAGGTCACATTTAAAAAAAAAAAACATCAAAAATTTTAAAAAACATACAAACTAAAAAATGGCTAAAAGTAGCTAAGATGAAAATAATTAATAAAAATATATAGTAAGAAAAAATAATTTCTAAATCTTCCGGCTAAATGGAATCTGGAGATTTCTGCATCAGGTCTTGTATCTGATAAGAGAAGTTTCAGCATCGAGAAATGCATGGTCACCCTTCTTTATACAGGGTGACTTAATTAATGATAAAGTTGATTGCATTTTGAGTGGAAATTTTTTTTTTAGAACTTCGAACTTTTAAAGCTGTGGACACATTTAATTTTGTAAAATACCTTATTAGATAGATAGAAAAATAATATGAATACAGCGCGCTATTATTTTCTTTATATTAAAAATATATTTAATTTTCGGTGACCCACACTCTGACCTTGAAAAAGATAAATCTTTATTGTATTAATTCGCGAAAAAAATAATTCTTTTTTTAAGTCGGCGAGTTGATTCAATACTTTATAAATCAACTTACTAAATCAGATTTAAATCATAGTTGATTAATTAATTTCTTTGAATCTCTTTTTGTTTCACTTGAATCATATCATTTTAAACATAATTCTTTTTTGAATTGGCAATTAAAAAAAAAATTTGATTTGCGAGTTAAAACAAAGTAAAAAAACATTAAAATTTACTTGCAAATCTCGCTTAGTTTTCTAGATATGCGCCATTTTGTAAAATTATTATTATTTAGTATTATTTTTTTAAATGACCGGTATCTTGAAAACTTATCGAGATAAGGGAAAACGGACAAAATGTTTGCTCTATTAGAGTATTAATATACTGCGATAATAAATATAGGTCAGGTTCGGAAGACTTCCCCAGGTATCTATTTTTATAAAACAGCCACAGGGCGAACCATTTTTATACGAACGAAATAGAACGGGAAACGAAATTTGTATTAAAATAAAAAAATAGTCATCCTGTGGCTGTTTTATAAAAATTCCAGGAAAGCCTTGGGTTACCTACCGAATCTATTCAATCGAAGGGTAACTTTTGCTGAGTTGTTCAAAAATTTTGTCCGTTTTGCGCTATCCCGCCCGCTTAGTTTTCGAGATATTCACCATATTATAAAATGCCTAGTTTTTAAAATGGTCGTCATCCCGAAAACCAAACGAGTTAGGGCAAAACGGACAAAATTGTTGCTCCAGTAGATTATTAATATACTGCTATAATGAAAATGGGCCAGGTCCAGAAGACATCATGGGGAGGCTGTTTTATAGAAATTTCATGAAACTCTTCAGGTTTAAATTAAATTAATCATGATTGAAAAAAAAATTATTTTAATTAGCGAATCAAATTATATTCGAAAATCAAAATAATTCTTTTTTTAATTTGAGAATCAAATGAAAATTGAATTCAAGTTTAATTATTTCGTTTCATTTATAAAAAGAATTATTTTAATCAACGTGATTCTTCTAATAAGATAAAGATTGAATTATGGAGTAAATAATTCAATCAGAAAAATTAATTTGCGAATTAATTCGTCAAAATTTAAATCAGATTTGAAAATTGATTTATAAGGAATATTGTTTTTAAAGATGTGCCCAAACTATAGAAAGCCGAACAAGATTGCTTTTTATATGTTTTTTTGCCAAAACGAACACGGTGCTGACTAGATTTAAAAACCGCTACAACCAGCCAAAAAGAGCTAAAATGACAACTTTGCACAACACACAACTCTACTAGCAGAGCAAAAAAATATTTGTGATAAAAATGATAATAAAAATAAAAAGTGTGTAAAAAATATAACAAATGAAATAAGTTTCAGAAAAACACACAAATTTAAATAGCGAAATTCTAGGGAAAAATTCGGATATTTAAGATCTTATAAATAAAACTACCCATAAAATGTACCAAAAATTAGAAGAACCCAGAGAGCCCACTACGTTAGTGGGCAAATATATTAAAGTTTTCTTGGTTGTAGCACTCTATTGGTAAGTATATCATGACCATATAAAACCTATTTCGTATTTTATAAGTGTGTCGGATATATTGTTGATTTATATGTTCATTACAGGTGTATTTCCATTTTAACAGTATTCGTTAACAAACATTTACTTAGCAGTGACAGTGTTAAATTAGAGGCTCCACTCTTTGTCACCTGGTTTCAATGTGTGGTCAGTGCTCTAATATGTTTTATTATGAGCCGATTGGCCAAACAATATCCAACTGTTATTAGTTTTCCAGAAGGAAATCCATTGAATATTGATACGTTTAGAAAGGTGAGTTAAGTAGGAGTGTCAAAGAATTTATTCTTTCGCTGTATTCACACAAAAAATGGATAGTTTCAAATTTATTTCTATCGGGATAAGCATTAATGTAATTATATATGGCCAAATCGCAAAACTTATTTAATAAATTGTGTTAGGGCTGGGTTCCTATTCCGAATATGGAAAGCTGTGAAGAGATGAAAAACTACAACTCACTCATGTAAAAATAATAACAAATGACAGTTTTTATCACTTCGCGATAATAAATCCATTGAGAATCGGTACCCTGGTCCCTAACCGGATTTCATTCTTGCCTAAGGTAGCGTTTACATTACGCTTAAAATTTGGCTTAAACTGGATTTCGATTATATCGCCGTTCCAAACTAAACTATGGTATTACGACTTAGCATTTTTTTTAAATATTTTTAAAGCTCCGCAATACTGTCAAAATTTGCTAACGATCGGCCAATCTACTCAAAAGTTATGAAGTAAGTGATGATGTAATAAGTAAGTAGTAAGATATAGCATAGTTTAATTTTGAGGCGTCGATATGATACTTTATACTATTATACATAAAATGGATTTCGAAATCTATTTTTAAAATTTCTTGAAATATTTCGTTCTGTTATTATTGCTTTGCACCATATACCAATTTTTTTGACGCAAAATAAAATTAAAAAATATTTCAATTTTAATACGGAAAGTTTACTCTATATCCAAAAAAATGGTGTATGCAACAAAACAATAGTAAGTAAACTTAATGTGTGGATATAAAGCAAAGTTGGTTCTGAATATCTGTTATTCAATATGAGCAACGAAGACAAATTTGCATGTTTTGCGGTTTTTGCTTTTTTTACTCATTTTTGTTTTTGTTTTTTATTTTCAAGTTTTTAGCCTTAAAGTAGCTTTTTATTAAGATTTTTGAGCTTTAAATTGCCTTATTCGCATTTTTTTTTTTTGCCTCAGTGCTGTTTTTTTTTTATTTTTTTTTTAAGTGTTTTTCCCCAACTATTTACTTTTTTTTTAAAAACATTTTGAATTTTGCTTTTTTTCGTCTTCTCTGGATATGAGTCATGGGTAGCGTTCAAAACCTAAAACCATAACTGTCATTCAATCCTATTGTTTTTATTCTTTAACTTTACGAAAAGTTTTCACGTCAAATTATGCAAATCTACCTAGAGATATGTAAAAATATTTACCTTAACATAAATTTGATATCAGACTCAGGCTGCAATTAAATATGTTAGTATAACTTAGACGTAACAACTTTTACATAATTTTAGAATAACGATGCGATTCCCTAACTACTGATTGAATATTTAATTGGTCTTATTCGCTTTCTTTCAGAACAAAATCATCCATTTTTTTTTTTATTATTCATTAACAAATAACTTATTTATGACTGAAGCAAACTCTAAAATACAGAATCTGAATATTTTACAATAATTATTTAATCTGTTTTCTATTCTGATTAGATTATATTTTGTATTTAGAAAAACATGTAACAATTTTCTTTTATTTTAGATTCTTCCCCTATCAGTGTTATTTACCCTTATGGTAAGCACAAATAATCTTTGCCTCAAATATGTAGGAGTTGCATTTTATTATGTGGGCCGCTCCCTAACCACAGTTTTTAATGTGGCACTTACTTATGTTCTATTAAAACAAAAAACAAGTTTATCTTGTATCCTATGCTGTGCTGGTATAGTAGCTGGTTTTATGCTGGGTGTAGATCAAGAATCATTAACGGAATCATTTTCCTGGCGTGGCACCATATTTGGTGTATTGGGTTCATTAGCTCTTGCCAAGTATTCGATACATACAAAAAAAGCTCTACAACATGTTAATCAAGAAGTTTGGCTGCTGAGTTATTACAATAATTTATATTCTTCGATATTATTTCTACCTCTTATAATATTGAATGGCGAATTGGAGGCTATCATAACGTATGATAATCTATTTGAGTTTTGGTTTGTCGTAACCATGCTAATAGGTGGCATATGTGGTTTTGCTATTGGCTTTGTGACAGCATTACAAATTAAGGTAAATAAAATGATTTCTTTCTAGGTAATAATTAACAGTAAGCTTTATTTAATATTATTCAGAGTTATTATAATGCATATGTTTGCTCTTGACTAAAGGTAGCGAGTTGATTTAAACCCTTTTTAACATATGTAGTAAGAAAAAGTTTCTTTGAAATAACTTTGTATCGTGTTAAATTAAGCATACTTTTAGATAAGTTAGCCGACCTTAATTGTAATAATTTTTCTTTACAATTTCTTTGAAGGTTACTTCACCTTTAACGCACAATATTTCCGGCACTGCCAAAGCTTGTGCTCAAACTGTGATAGCCACTCAGTGGTATAATGATACAAAATCTATGCTATGGTGGACATCCAATATTGTTGTTCTAATTGCAAGTGGCGCTTACACCAGAGTTAAACAATTAGAAATGCAACGTCAACATAATCGCACAACTGGACTAGCACAAAAAGCCTGACAAAGATGACTTAACTAAATGTTTGTATTTATTTAATACATTTTTGTTGAAAAAATAAATTTTAAAAGTGATGATTAGCTCATATAAGAAAAATTGATTTAGTTTAAATTTGATAATTTATACCATGTTTCTACATAAGAAGCAATTTCTCAAACAGACAAGCTGTACACAAACAAGTACGAAAGCGAATGAGTTTTTATAGTACACTTGTCTTACTTACGTTTTGTTACGTTGTTTTTTTTATATTGTCAAATTACATTATTGCCATAGTATCCCAACAAACAATACGTTCCATTTACGTTTAAAAACCGTCAATGACGGACCGGATGAAAAACGGAGTTGTCCGTTAAAAGTCCGTCAATGACGGACCGTTTACGGACCGGATATATCGGATGAAAAACGGATCTGTCCGTTGAATGTCCGTCAATGACGGATTGTTTACGGATCCGTATTCAGTCCGTATTGGTACCGTTTTTTAAACAAAAAACGTATTTGTGTAAATATCTATTATTTTTAATACCGAATTTTATTTTTTTTGTTTTAAATTTATTCACAAACATATTGAAAATAAAACTTACAAATTAAATACATCAAATACCAAATATTTATCTCCAGCACAATTAGCATCCATCAATCATTGCGATTGTGGCCCATTAAAAAAATAAAAAAAAATTTGATTTTCGATTAAATGGTGGTATTACAATATGATGTAGCACAATGTAAATTTGCAAATCTACATAAATTTGCACACATCATCGCAAAACTTATTTTAACTTTCATAAATATATACCTCATGGATATTTCTGTATTCGTTTTTGATAACTGATGAAAAACAATGGTCCGTATTTGACGGAACAGAAACGGATACACCAAAACGGAGTAAAAACGTATTATTTTCGAAAATTCAATTATACGGTCCGTTAATGTTCCGTTTACGTACAAGCTTTGACGGATACGTATTTTCGGACCGTAAACGTGCAGTAAAAGCAGGATTCATGAATCCGTACGTATCGGAGAGTCCGTAAAAATGTTTCTTGGGATATAGTTTTGTATTTTGTTTACTTTTTTTATGCTAAAATACAACTCTTTCATTACTTAATGGCAACTCTAGTACAAATATAAACGAAGAGCTGTTTTTTATTTGCAAAACAAAGTTAATTTATATGAATATTTGTTTGTGAATAAAATTTATTTATAAAAAAAAAATGTCCATCTATTGAATTGAATTTTGATAGTGATTTAAGTGACGGTGATGGTGTAGACATTCGTTTATGCCACAGAAATATCCGAGATGCCTTAAATGTATTGGGTTTCATTTTTCAGTTTCATTGCTACATTTCGTATCAACAAGGAAGTACAGCCAAGATTAGATGAAGAAAACAACAAAAAAAACTAATAAAATACTTTTTTGTGATACACACAATTACTTTTTTTTACTTGTGTTTTTGACAGTATTGACAATTGAAATTGTTATGTAGAAACCGCAAAAAGAGTTACACTTACGTTTTCACTCAACAAAACTTGACATTTGTATTATAGAACCGCAAACTAATTTTTAATACTCAATTGAGCAACAGTTTTGAGAAACTTGTTATCTAGAAACATGCCATTAGAATAAAAAGGACGCATCAAAATTAAACTACTCATTTAAAGTTAATCTTTCTCTCTAAATCACATAAAAATATCGAGAAAGTATTTCGATCTGCGTTTAGATGTAATATTATTGTATTACAAAAATTATAATTTTATTAAACTACACAATACTTTATCAATGCGTGAAATACAGGAACAAGGGTATTCGACTCTGACAAAAACCGTCCTTTTAAAACTGCGTAATCACACATACGAGCAGTTTCTAACGATCAAGTTTGAAATCGGTGGGTTAAAATCAAGTTGCGACAGATATATTTTTGAACGCGTTCAAAAAAGAACTTAAAGGGCTATTAGACACGTATACTTGTCTGCAGACATGTACGATGGCATACCAAAACTCACTGTCTAATAGCATGTGTCGAGTACGTCAGACATGTAAGTTGGTTTTCAAAAATTTTTGATTTTCTGATGGTAGTCACACACCAACATACTCTTCTAATAGCGTGTCCGTCGTTCTTCATATAAAAATTAAGTTCGCTTGTTGACGCTGCTGCTGTGTGCGTATCGGAAATTTGTAAAAAAAAATGTCTTGCTAATGTTATTTTCTGGCAAGAGTTCATTGAAGAATATAAAAGGTTGCCACAATTGTGGCAAATAAAATCAGATCTGTACTACAACAAACAATTGAAAATTAATGGATATAATAATGGGTAGGCGCTTCAACTTTCCGCTTCATTGCGATGCTTTCGCTTCAAAAATTTCTGTGTACTGAATCTAATAGCCCTTTTAGTGTATGGCCGCCTTATCGGAGAATTACTGTGGCATATATTGCCGGCAAAAAATATGTACGAAATCGAGTGGCCCACACTGGATATTTTTTAATTTTGACATTTGCTGCAATATACGTCAACATATTTACCAACAGTCTAGACTATGTACGAAATCGAGTGGTCCACGCTGGATATTTTTTAATTTTGACATTTGCTGCAATTTACGTCAACATATTTAGTCTAGACTGCGGAAAAAAATTAAAATTTATTACATCTTTATATTCTTTTTGAAACGATTCCCACAATATTTTCATACAACCAAGCACAAAACTACAACAACCAACATCAAAACAACTTCAACTACAACGATCAGCTAGAAAATAACCCACAACTAAATAGTAACTACCAATATCATAGCAACAACCAACAACAAAATCACATCAATCAAGCCAACAACAACCACCCTGAAAGCGTCAACCTACAACAAAATAACAACAGTCATCATGAAAATAATTACAACCAACAGCAAAACAACAACTACCAAAATCTAAACAACAATAACCAACAACTAAATACTCAACACCAGAACAACAACCAACAATTAAACAACAACTATCAATATCAAAACCTCAATCAACGTGAAAACAACATCAACCAACATCAAAACAACCAACAACAAAACAACCAACAACAAAACAACCAACTTCAAAACAACTATCAATATAACAACAATAACCAAAATGAAATCAACAACAACCAAAATCAAAATAACATCAATCTACAACAAAACATCAACAACCAACATCAGATCAACAACAACCAAAATCAAAATAACAACAACCATCTTCAAAACAACACCATTCAACAACATAATCGAAGCACAGCTAAGCAGGAACATATATTGAACATACGAAGCATATTCTACACTACAATGGCCATCGAATTTCACGATGATGCCAGATTTTTGCAACTCATTGATCATGCCCACAATACAAGAAGAAAAGCAAAAGGAAGATACAAGGTCCAGAAATATAGGAACAACTATGGAAGAAATACTTTATATGTTTTACTTCCAACAATTTTTAATATGATTCCACCAGAAATTATCAACACATCCGATAAACATAAGAGGAAAAAACAATTTAAGGAATTTTTTATGAATTTGCAATGAACACTATTAATTAATGTAACATAACTTATATTCTTTTACCTGCAGACAAGCCAAAATGGCTTTGCAAGGTACCTACATATAATGAATTGTTAAAAAAATTTAATACATACTGTATGCAGTTTCTGTAACTTTCTGATCGAGAAAGTTTTCGCATGATACGTGCGAAATAAAACAAAAACGTTATGAATTGATTAAAGTATTCAAAAAACCGGCCTTTTCAAAAAAACCGGTTTCAGTTTTCTTCGAAAAATCGAATTTAAAAAAAACCGGTTTCGGTTTAAAACTATATTCATGTCAAATGGATATAGATCATTAAGTTTGTAAATTGGTAAAATTAGGTACGTTAGTTATTTGAACGTTTGAAACGTTTGGCATTAAAAAGTTTTTTTAATATTACATTTTAAATATGTAAAAAGAAAATCTATTTTTCAGTTCTAAAATAATATTTTAGAAATAATATGCAATTTAAATGTTTCGTTATAAGACGATTTTTTTTTTGTTTACTTTTGATAAAGCTAGAAGTGAAAAATACTCTTTCACTAATAGTAGATGTTGGACAAATAGTCAAAAGACAATTATATAAATTTTCAAACTTTTCAGTTCTTTTGTCGCATTTTTAGGATTTTGAATACTGTTTATTGTGTTATTTAGATCAGAAATTAAACTATTTGAATTTGGAATATCCAAAGTTAAGTCTTCATCGGAATCTACCAGACTTACATCTAAATCTTCATAACCAAACAAACGATTATAAAAGTGTTCGGAAAAGAGACCAAGTAACCCAGTTGGTGGTGTAATTAAAAAAACCGGTTCACCGAACAGAAAAGACCGGCTTTCAGTTTTCTTCGAATTAACAAAATATTTGGAACCGACCGGTTAAAAAAAAAAGAAACCGGTTTAATTTTTCATCTTTCTATAACTTTTTTTGTGAAAACTTTCTGTCACGAAAGGATTTTTCCCACATTAAATGCTTACAGAATAAGCATTTAATGTGAAAATTTTTTCATTTCAAGTGTCAAAATTACTCGCAATTTAAAACGGTGCGAGATTTGCGTATTTTAGTAGAGTTGGCTTTGTCGTTCATTTTGGTGACAGAAAAATTAAAACTTTATTAAAGATAACAATGTGAAATATCTTTGAGATGGTTTAAAATTTTTTTATTCAAATATTTTCATTTATCAAAAAATTACCCATATTTCTAAAGAAAAAAACGCGCGATAATTTTTTAAGTTGACCTCAAATATAAAAATAAATATCAATTGTTTTTTTTAATAATTTTTTTGTTTACAGAGCTAAAACTTCAAAATTCACCTTAAACTAAAATTTATTTTTAATTCATATTGATATATATTGTCCCAAGCTATACGTTTTTCCCCAAAATATTTTTTTTTTAACTAAACGGAACATGAAAGTTCTTTCGCCGTAATGGGTTAAAAGCAAACAGTTCATAAAAGATATTTTGATTACATTTCCAATGGCAATACTATACATATTATTAACTTTTTTTCTAATTATACAACTTTTTTTAAAATAAAATTGTTTATTTTTTAGTTGATGTTCGCGGCTTTTTGTTTGTTTATGTTTTGTATTAGTATTTGACAGATGCCTTGGAATATTCCAATAAAAACGTAAGTAGTGTTACCTCTTTTCGCATTGAAATACAGAAACACTTTATTCACAAATCGAGAAACAATGGAATTTTTTGTTTCATACTTTTCGATGCGAAAACTTCTCGCAAAAAGTTAGTGATTGCTGTTACTTACAAATCTATTGCAATTTAGAGGATATATAAGTTGAACTCGCTTGTAAAGTTTTGAATAAATTGTTTTTATAAAGAATTTTTAGTAAAAACGCTTAACTGTTGATATCGCCAACCGCAATTAGGCCCGATTGCTGTATTTCTCCAAAATCCGGTTTAAAATTTCGAGCATATTGTATGTTTGGTATTACAAATTCCATGAATTTGCGGGATTTCAGTTGTGTGGGAAATCTTGAGATTTTATACGAGGTTTGAATTGCATTTTCGATTTAAGTCGAAATCTTAAGATTTGGATGCAGCTGTAAACGAGGTCATTGGTCTCGACTGGGTGTACGTGGATATTTGATTATTTTGGTGGTACCATATTTTTATTATATTAAACATTATACGTAATTGCATTTTAAGTTTAGTGATTTCCCTTTTTTAGAATTTATATCTGATTGAAAAATTATACAAGCTAGATTAAAAAAATATATGTACAGTTCTTTGGGCGTGTTCAAACAAACAACAAGAAAATGGAAGCCAAATCTTCATTCAAATATTTTTTTAAAACTAATCCAGTTGAAGTAGTAAAACCGGAAAATTTCTCGACACCTCGATTAGTTGCATATTTTGAAGTGGAATATGAAAAACTTAAACCTGGACATAAAATTCAATATTTTAGGGAACCAAGACGTTCCGAATATCCATTGGATTTAAATATAGGATATGACAAATATATTGCTCGTATATCATATATGTATCACAGATATATAGATATATCTCTTAAGTATGCATTGTCCTTGGCAGATGATGCTGGCGAGGTGGGTCGAACTATGGTGTATACACGTCGGGGTGCTTTAACACATATAATGCAATCGAATTATGTACGCGACAGATTTAATAATTTATCTTTTCGTGTTTCTCGATATGATGGAAACATTTACATGGTACAAGAGGAAAAAGATGAGTCGGAATTGCATAAGACACGTTTTAAAATAATTATAATTTATTAGAATCTCCATATAAAACCTCTCATACCCCTGAAACTTGCAATGAAAACGTAAAGTTGGTCGCTGTACATCGTAGTAATTTGGGAAAATATGACATTGTGTATTCGGGTGAAGTCCAAGGAATCATTGGAAAAATTTAAAGATTTGTATGTATAATCAAATAGATACAATAACAATTTCTTCATAATCTTATTTGCATTCCAGTGATGATATCGAAGCTCTAAATGATTGTCGTTTTGTTTTAACAAAACAAATGTGGCAAGCATTCAAAGGTGACCAAGAAAAACTTTTAAATTATTAGCTTCAGGCATATTTAGCCAACGTTCAAGATTTAAATTTGGCTTACAAAGACAGAGCAGGTGTTGTTAAAAAACCAATTTCATACAAATCTGTATCTGATTTGCCAAAGGTATGTACATACATAGAATACAATGTAAATTTTATTTTTTAAAATTACAAAAAATTCTTATATAAATACTTTACAGAATTGTTCTTGGAAACCTAAAATATGTACCGCGTTTTTGCAATATTTTTTGGAGAGTGTAGAGAAAATAATGTCCAATGTTAACTGTTTAAATACAGTTTATGTTTTCAAATTTAATTCAAACAATGAAATCACTTATAAAATTTACAATGGTAAATCTGACAAAACTTTCATTTCCAAGGAGTATATGGACTTTATAAAAAAATAAATTTCCTACAATAAGAATCTCATTTTAAATATAGATTTTAAAAAACTGTACTTTTTATAGTAATATGTGTTAATATATTACATACATGAGTTAAAAATTCTTTTAATAAAAATTATATATAATCAAACATTTACTTCCTAGTTACTTTTTTTTGACAATCTTGATATCTACATATGTATGTCGTTTTTGCATAATCGCTTTAGTCCACTTAAGCATAGATCGTCCTTGTCGATTTTCGAAAAAAAAAAATATTTTTATTAGGAAATATCGACAAAAGTATAAAGTAGTTTCATAAAGGAAGAATAGTATAGAGGATGCAACGCCGTCAGCGGCCAAATAAAATTTTATACAGAATACAAAGGTTCGGAAACTTTGAGAAAACAGGGGAAAATTGAGCAAATTTCCCTGATTTCTGCAAAAATTTGAGTAAATTTCCCTTTTTTTTTCAAATCCAATTGGGAAATCTGCTAAAACTAATTGGATTTGCAAAGAAATTCAATTGGAATCGCAAAAAAAACCAATTTGAAAAGATGCTGAACCTTTGAAATCTGCACATACAAAAGAAAGAGAACGTTTTTTACGACGTGAGAGACATCGTCATGGTGTGGCAAAAGCAAAGTTGTATAATAAACCAAGCAAAAATGAAGCTGCCAAAGAAGCAATAAAAGCATCACTACTATGGTAAAGGCATCACTTTTTTTCTGATGGTTTCATAGATGAATTTAACATTAGCGTGTAATAGGACGGAAGTATTCAAATGTAGCTACTAGCATTATTCATACTTTACCTAAGGAAGCAATGATAATACAATGATTAGATATTCTGATGCATGAGTGTAAAATGTTTATATACTTTGTAGTATTTAAGCTTTGATGACAATTTAATTCATAAGAATGCAGAAAGATAAGTTTAAAGAAGTGGAATTTATGCATTGATATACAAATACTCTTTATTAAAACAAATAACATACATAATTCTGAATTAATGAAGAAGCTTTTTTGGCCAACTTTAAAATATTTTTACAAAATTTTAATGAATTTTTGGATAAATTTAAAATATTTTGTATATTTTAAAAACTGGTTGGACAATTTCGAAACATTTTTAGACAATTTTAAAATATTTCTGAATAATTGTAAATAATATTTGAACAATTCTAAATAATATTTGAACAATTTAAAAAACCTTTTTTTTTGCTGCTGAAGTATTTGCAATAATTAATGCTATACATATCGCTCTCGGAAAACGTCTTAAAACTGTAATTTGTACGGATAGTTTATCTGTTGTTCGGTCAGTACTCAATCCACTCTCGCGTGGATGGGCTGCTATTAACCATATCCATGATATCTTGATAAAACACCCTGACACATTAAAAATTCTATGGGTTCCAGGACATATCAACATAAGGGGAAACGATAATGCTGACGAAACTGCAAAATTCGCTTGCAATGCCGTTATTACTATGGAAAACAAACCTGAAAAAATAGATATCCAAAATTATATAAAAAAATACATCCATCAAAATAAAATTACACTTTGGTCTGATTACTACCATCCTCATTACAAGGAGTTAAATATGAATTGTATTCAAACACAAAATCCTACTAACTTAGCAGACAACAAATTCGAACATTTTTCCGCCTACGTTTGGGCCATACATATGCAACACATAGATATCTTATCAGAAAGGAAACTACACCACCACTCTGTTCCGAATGTGAGCACGCTATTTTTATAAAACACATTCTACTTAAATGTACTCGATACCAGAACAGCTATTTTTGGAACCACCAACCTAATAAGACTGCAGGGGGATCCCTTTTATGAAAATAAAGTGAAAATTCATGAATTTATAATTCAAACTGGAATCATTATTTAATAAGTTTTTTTTTGTATTTAATATATCTGGTCATAAGGAAGTCTACATTAATATTATAGTACAGCATATAGTATTATAATTTTAATTTCTTGAACATATCTACCAGAGAACTGCATTTGCTGATTGCAAAACGTTCATACGCAATCAACACAAGAATAAATTGTGTTTGCGTTCAAACGCTGAATATACTCCAACACACATATTCGTTGATGATTTTAAATCAATCAAACGATGTGCAAATTGTTTTGTCACTGGTTTATAATCATCGGTCGTTGTTAAACCATTGTTTTATTCTGTTCATTCGAGCCAACAATAATTATTTTGATGTAGAATAAATCAGAAAAAACAACAAACAACGTGTATGAGTGTAATCATAATTAAAATAAAATAGTTTTTTATCTACAAAAAGGGGGTGGTTTTTTAAAAAAAACATATAAACGTTATATGTATATTAGGGTGGGTCTAAAATATGTTTTTTTATAATTTTCATTAGGAATACCAAATATATTGTTCTTTGTGAAATTTTTTTTTTTTTTAATTTAGGTCGACATCTCAGGCTCGCCCAATCCGGTTAAAGTTAAATATTGCCTTATTTTCCAATCAAAATAGATGAAAAAAAAATTAGACAATATTTAAATTTTTCCGGATTAGGCAAGCCTGAGATATCGACCTAATTTTTTTTCCAAAAAAACATTTATTTTTCACAAATAAGAATATTTTTATTACTAATAAAAATTCAAAAAAAGCGGATTTTAGACCCACCCTAATATACATATAACATAAAATGTTTTTCTACAAAACAACCCCCTTATAAAATGTGTTTCTATTTTTTTATTATGAATAAACTCATACGCGTTGTTTGTTGTTTTTTCTGATATATTTAACGCTGACTTTTTGTTAAGTGATTACATTTGCATAAAACATAAGCGACTGATGATTCACACTGATTCCAATTACGCGTTCAGTAACATGATGCTGATTTTATTCTACAGTGAATTTTGTTGAATTATTAAAAGTGAACAAGAATTTTTGTGTATGATTAAATCAAGAAAAAAGTTGATTTTGCAGTTCTCTGATATCTGCCTACAGGTACAACAAAAGACCTATCAAATATATATAGTAAGATGTCTCAAGTGTACATCAATCTGAACATTCCTTTTTGAATTAATAAATGAAAACTCATTCACTCACTAGGTGTTCAGGTTGTTGTAATTTCATAATTTTCTAAAAATGGAGTAAAATACGCAATTTTTGGTAATGATCAAAACTACATTTCAAAACTTAAGAACAAGTTCCGTTACACGATAATGTTCATGAACGCTCACATTAAATATATAGCGAACAACTTTTCTGATAATTCTCTCAAGAATATTAAAATTATTTACCAGAACCCAGAGAAGATATCTTACAAGTCTAGGTGTATATTGTTTTAATGTGTATAATCTTCTTAACCTAAAACAAATTTTATTGGCAACAAAATTTATATGATTATTGAAATTTGACTGGAATCTAAAATAACACCGAGACATCTAAGATAATCCATATTTTCAAGCATCTGCCCATTAATATATATCCTAGGATAAATAAAATGCCTATTCTGCAAATGAAAATCCATTACTTTAGTCTTAGTGGAATTGATCTTAAGACAATTTGAAGACATCCATGAATTGAGATGGTTATCCAAACAGGTATCAAGGTAGTCAATTTGACCGGAATCAGCTAAAAAAAACATCATAATAACATCAGCAAATATCATTGCAAAATTTATTGTCCATAAAGGGAATACAATCATTTAAGTGAGCAAGAAATAAAATAGATGTCACTTCACCTGTAGTTGAATTCGACCCATTGAGTGAAACACACTGAGATCGTCCGAACAGGTAAGAATAAGCTAACTTACATGCAGATTTAGAAAAGTTGAATTTCTTTTGAAGCTTCGTTATAAGTAAAGGGTGGTTAAATTTTAAGGGCCGATGTTGAATGTGAACCACACCTAAACGTCAAGTTTTTTTCTGCATTTCATTTGACATTTCTCAATTTCAGACTAACTCAATTTGAACCATGGAAAGATACACAATCGAGCAACGCGTTAAAGTTATTCAGGCTTATTATGAAATTGGGCGTTCAAATTAAAATGCATTTCGTGCTCTTCATGATTTTTTTTTTGGTCAGCATAATGGACCAAATGTGTCCACAATCAGGATACTTGTGGGCAAATTTCAGCAAACCGGGTATGTGAAAACACCTGTGCATGCTCGCCCAGTTCGTTCTGCGGAAAACATTGCTGTTGTTCGCGATAGTGTGTCATGAGGTCGGCCAAGCATTTACCGTGAATGGTGTTTGCTATTGCGAGATGATAACGAACTTATTGTGGCCAGGAATTGAGGATATGAACCTGCACGATATGTGGTTTCAACAGGACGGTGCCACTTGCCACACAGCTAATGAAACAATGGCTCTTTTACGCGACAAATTCAATGGCCGTGTTATCTCACGTAGTGGCGATGTCAATTGGCCGCCAAGATCATGTGATTTGACACCGTTAGACTTCTTTATTTGGGGTTATTTAAAAGATTAGGTGTACGTCGATAAGCCAGCAATAATTCAAGAGCTAAAGGATGAGATAATTTGGCACATTAACGGCATAGAACCTCAATTATGCCTCAGCGTCATCGAAAATTTGGACCATCGGATGAAGGTGAGCCGCCGAGGTCGCGGTGGCCATTTGGCCGATATTTTGTTCCATTCATAATTGAACCATACCATATTATCATAATAAAAAGAAATTACAATAATTTCCTAAATAATTTGTGTTTTATTTAAAATCAACATCGGCCTTAAAATTTAACCACCCTTTATATTATATCTAACGCTTTGGTTAGATTCAAAGAAACCATAATACAATGTTTATGAATATCAAGTAGTCTTCTTATGGGATCAGTAAGAGAAAGAAGTAATGATGGCGTATTGCGATTTCGCCTGAATGCATACTGATTCTGATAAATCAACGAGAAATTTTCGCAATTAGATAAAATTTGTGTCTTCATTATACTTTCAACAATTTTCGACATTGCAGGTAAAATTGCAATCGGCCTCAAATTATTAGCATTATAAAGACCACTCTTTAATATTGGCAAAACACGACCCAGATTCCACGTAGTCTGAAAATTTGATACTATAAATATAGAATTTATAAGATGAAGAAGCAGTCCACCAAATATAAACGGGAAAATTAATTTAATGAATTTAATGGGAATTTTATCAAAGCCTATAGCATTATATTTAATGGAGTTAATTGCGAGCACTTGATCATATTCCGTAATAGGATTAAAGAAAGAAGAATTGGAGTTTTCATTGAAATTGTCAAAGATTAATTCATTTAGGTGATTTGGTTTTAGATTATTCAAAAAATTAGTAACTATATTATTCTTTTAAATTGAGTCTAGGATCTTTTTACAAAAATAATGATTATTTATTTTTTTCTTCAAACATTTCGTCTCCACATCGGGTGACTTCTTCAGGGAAGACACCCAATGTGGAGACGAAATATTGGAAGAAGAAAATAAAAAAATAAGTATTGGAAGAAGAAATAAATAATAAAATAAATTCTACTCCACATTTGAGTATTATGAACACCAGTAAAAAGATTTTGTTTATTCCTCAGCCTGCAATAAGCTCTCCAGTTAGCTTTGGAACGATACCTTAAGTAAACCCCATAGGCTTGATCCCTTGACGATCTAGCTTCAGCAATTTCTCTATAATTTATCCAAATAGAAGCATCATATTTTAATTTAATCTTGGATGTAGGAACACAATTATGAAGATCATTCACTAAATCATTTAATTAGGAAAGTTTAAGATCTACATCATTAGTAGAAAAAATAGGTGATACATCAAAATGATCAAGATGCCGATAAAAATTATCATAATTAATCCGATTATAATCCTTGAACTCAATCCAGTCACTGCGTGTTCGAGAAGAAAACTCAATAGAATGAATTGTAAAGCTCTGGTAAGAAGAAAAAATGGTTAAAGATTTGCATAAATTGTTTTTATAACGAATTTTTAGTAAAAACGCCTAATAGGCTTTTTACACTGAACAACATCTTTGTGAAACGCATTCAAGATGTTGAAAACGTGAAACATGAATTTACATTGGCAACATCTTTCATCTGTCATTTATTCAGCTGTCAAAAAAAAAAAAAATAATAATAAAAATAAAAGAAAAAAACGCATAATATTTGTTAAAAATAAAAAATAGAGTAGCAACACAAACCCGAATTTTAATGCAGTACATTGAAATATTAATTATAATTCTTATGGTAAGATGTTAACATCTTTGCAAATTGATGAAAGATGTAGGTCAGTGGAAAAAGCCTATAACTGTCGATATCATCAATGCCAACCGCAACCAGGCCCACTATTGCTGTATTTCGTCAAAATCCGGTTTAAAATTTCGTAAATTGGCGAGATTTCACTTTTGTAGGAAATCTTGAGATTTCATACGAGGTCACAGAAATCCCGAGATAAGTCGAAATCTCGAGATTTGGATGCAGATGTAAATGGGGCATTGATTTCGACAGTGTACGTCGCTCTTTGATTTTTTCGGTGTTACCATATTTTTATTATATTAAACGAATTGCGAATATTGTACGTTAAGTTTAGTGATTTCCCTTTTATTGAATTCTATCGATTGAAAATAAACAAGCTAGATTAAAAATATATGTACAGTTCTTTCGGAGTGGTCAAACAAACAACAAGAAAATGGAAGCCAAATCTACATTCAAATATTTTTTTAAAACTAATCCAGTTGAAGTAGTAAAACCGAAAAATTTCTCAACACCTCGATTAGTTGCATATTTTGAAGTGGAATATGAAAAACTTAAACCTGGACATAAAATTCTATATTTTAGGGAACCAAAACGTTCCGAATATCCATTGGATTTAAATATAGGATATGACAAATATATTACTCGTAAATCATATATGTATCATAGCACATCCCTTAAATATGCATTGTCCTCCATAGCGGATGATGCTAAAAAGGTGGATTGCACCATGGTGTATACACGTCGGGGTGCTTTAACCAATATAATGCAATCGAATTATTTAGGCGACAGATTTAATAGTTTATCTTTTCGTGTTTCCCGATATGATGGAAACATTTACATGATACAAGAGGACAAAGATGAATCGGAATTGCGTAAGCCACCATTTCGAACCCATCACTATCGATTGGGAAAGGTATTGTTTGCAGGTAAATTTATAATAATAAAAAAAAACAATTTTACTGAAAAATCTAAGAACATTTTAAAATAATTACATTAGAATCTCCTTATGAAACCTCTCATACCCCTGAAACTTGCGATGAAAACGTAAAGTTGGTCGCTGTACATCGTAGTAATTTGGGAAAATATGACATTGTGTATTCGGGTGAAGTCCAAGGAATCATTGCCGAGGAAAAATTTAAAGATTTGTATGTATAATCGAATAGATACAATAACAATTTCTTCATAATCTTCTTATTTGCATTCCAGTGATGATATCGAAGCTCTAAATGATTGTCGTTTTGTTTTAACAAAACAAATGTGGCAAACATGCAAAGGTGACGAAAAAAAACTTTTAAATTATTGGCTACAGGCATATTTAGCCAACGTTCAAGATTTATATTTGGCTTACAAAGACAAAGCAGGTGTTGTTAAAGAACCAATTTCACACAAATCTGTACCCGATTTGCCTAAGGTATGTACATACATAGAATATTTAATTATTTATTTTTTAAAATTACAAAAAATTCTTATATAAATACTTTACAGAATTGTTTTTGGAAACCTAAAATATGTACCGCGTTTTTGCAATATTTTCTGGAGAGTGTAGAGAAAATAATGTCCATTGTTAACTGTTTAAATACAGTTTATGTTTTCAAATTCAATTCAAATAATGAAATCACTTATAAAATTTACAATGGTAAATCTGACAAAACTTTCATTTCCAAGGAGTATATGGACTTTATAAAAAAATAAATTTCCTACTATAAGAATCTTTATTTTTATAATTTTCTTATTTTAAATATAGACTTTAAAAAACTGTACTTTTTATAACAGGGGCATTTGGGTGGGGGGACTTTTTTGATTTTTTTTATACCCTCGACTATTTATGGTGAGGGTATATATCGTTTGTCTTTCGTAACATGTCAAAATATAGGTCTAAGACCCCATAAAGCAATGGTGTCCAAGCCCTATGCGTTTGATGCTCATTTGTTTTTGTAAAAGCGCTTAGGTATAGACTATGTGTTTTAATACATATAGAGCACTCAGCAATAGCAATACGAAATACACAAACAACTTTGCCTTATTAGTTTTTTTGTCGTGTATAAAGCAAGTGGAAAGCAACAACACTTTCGTATGCTTTGCTGGTAAACATTGACGACAGCGATCATCAATGTAAATTTTGTTTAACGTATGATATGAAATATTTTTTTCTTTATATGTATTGTTTTTTACAATAAAAAATATTGAATAAAAATTAGTTATTCTTTAAATGTATTTGTGTTTACTCTTCGATAAGGAACTTTTGGGCACGCCTGCCATAAAGTATATATATTCGTAACGCTTATGCGATTTTAAGTCGTTTAAGCGATGTCCGTCCGTCTGTGTTGAAATGGCGATCATGGCCCGATGATGCAAGTAGAGGTGTTAATTTTTACCTAGACTAATGAAGATCCTCCCGAGCGGTTTGGTATTGAAAATTAGCAAAATCGGTCCAGCGGTTAAAAGTTGGTGTATTTCAGTACAATTTTATAACATAGTAGCGACTGGCAATATTTTCACTTGTTTTTTTTAGCAGCAGCTAAGAATTAAACAATATCTTATATTCACCTCAAAAAATTATTTTCACCACTTAATTTTTTTCACCTCAAAAATTGTTTTCACATCCAAAAGAGTTTTTCACCTCAAAAAATTTCTTTTCACCTCCATAATTTCACATTTAATTTTTTTTACATAATTTGTATCAAAACAGTCTAGAGGTCAGGGATGATAAAGTTTGTAATTACATAAGTACTATTTGAACAATTAGAACTCAAAAGTGCTATGGTACTCCTTTGAATCATTTGGTACTATTCACAAATGTCCCCTTTTTATTATTTTTTATTTATGACAACTTTTGTGATCTAACTTATTTTAAAGACTGTTTGATAGTAAATAATTTTTTGGGGATGATTTGGTTTATACGAGTACTATAAAACATTTTATGCCACACAATTATAACCTTAAATGTACTTTTATTTCTAAAAAAATTAAAGATACAAATGTATGTCATTTCAATTACCATATTAAAGTTTTTAATTTCTATAATATGGCTGATATTTAGACATTTGTGGGTTTTAATGTAGTTTCTCACACTACAGGGAAAGCCATGGGAATATGTACCATTCTTTTATTTAAAAATTGTACCAGGCTTAAAAGTTTTATTCGATATGTACATTAGGGATATATTTTTTTTACTAAAAATTTTCTAGGCACTAAGCTATAATAAAAACCGATATCTAAGATCAGTTTGAAACAAAAAGCTTCCGCACCGAATGCGATTTTCAAAACCTTCCAAGATTTTTTTTTATTTTTTATTTAACAATTTTAAGACAACATAACAATATTAATAAAAGAAAATTACAAACTAGGTGTTACAAGAAATAAATTCTAAGTTTAGTGTTTTAAGAGTAACAAAAATCTGATCAATTATTTTTAATTAGTGGTATCAAAAAAATCCTAACCCCAAACTTTATCGCATTTGGTGCGGAACCATTTTTAACGATCGCGAAAGAGTAAAAACGCAATTATTCATATTTTTCCATGGACTATTCAGCCTTTCCAGGCAAATTTTGAAATTTGCATAAAATTACAAAAGTTATATCCCTATTATACATACATACCTGAAAATGTATTTTTATTTTTTTATGGTTTCAGTTTTTAGCGGATTTCTTTTGGGTTCACTAACTTCCAACAAACACATGGGGTTAGGTTTTCTTTTTAGAAAGCTTTGTATTTTTTTAGAATCCGTCTAAGTATCCAAGGTAAATGTGTGTGCAGTTAAAACAAACATGTTTAACACCTTTTATTTTAAAACATTTTTTCTGAAAGTGCTCCCAGGATTAAATACATAAGGTCAAAAAACATGTATTCTACAATAATTCTACAATATAAAATTTATCGAAAATATAGATTAAATTTTGTAATATTTTGATTGTATTCTTAGGATATGGGTGGAGGGTATTCAAAATTTAGTATTTTTTTACTTGTATAATTATAAAAGCATATTTTTTGTTTAGATGTTCTACAAAGGTTCAATATATTTTAATGAACATATTTCCATATTATGATCTATGGAAAAAATTTGAAATAAAACGAAAAATTTAAAAATTTGCTTTGACATTTTTTTATAAATTCATTAGTAAAAAAGGCCTAAATTCGGCTGTGCCGAATCTTTGAATACCCTCCAACAATATCCTAAAAAAATGTTCTCTACTGTTTTTGATACAAATAATGTAAAAAACTTTAGGCCCATTATTATAATTTGCCGATAGCTCAAGTTAGGATGTAACGGACAGATTATTAGTTTTACGTTATTACAAGTATACTTTAACCTAAAAGAGACCGATAAGCTAAAGGTAAGTTCATCTTACCTTTAACTTTTAACGTAAGGTTTCAGCATTTGAAGTTGCCACACTTTATGCTCTGCAGTGTAGTTGACGTGTAGTTTTTTGACCGTATCTTTGCTGTTTGGTTTATTTCTGTGTTCGACGTTGATAATGTAAATTTTTTACAACAAACATTTTTATTTTTTACAAAATTCAAAGAAATTTTGTTTTTCGTTTGTTGTAAGTAAATAAATAAATAAAAGTACATCGTTGCCACTACGTATTTTAAAGAACAATTTTAATTTGTCAAAAGTAATCGGTTTTTGCTCTGGTCACTTTATTCCTCACTTTAGCTAAAGTTACCTTTAACTAACACGCACCTTAAAGGGAAGTAATAATATTGGGCCTTAATGGTGAAAAAAATTTTTTTAAGGTGAAAAATATTTGAGGTGGTAAAAAACAAGTGTAAATATTTTACTTGCCAGTCGCTACTATGAAATCCTATGAAAACAAGACTAAAAACATGAAAATGAATACCGTACAACAATTAAAATTACTTAAGAGCTAACTATATTATACTTTTGCTAGCTTAAGCAAATGTGCGAATACATGTAATCAAATGTGTATGACTATACTGTACTTAACAAACTTTTCGTTAAGTTTCGTCAAGTGTCATTTGCTTAAGCAAACAGCGAAACTGACCGCACTTTACTTAAGGAATCATGTGTTTTTAGAAAAACTGTTTATGAAAAAAAAAACAAATTGCAATGTACGCGGATAATATTTTTATAGAAAATTTAATTGAAAATGTTAAAAAACAAACGTGCATGTATAACAAAAGGGGTGGTTTTGTATTTGTTTTTCGATTGAGATGCAAGCACTGTTGCATTTTTTAGAACTTTTTTATTTATGTTTTCATTTGTTTCTTTTAATTATTTAAAATTAATATAGATTTACTTGTTAATTGTAAAATATTTGTAAATTAAACACATTAAATAATATTTTTCGAAAAGATACATATATTTTGGAAATATAACAAGAAAATAGTTTTTGCAAAAGTACATATATTTGCAACTAAGTGTAGTAAGTATTTAAGTTTAAAAAGTACATTGTAGCCACCCAAAAGTCTTCAATAAGTTGATTAAGCATTTGACAGACTTTTCGTTAATTTTTGACAGTAGCTTAAGTTAGCAAAAGTATAATATAGTTAGCCCTTTAGTTTTTACAAAAAAATTAAAAAACAAAATAATCAGTCTTTTCATATAAATTAAAAATTCATATATTGCAAAAACAAAAAAAAAAAAATAATTAAATGTAAATTATTTTAATTTAAATTGTTCAATAAAAATTAATATGAAAAACAAAACACAACAGTTTAAATAAATTAGTTTTTACATAAAGAAGTTAAATCTCAAAATCTTTTTCTTACACGTAAATTTTGTACATTATCCTCATAGGTCTTGAACATTCTCAACGTCATTATATAAATTAAAACTTAACTAGTTCAACTTTTGTCTCTATTAAACCAAGCATTTTAAGATTTTTTTTAAAAATTCTGTAAAAAAAGTAAAAAGTGATAAATTAAGTAAGCTAATCTTTTAAAATAAAAATTAAAAATACATATCGATGGCTTAATATAGAAAAGGTATATCTTGATTTTTCGATACTTAACAGGATAAGGAAAAAACTAAATAAAATTAAAAAAACATGATACAAAAACTGTTTTAATGCAAATTTTTATTCAAAACAAAAAACAAACTTATCATTTCTACTTGCAAAATTTGTTGAGGCAGATGTGTTTAAGAGTGGCCTGAAAGACAATATATTATTTTTAGAAATGTTGAGAATTTTTTTAAGTATGTTAGTTGCAAAACGTAAATCACTTAGTTTTTTTGGGATTCATAACAAAGTTGTGTCATAGTAATTTGTGTTAATATTGTTATGAACCGAGTGGGCTGATGAGGATTCCGGCTAGCTCAAATGCAGTTTCTCTCAGGCGGTTCCAACCCTCTCATCAGTGTCGCGCTCAAACATAAAAACAGGTAATCTACAAACACCAAAATCGTTCAAATACAAACAAAAACATACCACACACCGAGTTAGAGACAGATGGAAGCCTCTAGTTGCCCTCCCAACCTCGATCGTAGAACCTCATCCTCAATACTTCGTCTCTACGATCCCACAAACCATCGACCATTCCTTCCTCAACTTACCATCATTGCCATTACCGAATTAATTAAGCCAACATGATCCTTTTAATTTTTCAAATCGTAATTAACATAATTTTTATTAAATAAAACTTATTGGCTAACAAAAGAAAAACGGTATGTATAATAAGAAACAGTATAAAATTTATTTAAAAACATATATTTCGTTACTAAAAAAAAACAAACGGTATATGACTATATAACGTTATTAATTTCCGCTTTCCATTAAAATAACTATCTCTTCTTCTTTTTTCCTAGGGATCAAATCTCATAAAATTCCAATTCGAATACCTTTCTAACTTTGTTTCCTAACGCACCTAAAGGAGCTCCCTGAGGACGTAAACAAACTTGTCGCTAATATGGACTTAATTCTTCCAAAAACTGTAGATGTGAACCCTATTTATTCTTTTTTTAAAGAGATAAATCTTTCACTAATAAAATACTATCCCTAATATTTTATTTCTTTGTATAACGCGAACAAAAAAAAATTATATAAAAACAAAAAAGAATTTAAAATACTAATAATAAAAAAATAATAATACCTATATTTAAAATACTAAGAACTAAAAAGAACCTAACAATAACAATAATAAATAAAAATGGATTTTACTTAATAAAAATATCTTGATTGTGTTTTATTCAATTTTCCCTAGCCAAACAAGACCTCACCAATTACTTATATGCGGCACTCATGGGATGTTGGCAACTTCTCTCCAGGCTCCTTTTCTTATTTCTCCACAAACCACTTCTCTCAAAGACTTGGCCTGCACTGGTTTCCAATTCCTTTATCTAAATATCTCACGATTGTACCATAGATATATTTTTTTAATTGTTTCAAATGTTTTTTCTTTCTAACGTGGTGTAGTTTTTAACTATTTTCCTTGGTGTTTTATTTTTTTAATTTAATTTTGTTTGGGTGTAAATTTAATTTTTTGTTTGAACTGTATTAGTTTCCGGTGTAATTTTGTTTTTTAATTGTCTTGCAGATTTTAACTTGTGTTTGGTGTAATAATTTTTTTTATTGTTCTTAACTGTTTTAATTTACTGTTGTAAATTTTTTATCGTCTCTACGGATTTTAATTTGTATTTGGTGTAATCATTTTTTTTTTTTATTGTCTTTAACTGTTCTAATTTCTTGGGGTATTTATCTTTCTGTTTACATTAATTTTAATTTTTTTTATGTCATCGTTATCAATATCACCACCGCACACTCGACTATCTTTCTAACGAATCTCTCGAAAACAATCCCTCTTTTTCTACTTTTACTTCCTTAAATACTATACTTTTTTTTACGGAATCTTTCCAATAAATCGGCGCTTTTTACTGTATCTGTTTACTGAATTGAAACAAGTATTCTTTCTAGAACTAAAACGGAGTATTTGGCAGTATCCATGTACTATCTGCATATATTAATTCAAAAAAATTTTCCACCAAAACCTCCATTTTTAAATATAACTTGTTTCTTATTTTTTTCTAGATTTTTCTTATTTAAAATTGTATTTGCATCCATTTTTGCCTACAAATTACTCTTCCCCTGTCCCTCTTTCAAGTAAAAACCGCAATTGTGTTTCTACATGTAACAGGCTATCAGCAAAACAGCAAGTAGATTTTCCCCATTGATTAATACCCATTTTAAAAAATTATTTTTGTTTTAAAATAACAGTTTTACGCTTGCGTATCCTGAATGAAAATAAATACAACTTTGTGGGTTACTATATTGTCACAACCACTTTTTTGTTGTTATCTTCACACGCAAACATAAAAAGTCACTAACACCACTGTAGTTAGATAAAAAAAAATGCTAACTAGAATAAAGAAAATAACAGGATATAAGTATCATCCAGAAGAAAACGTGGAGAACGACTGAAGGTAAGAAGAAAATTGTGAGTATAATTTTTTCTTTATTTTATAAATCTCTTCTGTTTCTAGGTTATTTGCTGTTAGATATGGGAATATTTTATTATTTGAAAATTATCAAAAACACCTGAATCATCAAGACATAATTGGTTGAAGAGATAAGTAACATAAGAAAAACCACGTTAACTTATTAGTCAACCACACCACCAGCAACAAAAGACACCGTTTCCAGTTTTGTGGCAAACAAAATAACACGCCTCATCTTCTAGAAAATATGATTAGTATGGGCTCTTAAAAACTATCCGACGGAACTTGCATTTTTTCTGAACAAATGGAAATGTTATTGGGTAAAAATTTTGCATATACAGGCGGTGAAGAAACTGTCTATTATTTGAAATTCCTGAAAAAGATTTAGACCTGGGTATGGACTATTTTGTGTACCAGTTTAAAGAGCCGCTTTTGTTAAAAGAAACCATGAGAGGAAGTCGTGATACGTTTGATAACGAATCACCCATAAATATTTTGTTATATGATGATGAGAATCATTCACAACTTTTAATGTGGTTTTCCAATCAAAATTATCTATTTAATGCTGTGGAAATGGAATGTACTATTAGTGATGACGATTTACCTAAAGAGTTGTTAGAATTTTACCAAAGGCACTATCGTGCACATCGTATGTATTTGTGCATTCAAGCTGGTTTACCCATAGATGAATTGTTTGTAAATTGGAATTAACTTGGCTATTGCCACCAATGTCCAGGTTGTATAAATGCGAATCAGATCATTTCCAGTCTTCTCTAATTGGTTATGAAGGTGGGGTTTAGAGTTAATAGCTTGTGTTAATGAATCTGGTTTTGATACAAATTACATATATTCCCTATTTAATGTATGCATTTATTTAACCGATAAAATTGTGAAAATAATAAAAAAAAATTGTGACAATAAAAAAGAAAAATACTTTATTGTAAATAAATTTACAATAAAAAAAACTACCGAATAAACACTACTATGCATTTTATCCCACAACATTTGACGTTTAGCACATGACAGCTGCAGAGTGATAAAAAACACCCCGCAACAATATATAGGGTGTTTTTTGAGTGTCAAAACTTTGAGTTGGCATCACTGCCTTATTTGACAACCCATTTAACTAATAGTTGCTTTTTGATTTTAGTTTGCTTTGAAATTTTATTATAAGTCGATTTACATTAGCATTAAAATAATTGTTCTATTCGTCAAACTCATCGTGCACTTCTTCCATTTTATGGCGTACACAATCGTCCTTCAGAGCGGTGAATAATATTTTGTGCTCACCTCAAATATTTTTCACCACTAAAATTTTTTCACCTCAAAATTTTTTTTCACCACAAAATTTGTTTTCACATAAAAAAAGTTTTTCACCTTAAAAAATTTGTTTCACTTCCATAATTTTACTTCAAAAGTTTTAAACATTATTTGCATCAAAAACAGTAGAGAACATTTTTTTTATTCAAATTTTTTTATTGTATTCAAAGATTCGGCACGGCCGAATTTAAGATTTTTTACTTGTTTTTTTTTTTTTTTTGAAGTGCGATGACTACTCATTACTTTTGGGGCATTGCGAACAAAAGTAAGCTGGTAAGTAGTTGAAACCCTGTGTTTGCTGGGGATCATTTAGATGAGGAGCCAATGAAATTTGTGTATGCTTCTTGATGATTGTTTTTTTATTTTTATCTTTTACAATAAGAACTCAGGTTTTTATTATTATCAGACCTTTTAAAACATAATTCCTTAAATCAATTTTCAAATCTGATTTAAATTTTGACGAATTAATTCGCGAATTAAGTTTTCTGATTGAATTATTTACTACCGTAATTCAATCTTTATTTTATTAGAAATATCAAGATGTTGTAAATAATTCTTTTTATAAATCAAAAAAATTTTGATTTGATTCGCGAATCAAAAAAATTATTTTGATTCGCGAATTAAAATAATTGTTTTTTGAATCACGATTAAATTAATTTTAAACCCAAAGGGTTTCGGGATGTCTTTAGGACATGGCCCATTTTTATTATTGAAGTATATTATTACTCTACTAAGGCAAAATTTTTTTCCGTTTTGCCCTACCTCGTTTATTTGTAAATTTCAAATTTATTTTGAAATTTACAAATAAATTCAGCTCTCCTGACAAATCTATTGCAATTTAGAGGATATATAAGGTGAACTCGCTTGTGAAGTTTTGCATAAATTGTTTTTATAACGAATTTTTAGTAAAAACACCTGTCTATATCGCCAACGCCAACCGCAATCAGGCCCACTATTGCTGTATTTACTCATTTATTAATAAAACATATGCCTTCCAGGCCAAATAATTGTAATACATAGCAATACTCCTGAGAAAGCCCTATATATAAAGCACTATATATAATAAAGCAGTTAAAAAAAAGAAAAATCCGGTTTAAAATTTCGAGCATATGTAGTTTGCGAGATTTCAGTTGTGTGGAAAAATCTTAAGATTTCATACGAGGTTTGAATCGAAATATCAATTTAAGTCGAAATCTTGTGATTTGGATGCAGCTGTAAACGAGGCATTTGTCTCAACTGGGTGTACGTGGCTCTTTGATTTTTTTTTGGTGATACCATAGTTTTATTATATTAAAAAATATACGTAATTGCGAATATTTTATGTTAAGTTAGTGATTTCCCTTTATAGAATTTATATTTGATTGAAAAATTATACAAGCTAGATTAAAAAAATATATGTACAGTTCTTTGGGCGTGTTCAAACAATCAACAAGAAAATGGAAGCCAAGTCTACATTCAAATATTTTTTTAAAACTAATCCAGTTAAAGTAGTAAAACCGGAAAATTTCTCGACACCTCGATTAGTTGCATATTTTGAAGTGGAATATGAAAAACTTAAACCTGGACATAAAATTCTATATTTTAGGGAACCAAGACGTTCCGAATATCCATTGGATTTAAATATAGGATATGACAAATATATTGCTCGTATATCATATATGTATCACAGATATATAGAATTGTCACAGATAAAATATTTTAAAAACAAATATTGCCAACGTTTTGTAAATAAAACACGTTTGACGGATGTTTATTTTTGAAATACAAATTAATGAAATATATTTTAATAATCTTGTTTCTTTTTATTTAAAAATGGTTCTTCTCATAAAATTCACGTGTTAGTCAGGACGCTTGTTATACCAAACTATTTTAATGATGATCTATTACAAAAGTCAAATAATACAACAGAGTTGCTTTTCCAGTCAGTCTCTAGTTTACACTTGACAGTTCGGCCAATCCTGAACAGAAGTCGACCTCGGCTTCATCATCTTCCTGGAGACCTAGTTCCGGAGAACCATCACACCATGCTTTCATCTTGTCAGAGCTATATACGGAGCAGAATTTGCGAGAAGAGACTTGCATACCGGGAATATCCTCCACGAGATAACGGTCATTACCAAGAACGCGGGAGATCATATATGGACCGCGGTATTTTGGTTCCAGTTTACGTGATTCTCCTGTAGCTTGTGGTTCATTTTCGAGCACTATCAAATCATTTTCATGATATTCGGTTGGATGTCGGTGTTTATTATCGAACCTTCTCTTCCATTTTTCGCGTTCATTTTCAATATTGACGGCAGCAAGTTTACGTTTTTCCTCAATTGGAATTTCATCGTTGTTGGTTACGAAGTCATCTTGAATAGCAGCAAGAATACGATTTTGAGCTAAGTCTATCGGCTTATAATCAAAAATAAGTTCATTTGGGCTATATCCCGACGTTGCATTCTTTTGGGAGTTTACCGACCATTGCAGTTTGTGCAAAGACAAATCCCAATCCTTCGGTTCACTTGTTGTAGTACGTAAATAGGATAGAATAATCTGGTTCGCCCGTTCCACTTGGCCGTTTGCTCTCGGTGTCCGCACGGCAGTCTTAATGTGTTGAATATTGTTCCGATCGCAATAGTCCTCAAAGAGTTTGGAAGTGAAAGCAGTTCCGCGATCGGATATTATACGTTTAGGCATCCCAAAATAACCGGTTAATTCGTTAAGAACGTTTAGTACAGGTAGTGTTTTCGTATTCCTTACAGCTTTTACTACAACAAACTTAGTAAAAGCGTCTGAAACGGCCAAAATATGCGTGTTGCCTCTTTTGCTACGTATGAAAGGACCCAGGTGATCAATATGGATTTGACGGAAAGGAAGGGGCTCTAAATCACCATAATGAAGAGATCCCTCTGGCTTACCTCCCTTGGATTTGTTGTAACAGCATTCGGTACATGCAGCAATATACTCCTTCACATATTTTCGCATTCGGTTAAACCAGAAAGTTTGTTTGATTCTATCTAACGTTTTATCAAGACCGTAGTGTCCAACGTCATCATGGCAGAGTTTAGCGATTCTCCATCGTATGGTATTAGGGACCACAAATTTGAGTCCGTCATCGGTCTTTCTATAAAGACGGTGGTTTTGTAGACAATAATCGGTTTTTATTTGTTTATATTGTTCGGCTTTAAGAGTGCCATCTAACACGCCAATAATAAAACGTAACTTTTCATCCTGTAGTTGCATCGTTAAAAGCCAATTTGAGCTGTTGACTTCAATTTTCATAACAAAACCAGCCGGTTCAGTTTCCTGGGGTGGTTGGTCGGGAGATCGGCTGAGTGCATCTACATGGGCCATGCGTGACCCTTCTCGGTGAACGAATTCACAATCATATTCCAATATTTTCATAAACCAGCGGGCTATTTTAGGAATTAATTCCTTATTCGTCTTTGCCCTGGTTATAGCAGCACAGTCTGTGAGGACACGAAAAGGCTTTCCAAGTAAATAAATTCGGAACCGCTCTAAGGTTTCGACGACAGCCAGCACCTCCAGTTCGTAACTGTGGTACCTTCCTTCGGTTTCCGTACAATGACGACTGAAATAAAATACGGGATGCCATTTATCATCACCATCAGATTGTAAAAGTACCCCAGCTAGGCCAACACTGCTAGCATCCGTATGGACTTCATGTCTGGCATTAAAATCATAAATCGCTAAAACGGGCTGACTACAAAGTATATCGATAAGTTTCTCGAACGATTCCTGTTGCGGTTTGTCCCACTGAAAACTTGTTTCCTCTTTCTTTCGTAACAAAATTGTGAGGGGTCGTGAGATGACGGAATAATTTTCAACGAATTTTCTAAAAAATCCGGTAAGACCCAAAAATCGGCGGACCTCTGTTACGGTGGTTGGTACTTTAAAATTTTTAATGGCACTTACCTTATCATCACCGGGAGTAATGCCATTTTTACCAACTTTGTGACCAAGATATACAATTTCATCACACAGAAAATTACATTTATCCATGCGTAATGTAAGACCACTATTCTCTACAATGGTCAGGAAACGGTCCAATCGATCGATACCCTCTTCTATTGATTTGCTTGGAATAATTACGTCATCGAGATAAATTAAAACTTCACCCGGCTCCATTAGTCCTGCGACACGATTCATGACTGCCTGAAATACAGCCGGGGCATTCACGAGGCCAAAGGGCATTCTGTTAAACTCATAGTGTCCTTCAGTGGTCACGAAAGCGGTGTACTTTTTCGATTCTTCATCGACTTCGATCTGATGGTAACCCATACGCAGGTCAAGGGTAGTAAAGTAACGATTACCAGCTAGTTGAGCAAACTGTTCCTCCATGATAGGCATTGGATACGGTATTTTCATTGTAATACGATTTAATTGACGATAATCTACACACAGACGATGTTCCCCGTTTTTCTTTTCTACCAAGACAACTCCGGATGCGTATGGAGAGTCAGATTGTCGAATTATATTGTTATCAAGTAGATCGCTTACAATATTGTTGACGATTGAACGCTTAGCGAATGCAATACGATACGGTCTTGTATATACAGGCACCTCAGTAGTTAATTTAATATTCATCTTTACCAAATTACACTTACCCAGCTCTGAAATATTTTCAGCGAAACTGGCACGATGATTTTCGAGTACAATTTGAAGTTGATTATCATTCGATGTTATGTTGTCATTATTTACATCCTCAATCCAGCATTCCTCAGCCTCAATTATTGTTCGGTAACCTTTACGGCATACTACATCGCGACCAATATAAATATTTTCAGTAAGGAACTCATCCCTTACAAGAAACATTACGACTTCAAAAACGTTAGAATCCATTTCCAAAGAAACATTTATTTTCTTTGTACAGGTATATTCGCCACCAGCAAAACCATCTAATATGAAAACACAATCAATATTTTTACCCATATTCGCGGCAAACGATTCTCTAATTAAACAATGATTACTGCCGGAATCAATATAAGCGGCGGTTTCAACACCGTTCACTTGGACGTTTTTAATTAAATCTGGAGTCGGCTCTGGAGTTTTGGCTATTATTTTGTTTACATTTGATGATTGTTTCTGTTTATCATCTTTTTTTGAGTTACAATCAACAGTACGGTGGGTGGTACGGTGACAAATTGTACATCGTTCTTTTCTTTGAGGTTCGGGGCATTTCATCGAATAGTGACCATAAGCAAAACAATTATAACACTTTACCTTACTTAACGTAGTGTTATTATTGTTATCTTTCTTCATGCCGCCGATGTTGTTAACAAATTTCTCTGTTGACGCTGTTCCTTTTATCCTGTTCGGAGCAGTTACAACAGCGGTTGAGACGTTATTATAATTACAATAACAAGAAATGTCACGAAACAACTGGTTACAATTCGTGTATTCATTTGAAATCTTACGTTTTAAATCGAAATCGTTGATACCGTTTACGATGTGTCTGGCTATTGCAGATTCCGGTAAATTACCCTTAGTACCTAAGGCGAACATTTTGAAGTAATATTCCTGTGGTGTTTCGTTCAGACGACGCTTCATCTGAGACATTTTAATATGTATATCGGCTGCATTATCTACGTGTGGAAAATCCAACAAAAACTTTTCGGCAAATTGTTGCCACGTTAAAAAGACACTCTGCAAGGAATCTACCCAATATTTCGCAGGTCCTTGCATCTTTTGTTGTACGGCGAATATTAGTGGTTGATCATCCCAGCCGTAAGCTGTTCTAAGTGTTTCCACACGTTTAATAAACTGGGATGAGTTTACAGACTCATCCAGGGACGGATTAAAATCGGGTAAAATTGTTATCATTTCCTTCACGTTGGTAAAAGGATTTATCATTCCCGTGCCAAAAGGCAACACGTTTTGTTGATTCGGTGGCGATAGAAACGGTTGGGGTTGTTGTACGTATACGTTTGGTGTAGACGAATATGGTCTTTGGCCATTTTGATGTGTCGGTGCGTAATTTGAAGACAACATTTGCGGATGGGTATTAGTGACGTAGCACGGAGCTGTTGATGTATAATGTTGGCTGGCGTTGGAAACGAAAAATTGTTGATCACCAGAAATGCGTGGTGCGGGTTGATAACCACAATTAGTTACCGGATAGTGTTGAGAAAACGGTTGTAACGGAGCATATACTGTGGTGGTTGGCGTATGGTTACCTGAAAACGATACTGATGAAACGGTTTGTGGTATTGACGGCTGTACCAATACGGGTTGATACGAAGGCTTAATGTCGTTGGCTGTTGTACGGATGCCGGTAGACGATATGACGGTTGGAATGTTTCCGTGTGAAACATCGGTTGTACGTTCTGGGGAATTTTCGTGTGACACTGTTGAAGAGTAAAGAGATGGTTGAAACCGAACAGACATCGCACGCAAATCTGCAATCGTTTTTTCCATCTGCGCAATACGTTCATTCATATCGGGTGCACATATTTCATCCTTTCGTTCGAGGCGTTCGACAAGTTGATTTTTATTTCCCGTAGATGGCAATCCAGCTTCACGACACTTTGATTGCAATGATTTTACGGTTAAACTTCTTAAATTTTCCATGGCGTCTTCGTTTTCGTGCGTACTTTTATCCCACTTCTGAGAAAATGTCACAGATAAAATATTTTAAAAACAAATATTGCCAACGTTTTGTAAATAAAACACGTTTGACGGATGTTTATTTTTGAAATACAAATTAATGAAATATATTTTAATAATCTTGTTTCTTTTTATTTAAAAATGGTTCTTCTCATAAAATTCACGTGTTAGTCAGGACGCTTGTTATACCAAACTATTTTAATGATGATCTATTACAAAAGTCAAATAATACAACAGAGTTGCTTTTCCAGTCAGTCTCTAGTTTACACTTGACAGAATTATCTCTTAAGTATGCATTGTCCTTGGCAGATGATGCTGGCGAGGTGGGTCGAACTATGGTGTATACACGTCGGGGTGCTTTAACACATATAATGCAATCGAATTATGTACGCGACAGATTTAATAATTTATCTTTTCGTGTTTCTCGATATGATGGAAACATTTACATGGTACAAGAGGAAAAAGATGAATCGGAATTGCATAAGCCACGATCTCAAACCCATCACAAACGACTTGAAAAAGTATTGTTTGCAGGTAAATTTATAATAGTAATAAGAAAAACAATTTTACTGAAAATCCAAAAATATTTTAAAATAATTATAATTTATTAGAATCTCCATATAAAACCTCTCATACCCCTGAAACTTCCAATGAAAACGTAAAGTTGGTCGCTGTACATCGTAGTAATTTGGGAAAATATGACATTGTGTATTCGGGTGAAGTCCAAGGAATCATTGCCGAGGAAAAATTTAAAGATTTGTATGTATAATCGAATATATACAATAACAATTTCTTCATAATCTTCTTATTTGCATTCCAGTGATGATATCGAAGCTCTAAATGATTGTCGTTTTGTTTTAACAAAACAAATGTTTGCCACATTCAAAGGTGACAAAAAAAAACTTTTAAATTATTGGCTTCAGGCATATTTAGCCAACGTTCAAGATTTATATTTGGCTTACAAAGACAGAGCAGGTGTTGTTAATGAACCGATTTCACACAAATCTGTATCCGATTTGCCAAAGGTATGTACATACATAGAATAAAATGTAAATTTCATTTTTTAAAATTACAAAAAATTCTTATATAAATACTTTACAGAATTGTTCTTGGAAACCTAAAATATGTACCGCGTTTTTGCAATATTTTCTGGAGAGTGTAGAGAAAATAATGTCCAATGTTAACTGTTTAAATACAGTTTATGTTTTTAAATTCAATTCAAATAATGAAATCACGTATAAAATTTACAATGGTAAATCTGACAAAACTTTCATTTCCAAGGAGTATATGGACTTTATAAAAAAATAAATTTCCTACAATAAGAATCTCATTTTAAATACAGATTTTAAAAAACTGTACTTTTTATAGTAATATGTGTTAATATATTACATACATGAGTTAAAAATTCTTTAAATAAAAATTATATATAATCAAACATTTACTTCCTAGTTACTTTTTTTTGACAATCTTGATATCTACATATGTATGTCGTTTTTGCATAACCGCTTAAGTCCACTTAAGCATAGATCGTCCTTGTCGATTTTCGAAAAAAAAAATATCTATTAGGAAATATCGTCAAAAGTATAAAGTAGTTTTCAGTAAACTTATTTCGCCTTAAAAAAATGATTATCTATGTTCCTAATGAACGTAACTTAAAAGTCAAAATAAACATAAAATAATTTGAAGAATCATTTTTTGAAATAGTTTGTAGAATCATTTTGCAGGTTATAGAATTCTGATTATTCGTAATTTTTAAATTTCTTACGTGATTTAAATTTTATATTTTTTAAATTACTGCAAATTGGGGCTTAATTTGTTAATGTTTTTCTCATTTACTAATCATTACTTTTAGGATATCGGCAACAAAAGTAAGCTGGTAAGTAGTTGAAACCTAGTTTTTGCTGGGGATCATTATAGCTGAGGAGCCAGTGGAATTTGTGGATGCTTTTTGATGATTGTTATTGGCCTTGATGGTTTATATAAAAAACTTGAGAAAAAAATCCTGTTTTGTTTTTATCAAACAATTATGAGATTCTTTCAAATAAAACAAGTAAAAAAGGGCTAAATTCGGCTGTGCCGAGTCTTTGAATACCCTCCACCAAAGGGGATGAAGATGATATACGTATATACTAAATTTTGCATGAACTGTAATATGAATATGTTTTGTCAATTTATGTAACGAACTTTTGTTATTTAGTTTTAGCAATGTTATTTACAGAGGTCTGCTCTGTTAGCGACTTTAACATTGTTCATTTTTACGTTGACTTAGTTATCATTGTATGTAAGACAATAAATGTAATCGAACAATAAGAAGACTTAATAACATTTTTACTTACTTAACAGAAAAATAAAAATAGATACAGAAAAATTGTACAAATTTGTATGGAATATTTAGAGGTACCTTCACATTTTCACTCATAACTTTTGAACCGCTTGACCGATTTTGCTCATTTTAAATACCAAACTGCTCGGGAGGATGTTCAATAATCTGGGTAAAAATAGGCACCCACGCTTGCGTCTTCGCGTCGTGAACAGACAGACATCGCTAAATCGACTTAAAATTGCAAAAGGATAACGAATATATATACTTTATGGGGTCTTAAACCTATATTTCGACATATTACAAACGGAATGACAAACTGATATATACCCTCACCATATATGGTGGAGGGTATAATGAGCAATTTTAAATTACTGGGTACAGACATATTGAAAGCGTGGCTCTTCAGATGAACCAAGTAATTTGCGTCGTATTTCAGTTTTGCCTATTTTGGCCAAATTGGTTGAAGGTTTGATAAAAGATCAGATGAGTATTTAGATTAAAATAAAATGTTACATAATTGTCAATTTGGTTTTAGGCGTGGACGTAGTTCTACACACCTTTTGCTTTGTTTAACTGACAGTTTGCGTTGTGCGTTAAGTGATAATCGGTTGTCTTTTTTATTGTCACTTGATTTGTGTAGAGCTTTCGATGCTATTGCATACTCAATACTTATTGATAAGTTGGCTAATTATTTTGGCTTTTCATCTAGTGCCTGCAAATTGATATATTCTTATCTGCAGGATCGTTGTCAGTATGTTTCTATTGGTGGTAGCTCTAATAGTACTCTTCCAGTGACATCGGGAGTGCCGCAAGGGTCAGTTTTGGGGCCACTTTTGTTTGTAATGTTTCTTAATGACTTATTTAGTATTTATGATAATAGTATGTGTACTCCGTTTGCTTTTGCTGATGACTTGCAGCTGGTAATATCTGGTGATAGGAGCTTCTTAGACGTTTTTCAGGCAAACATCAACTACTATGTGGATGTGACAATTAATTGGATGAATCGCAATAATTTGATTATCAATGCTGACAAGACTAAAGCTTTATTTTTTGGAAGATCCTTCTTAGGGAGAATATATCAATTTTTGTTGTACCTAAGCAAATTGAATTTGTGAATAAATTGACATGCCTTGGTGTAATTCTTGATAGTGAGCTTAAATTTGATTGTCAAATTAACTCGTTATCATCTAGAGTTTCATGCTAAGGAAGTTATATTGCTCTAATTTATACATTCCATTTCATGTTAAAAAAGAAATTGTACATGCTTTAATTATGCCAATTTTTACTTATTGTATCGAGATATATACTGGTACCCCTGCATATAATTTAGAAAGAATTTCGTTACTTTTTAACCGTGTTGTCAGATATGTTTTTTTCACTCAGAAATTGTGATCATGTATCTTCATATGTACTGAAATTTTTGGGATGTAGCTTTAATAGTTTCTATTTTACAAAACATTTAAGCTGGGTTATCCTTCTTTATTCTTAGACCGATTTAGATTTAGTAGATCTACTAGAAATAAACAGATTTTAGTTCCGAAGCTAACTACAATATTAGACAGAGCATATTTTGTTAGAGTGGCAAGGTTATATAATGCTCTTCCGGGAGCACTTAAATCTTTTACAAACTCATTTGATATTTAAATACAATTTAAAACACTATCGCTGAGTGGTAATTATAATAATTATATTATTTATTTTTTTTTTGTATACATATAAACTTTTTAGTTTTTTGCACATTAGTATATAAGTGGATTTTGTAATTTTGCTTTATTGGCCCCATGGGCTTTAAAATTACAATAAATGAAAATAAATAAATAAATAAAAAATAAATAATTAGTAATTATATAACTTTATTTGATCTTTTTTCAATATTAATATTTTATTTATTCAGCTAAAGATCTTTTCTTTTTATATAAAAATTCTTATTTTATTTTCAATATTTCGCTAACAATTTGTTAGCATCTTCAGGAAAACAAATTGTTAGCGAAATATTGAGAATAAAATAAGAATTTTTATAAAAAAAGAAAAGATCTTTAGCTGAATAAATAAAATATTAATAATAAATATTTAGCTAAGGTTAAACACTTATATGTGGTTTATAAAAATAAAGACGGTCTAGAGCCAATTAAACACATATACGGCCTAGATTCACCTACAGTAAGTTCAAAAATTTAATCCCTCTAGATTCATTTAAGACCTGTTGAGGTGTAGAAAAAGTGCACTTAACAGGGCATTCCTCAAAAAAAATATTACTCGCTGGAGTAAAAAAGGAACTTTTATCTACCTTCGGTTAAGTAGGCCGAATGCCATAAAAACCGGTACGCGTTGTAACACGTGTTGGTATTCAAATGAAAGAAAATTTTCTTAAGATAAAAATGGATTTTGTTTGATGATGCATATTTTGCTCCCTCCAGATCCATTTAAGACCAGATGGAGTCTTAAAACTCAAAACAACAGAAATTTGCCAATAAAATAAAAAATGATCGTTGGCGTAACCCAGTATTACAAAATTGTTTGCTTTGGGTGACTTTTTTCTTAAAATTTTTTGGAAAATCCTTTGGTTTCTGTATAATATATGTGAAATTATTTGTGATGAATTTTTAGCGCCGCAGTCAAAAATTTTATTTTTTTTTTTTAAAATCGTTTCTTTTTAATGCATTTATCTGTATTTTAAATCAATGTTCATAGTTGTCATTTGGTTTCAGTAGTCACAATAGTTAGACAATATGGACCCCAAGGGGTATTAAATGGATCAAGAGAGAGCCACATATCATACACATTTATATGCTACTACGCGTATTGGTTTTTAGGTCTGGGTGGCCAGAAAATATTTTATTTTTTTATTCCAAAGGCAGTCATATTTTTTTGGGCATCGCCTGACATTGTGGTGTAATGGTTAGCGCGTTAAACCATTACACAGATGGCGGGTTCGATCCCCAGCGACGGCAACATCAATTTATAAAAATAATATGTATGAGTTTTTTCTGTGTCATACATATCGCAACGTCCTCCTTCGGTATTTATATGGCACTTAACCTAACCGAAGTAAAATAACAGGGCTATTAGCTAAAAAGCTTCAACTCTTCATCAGATGGCGTTCAACAACTGTTCTAAAAATGATCATCTCGAGCAATTATAGTGTTGCCATATTTGAAGCCATACATCTTTTACCACCATTCGCCTCATCTCTATCCCCTTTCCAAAGAAAACAAAGCATTGATAAGTAGGAAGAATTTCCTTAGTAGGAAGAATTTCCTGCTTCTCTAAAAAAAAGTGGACTTTAGCTAAATTTGTATGGCATTTTTTTTTACAATATTCATAATGCCAAAACTAAAAAAAAAAATTTAAGCGGAAAATATATCGATAACTTCAAGTAAAATCTTCAATGTTTTTAGGTCTGTTTATATATTCAACAATAGTGTTCTTATTTTTATTATTTAAAAAAGTTATTAATTTAATTCTCAACAGCTTTTTTCTTTTCTTCTTCTTCCTTCTCCCCTAAATCATCATTTTGTGTAACTGCAGCTGGTGCAGGGCTTTTAGAACCTCCAGCCTTTTCATACATTTCTGGTACATAGAGAAATGGATCTATTTTTAAGTTTTCGCCACTTGGTGGACTTTTTAATAAAACGCGTGTTATGAAACGTCCTTCACGTTTTGGTCGTACCGTATTAACATCTTTTAGTAGCGAACTTAAATTCTCTTCTAAATGTTGGGCATCCATATTTAAAGTACCAATTGAGGCGGTAATTAAACCAAAATCTTGTTGATGTTCATCTTTAGCAGCCGAATAACTTACACCATCTAAAAAGCGTTTTATCATTTCTGCAAGATTGGCGCCCAATGTTTCAGATTTGGGGTTGGGAAATTTACGTTTCATTAAACCACGTAGTGCTACGAGCTCTGGCAGTATATTGGGATGTGCTACAATAAATTGATAGTCTGTGAGCAAAAGTTTACCATTGGTTATATCCTTGATAAGTTCAACGCCACCAACAAGAGTAGCACCCGCTTCGCGTGCTTCGTTGACTTCATCCTGATTTTTTTTTAAAGGACAAAAAAATTGAATATAGAATATAGGCAGCAGTTAAAAACATTATTTTAGAAATAAGATATTAGGCTAAAACTGGTGGAAACACATTCGAAAACTTAACTTACATTTCCCTTTGTAAACACCAAAATCCGTCGCTCTTCGCCATGTTCAAACTTGTGTGGCACCATGGCCATACGTTGGAAATTATCCACAAAACGTGTGGCCTTTTCAGCCTGCATATTCAATTCGATATTTACAATTAAAGGAGCATTTGGTTCATTGTACATGGTAGGATGATGAGTCTCACGATGACATTGTATAGCATCTGCCACAGTATAAACTTTCCAACGATAATACCTGCCTACATAACAATCATCGGTGGAAATTTGTTTCCAAGTGTCATCCACATGTTTGTTTTCACGTTGGAGATTTATTCTTTTCACAAGAATAATACAAGTTTATTAAACTTTAAAAAAAAATTATTTTATCTGTACTTACTTTTTGTCTCTCTGATTGTGAGGTATAAACCCCACTTTTTGTACCACCACTTTAACTTTTTTCTTACGTGCCTTTTCTCGTGTACCCTTACGAGCCGCTTCACACATTGCTGTAGTATGTAATTTTCTCATAGTTTCCGCCGGTAAATGTTGGCGTACTACTAATGTACGCATGGAAGTGGTAATCATTGACAACATAGCTTATAGATTTTACAATTCTTTGTTAAAAAATTTAATTAAATAAAAAATATTTAGATTGACTACATAACCTGTGGTTCGGACAAAAAAAAAATAGAATTAACAGCTGGTCTTGTATAGAGCTGCCAATATTAAAATTCTTTTATTTTGAGCATGTTTGAGAACATTCAGCATTCATACACGTAAAATAGTCAATTTCAGCGATGCCAACTTAGCGATTTTTGTTTTTTAGATTTAATTTTAAATAATTTCTAAGTTTCCGAAAGTTCGTTAAAAATCAAATTACACCCGTTTATATTACCAAATTTGGCAGGTAAACTGGACTTTGCTTTGGCAACAACATTTTGTGAACAAAAAATAACCATAAATTGAATACATTTCTAAAGGGATCTTTACTCTTTGCATATTATATAAGATATGGCAAAACTGTTTTCTTCTATTTGGGAGGGATATAAAAATTACTTGGTGTATGGGTACCATAAAAGCTACTAATTTATATGCCGAGTGCAAAATTTGTTACCACAATAAAATAAACAAACGCAGTGATAGTTATTTTTTATGCAATGTTTTCACCAATTTTTTATTTTCAATGCAATTGCTTATCAAAATGCTCGTAGTAACGAAAACAGAGTTAAGTGTCCATTATGAATTGACAGCTGATAATGAATGCATGACAGCTGATAATGAATTAAATTAAACAGCATTAGACTTTTTCATTAATAATTTTTGTTTAACGTGTAAAATCTAATGAATAGAGCTTGGAAGTTCATGTAAATAAATGTTTGGTGTGGTTAGCTAGAAAACATCGTTAACCAAATATATTTGCGATTCAATAAATTTGCAAGAAAATTGCATTAATGTGTTTATACGTTTAATAAAAAAAATAGTTTTAAAATTTATAAGTAGATTTTATTTATTTATTTTTTTTATCGCAAAATCAAAAACAACAAAAAAATGAAATAAATAAAACAAATATTTAATTTTGGCTTAAATTGTGGTACTAACGATATGATGAAGCAAACAATGCAAATTTGCAAATTTTTTCACAAAATTATTTTAAGCTGTCGGACAATATTTTTATTTGCAAATCAACATAATTTTGCACACATCATAATAAAACTTGTTTTCGTTTTTTAATGTTCCGTTTACGTACGAGCTATGACGGATACGTATTTTCGGACCGTAAACGTACAGTAAAAGCCGGGTTCATGAATCCGTACGTATCGGAGTCCGTAAAAATGTTTCTTGGGTTTATACATAATTTGTAATAATATATTAATTGAAATGTAAGAAATAATTTAAAAAAAACCTTACTTAAATCTTTTAAAGTTAAAAAGAAATGGTCCAAGGGTAAAAAGCAGGAAAAGAAAGAAACAAATTAATTGTTTAACCACCAATATTTTTTGGTAATTGTATCGGAGTTGATATTCTGGTCCGCTAAATAAACACTGGTATCAAACCTTGTATTCACAGGAGTAAGTTGATTGCATGATATAGCCTTGATATTAGCTCTCCTGTGTATGTGATAAATTAAAGGTATACCCGTTTGATTTTGAATATACCCATATTTATCAAGGAACAGAAAAGCCTCTGGTGGAATAAAACCCTTTTGAATAATATTCGATATATATGCCTCGTCAACATGGTAAGGGGCCAAAATAAGGTTATTTTCATAACATTCCGTGCTTCTTAGAATGTGATTCCTTATCAAATGTATTATAAAGTTACCAATTCTACTGATCTTTGATACATTATACTGTCTTTTGTTCGAAATATACCTTATAAAATTGCTAGATGATGATCTGTACAGGGATGTATAACTTCTCAGACATTTTCTCTCGAACAGTCTCATTCGTTCCATGCAAGAAGGGGAAATATTATACCAAATTTGGCACCCATAAAGAAGAATAGGTCTTATTAGAGATTTGTACATACAGGTTGGTTGAAAAGTTCCTGCGCTCGAAATGAAAGAATAGTGTTTTTGATACGATATATATATTTTTTTATTCAATATAATCTCCTAGAAGCTCAATACACTTGTTCAAATGATCCTCCAATAATTTTATCCCATCCTTATAATGGTTTTCCGGAAGCTCTGCAAAATAACCGTCTACGGCTGCTATGGCCTCTTCATTCGACGAAAAATGCTTTCCACGAAGGAATTGTTTGAGATTTCTGAAGAGATAGTAGTCACTAGGAGCCAAATCTGGGGAATACAGTGGATGTTCAAGCAATTCGTACTTTAGTTCTTTGAATTTAGCCATCGTCAAAACACTTTTGTGAGCAGGTGCATTGTCTTGATGAAAAATGATTTTTTCTTCTTTAAACCAGGTCTTTTCTCACGAATTTTTTCATCCAGCTGATCCAAAAGGCTGCAATAATATTCAGAGTTGATTGTTTTACCTTTCTGAAGATAATCAATCAACAAAATTCCTTTTGCATCCCAAAAAACTGATGCCATAACCTTCTTTGCTGTTCGTTGTGACTTCACCTGCTTTGGAGCTAAACAACCAACTTCAGTCCACTGTAAACGTTCTTGTTTCAATTTAGGATCATGGTGGTAGATCCAAGTCTCATCCATAGTTATAAAACGACGCAAAAAATCGGTTTTATTCGGCTTAAAACGCTCCAAATTACGCTGAGAAATTTTTTTTCGATCCAGTTTTTGTTGAGTTGTTAATGTGTGCGGCACTAACTTTCCAAACAGTTTTTTTCATACGTAATTCTTCATGTAAAATATGGAGTAGTCGTTCGTCTGAGATGCCTATGGCATTAGCAATTTCACGCTCAGTCAAACTTGGATCTTCACTAACCATATTATATACCTGCTCAATGATTTCTGCTGTGGTTGCAGTTTTTGGTCGTCCTTCGCGTAGATCGTCTTTAAGGCTAGTACGACCACGTTTAAATTCACCAGTCCAAAATTTAACGGTGCGTTTTGAAGGTGAGGACTCCTTATACGCTTCTAACAATTGTTCATAAATTTCCTTTGCTTTTAAACCCTTCAAAACAAAGAATCTAATGACTGCACGATATTCAATTTTTTCCATATTAAAAAAAATCAATGACACGTCAACTTCAAATGGCTTGTAAACAAAGAAAGAATTGACAGAATGACTTGCAACTTTGCATGTGTTCTCAGGACAGTTATACCAACTTGAAAAAAAGAAGTTTAGAGCTATCAGTGCCGTCTCTTGTTGAGCGCAGGAACTTTTCAACCAACCTGTAATTATCTTTACTTCTGGGAGCAGATATTTTGAAAAGAAAATTTTTTTATACATAAAAAAAGCTTTTCTGGCTTTCTCAATTTGTAGATTTATGTGGTCATTAAAATACAAAAATTTATCCAAGCTAATGCCAAGATACTTGACAATGTTCTTGTTTGGTATAATTACATTTCCCGTGGATTTCATCCCGAAGGATTTCCAACCGCGCCTTATGTTGTTGTTGCATTTTCCCACGGGAGGTCGAAAAAGAATAGTTTTACACTTATTGAGATTAATCTTCATCTGCCAATCCATCGAGTAATTTTTTACAGTATAGAACAACTTCTGCAACTCATTGTTAATTTTCTGAATTTTATCATCCAATGATATTCTCAACCTGGTTTAAGAGGTCCTGAATATAAAGGGAAAAAAGGATTGGCGCATTAACAGTGCCCTGTTGCAAACCGTTAGCAATGCAAAATTTCATTGTACTTAATTTTTTTCCACCATTAACTTGAAAGGATTTATTTTTTAACATGTTGTAAATTAGTGACATGAGATGGAAAGGAAACTGGTAAAGAATCAGTTTAAAGATTAAGCCTGGAATCTAGATATTATCGAATGCTTACTCAAAATCTATTAGGCAAGCCCCAGTACATAAGGATTTGTTCAGGTTCCAATGCACATCTGAAACTAGCAGATGTACTGCGTAAATTGTGGAGTGTTTATGTTTAAAACCAAACTAACATTACATAAACCTTGATAAATGCATAATTTGAGTATGATTGCTGCTAAAAGTATTTTTTCAGTACTACCTAGTCAGAAATGGCCAATGGTACAAGAATCAATACACTGGCAGAGTATTTATTTTATAAAAAGTATTACACTCAAAAAAAAAAAAAAAAGATGAGCCAGAATTTAGAAACGTCGCCAAAGACACTTTTTACCAATATTAAATAAAATTAAAATTATATAAATAATATTAAATAAAATTTAATAAAAATTTCTAAATTACAGAAAAATTTTACTATTGAGAACTATTGGGAAACTTATTAGAAAACAGTCAAAATTCCTCCTAATTAGTTCATACATCATCTAAAATTTAACTGTTAGGAAATGTTTCCTTGGTTTTTAGAAAAATTTTATTTTATTTAAGTTCATTTGATAATTTTTTTTACTAAAAACTAGGACTTTACTTCCTATAAATAAGAAAATATTTTCTAACAACAAGTTAAATAGCACTTCTTTTAAGTGAAAATTATCCTTAAATTTAATAAAAGTTTTCGAATAAATATGAAAGTGTTTCTATGATAAAGGTAATATACGAGGGCGGATCAATAAGTCCGTGACTTTTCCAACTTCCCTCGTAGTTACATGAAATGCAACACTGCTCCCATCAAGTACAACTTGTTAATATACTACTGTCAAATTTTGAGCAAGTTCCATCATTTACTTTGCGTTTAACAGCTGTTCAAAACATACAACCTCGTGGCTTTTAAAAATGGAAAAAAGTGAATTTGGAGTGCTCATTAAACATTATTTTTTGCGAAAAAAAAACGTCAATCAAACCAAGGAAAAGCTTTATAAATACTATGGGGACTCTGCACCATCGATTTCAATGGTAAAAAAGTGGTTTACTGACTGGCCTTACAAGCACGGAAGATGCCCAACGTTCTGGACACCCAGTTGAGGTCTCTACACCCAAAACAATTGAACAAATTCGCTATATGGTGTTGGCCGATCGGAGATTGAATGTGCGTTAGATTGTGGAAGACATAGGCATCTCACATGGCTAAGTGGTTTCAATTTTGAACGATCACTTGGGTATGAGAAAGTTTTCCGCAAGATGGCTGCCGCGTTTGCTCACAATCGACCACCAACGGAATCGTGTGACAGCTTTGTTTCCATGACAAAAATCCATGAACTAGACTACGAATTGCCCCCTCATTCTTTTTATTCTTCGGATTTAGCCCCCAGTGACTTTTTCCTATTTCTAAACCTAAAGAAATGGCTCGGTGGAAAGAGATTTAGCTCCAACGATGAAATTATTGATCAAACAAATACATATTTTATGGACCTCGAAAAATCCTATTTTTTGGAAGGGGTACAAAAATTGGAGAAACGTTGGACTAAGTGTATTGAGCTAAAAGGAGATTATGTTGAAAAATATTTATTTTTTTTTTTTTTTGCAAAAAAATGTGTTTTATTCTAAAAGTCACGGACTTATTGACCCACCCTCGTATTTAACCATAAGAATTTTCCCACTTTCACATGACTTCCGCTTTTAACAAGCCTTTTGCTTTACATTTTTGTCTCTAAACAAATTAAAAAAATGTACTGCAGGGTATCCTGAAACGTAATAAATTGTGACAAAGTCAGATCTTTTTCATAGTTAATTCACCGTTCTGCTTGAGAGAACTAAAAAAGAGACGCCCTAAGTGATATACGGCATCTATGACTAAGGAGAACTGGGGGTCCTTTGTCTTCTTAAATTAACTAATTAAAGGAAATTGTTGCAAAAACACAATACATATATCACAGTTACATTGCATGTTATTATTGGGAAATGGAAAAATGTCATAAGTTTATTTTATGACATTTTTAGCTTAAACTTTAATTGTCATATACAAATTTAAACTTTTTTATTATTAACTGCAAAAAAAAAATAGTTTTAGTGCCTTCGATAAATATAAAGTTTAATACTCATAATTACAATTATAGGAAAGCCATTATGCCGTAATATATAAAATGTGCTTGCGATATTTTGTTTTGTAGTCAGCAAACAAAATTATTACATAAAAGAGAAAATTCGAAATTTTTACCTTTTGCTAACAAAATTTTAAAATATATTTTAAGAGATGGGCATGTGGGCCATTTTTGACTCACGCACGATCACGAACCTAAAATTACAATCATGCACGATAATTTTTTTAAATGGATACTTTAATTTTTTTTCTTTACATTATATTTTTATATTATATTTTTTCTTGAAAAATAAGAAAACTAATTAGTTTGTTTTTAATTTCAAATTCAATTTTTTTAAATTTTTCTGAACTAAGTTGCATGAAAATTTTCTTTAAAAATAGTTCCTCAGTTTCTAAAACCAAATAAATTTTTATTATTACATAGGAAAAAATTTATTACCCATTGTTTTTAATTGCCTAAAAAAATTTTTAGAAAATAATTCTTAAAAATTAGAAAGTGATAGACTTAAAACCTGATTTTAGAAATGGCCTTCTAAAATTTAGTTAATTTTACTACTCGCGAAAAAAATGAACGCACATTAAGTTCAAGTACTTTTTCGATTTGAGTTAGACACATTTTTTGAACTAAATGGGAGTAAATTATGTTCTTAATTTTTTTTTTGAACTAATGTTAGTTTTATTACATTTTAGTATGCAAATTTCTTAAAACTGAGATGTTTTTCTTAAAAATTAATAAATTTTTATTTAATATACTTTTTTTTTCCTAAAATCAAGAAATATTACATAAGAAAGGTATGAACTATTTCTTAGTATATAAACTATTTCGTTTTTCCTCAAACATAGGATTTTTTATTAATTTTGTTTCCTTGGCCAACTTTCTGTGATAAACATCTCTAAGCAAATAATGTCATCGATTGTTAAATTTCATGAGTTGTTAAAACTAAAGCGACGGCTTGGGGGAAAGGCAATTTTGGTTGGTATTATTTATTTTGAGAAAATTTTTCTAAGTTTTAATAAAAATTTACCTAAGTTAAGGAAAATTTTTAATAATTTTTAGTTCATGCCTTGTTTTCTTGAATGTTTCAGGTATTAAATGTCTCGCTGGCTTCAATGAGTAGAGCTCCTGTAAGAGTCTCATCAAAAAACTGGTTGTCAGTGTAACCAAAAAATAAAACCGGTTAACCAACTTTTTCGGCTTTTTATAAAGGTAGTATATACATTTAAATGACATTAAAAATGTTTGAATAGCTTATAAAAAATTTAAAGAAAATCTTGAAGATTTGTAATATTTTTAAAAAATATCTAACAGTTGAGCAGATTCATGTAAATTGTATATGTTACTTCTCGTATCTTTTTTTTATCACATTTGTATCAAAAGTGTTTTAGGAAAAATTGCAATTTTCTCGTGGATATTGCGCTTTTAATCTTCCTCTAGGAATTTATTTATATACAACTGATAAATAAATTCCTAGAGGAAGATTAAAAGCGCAATATCCACGAGAAAATTGCAATTTTTCCTAAAACACTTTTGATACAAATGTGATAAAAAAAAATGTTAACACCCAGAGAAAATATTGGTTGCAATTCGATCAAAACTATTAACATTTATTTGTAAGAATGTAATTTTTTTTTGGAATAAGCTATAATCAATTGAAGCAGAGCCGCGAATAACTTTGTAAGCGACAAAATTAAAATTGTTGAGAAATCGAAAAAACTTTTTAGAACTTGTAGTGTATCCCACTGACTGACTTCTTTAGATTGCATTTTGATAGTCCTGCATAATTTTGCCTAATTTCATTTTTAAGTCATAAAAGAGAGTTATTCTAACGGTAATCTGGAAAAAACAAGTTTTGTAAAAATTGTCGCTTAAAACGTAATTCGCGGTTCCGCTTCAATTAATAAAGCAAAAATATTGTATTGACATTTAAAAAGAGGGAAAAGGAACTAAAAAACAATCCTATTATCCAACTATGGTATTGGTACTGCCAAAGAACTATAAAAATATAATTCATTTAGTAATTGTGTACATTGATTGTGTAAAAAAATTTATTAAAAAATTCTCGATATTCAAAAACGGTAACTACAAATACAGCCATCCTGATTAAACACAGAGAAAACAGATTCGTGCTGACAAAGGAATTTTTAGCCAATCGCCTGTGGTAACCGAATTTTTCGGTTATGATAATAGAAAACCAGTTGAGCCATGCGTAATTTGACTTTGACAACAGTATTTCGGTTGCCTCAATATAAATTCGTTAGTTACAACCGAAAAATTCGGCTGCTGCAACTGAACAAATTGGGTTGTTAGAATGAATCTGTTTTCTGGGTGAATATACCATCAAATTAGAGTTTCAGTAGAACCAACCGAAATATGGATTGTATTGATTATAGACGCCACTAATGATTGGTTTCGAATTTTATACTAATATTTATTTTCCTAACAAATTATTTAAATTCAAAATTAGCCATCAAAATTTATAAGGGTTTGTCGTGTAGTACTCCGATTTTCCGAGTTCAAATCCCGAAAAAGCCAAACATTTAACATTTATTTTAATTAAAATAAAATATTCAAATGTTTAAATAGCAAATATATTTTAAAGAAAATTAAAATCAGTTGTGGCGCAGTAAGCACAAGTGTGCATCTGAATGCCCTGGTTGGAAAACGAAAAAATCGAAAAATAAAATTTGTCTTAAAATAAAATTTTGTGGAACGTAATAATATTTTTGTGGAGTGTAAATATTAAAATAGATCACTGAATATTGGCTATCACAACTAAAAATATAACTTAATATAAAAATAGTTGTCGTAACAGCTAGAATTCGATTGACAAGAAATTCAGTGGCTACACAGGCAGAGAAAAAAACATGGTTGCAACATGGTAACTGTTGCTATATTATGCTTGCTGTATTCGGGTATGGTTGTCATAATCAAGTTATTGGTTTATAAATTGGTTCTAACTATTAATATTGTAGCTAACATCGTAATTATAGAAAAAAATTTTATTATTTCATGATTGCCACATTCTATTTTATAACATGATTGGCTGTAACTATACTGTGGTAACAAAAATTATGACTACGAAAAAAGTATGATTATTATGGAACTATAAAATGCTAACAACAATCAATGCATAAATATAAATCAAATAAAACACAACTTTGACATTTACAGTCAGAATACTGTCTTTTTTCATAAAAGTTTTATATCAGTTCCTTGTAAAAATCATAATATATGATCATTTTCACCTGGGACGTTTTATTTTCAAAAATGTCCTATACATATAATAGGCTTGTTTTTTCGAATTCTATATAAAATAGGTTTGTTTTTTTCGAATTTTATATAAATATTCCATACAAATTTAAGTAGATATAGACTTGCTATGTAGTTATAAATATAGCTACTTAAAAATAAAGAATGTATAAGAATGCTGCCTAGTCTTAGAAATTATTTGCTTTTCTCTTTTAAATGTATGCAAAAATATTTGGCATAAAAATATTTGAAATTTTTGTGTTTTTAATTTGATAAAATATTAAAAACTACAAAAGCTAACAAATAAATTATGTTTTTGTAAGTTATGCAGGGCAAATAATATAATTGCTCCATTGCGCGTTCCCGCGCAGTCCATATACGAAAACAGATTTCGTACAAAGGCGGCCCAAATGGTATTTGTTTACAAAAAATAAAGAAAAGTCAGGTTAGTAGGGATAGTCGTTTTTAACAAGTAGTTATTGATATAGATATAAAATTCGAAAAAAAACAAACCTAAAGAATGTTTAAAAATGCTACCAAGTCTTAGAAATTATAAGCTTTTCTTTTTTAAATGTAAACAAAAATATTTGTCATAAAAATATTAGAAATTTTTGTATTTTAAATTTGATAAAATATTAAAAACAACAAAAGCTAACAAATGAATTGTGTGTTTCTTAAGCGGGGTTTAGAATATACCACAAGTCATCGGATCTGTCAAAAAAGTAGGTCAGATAGCCAAAATCCGATGGTGTAAAACCATTTGACTGATACAAACAAAATATCCGATTACAAAATTTGACAGTCCGATTGACTTTTTTCATTTTAAAAAATTTTTCAAAAAACTGTGAGAACCATTGGTATCAGGGTTGAGTTTTTACACCAGAAACAGAAACAGCTCTAAAATAATTGGAGGGAAACACAACTAAAAAAACTTAAAGAAATAAATTTAAAGTAAAAAAAAAATTAATTGAAAGTAAAAACAATAAAAAATGGAAATGGAATCTATAGAACAAATTCCCCCTTAATTTGTTTTTTTTCTATATTTTGTTATAATATCAATAGACATAACAACTGCTATTGCTGTCATTATTAAGTCTTCGTCCATCTTACCGGTTTTAGCTTCAGATTATAAACACGTCTTTCCAGAACACAAGTTTTTTCCTTTTTATATTTTATTTTTCTTAGATTTTTTTGTTTGCTTTAATACAACAGTTTTCATCTGATTGCATTTGATTTGCATCCGATGGTGTAAACTCGAAAGGTTTTTTAGAAAATATTTTTTTTACAAGCGTTGCATTGATTTGTCCGATGGTAAATCCGATGTCAAATCCTTAAGTAAAGTTAGAGCAGGGCAAACAATATAATTGCTCTATTTCGCGTTTCCACGAAGTCCATATACGAAAACAGCTTTCGTACAAAGGCAGCCCCAAATGTTCAAATTGTATTTGTTTAGAAAAAATAAAGAAAAGTCAGGTAAGGAAAGCAGAGAAAGTCGTTTTGGATATACGATAGACATAGAATTCGAAAAAAACAAACCTATTATTATAATTTACACTTATCAATTCATTGTCGAAAAGATTCTATATAAAGATTTTATATTTTTTAATTCTTTTCAATAAAAACAATAAGATTTTTTATTTTTTACAAAAAATATGTTTATTAATTCATTTCTTGTAAAATAAAGACTTTCTTGTGGAAAAAGAACTCAGAATATTAATAAAATAATTTTTTATAAGAAAGAGTCTGTATAACCCAAGAGTTATTTTGTACAAAAAGGTTTCTTAAATAAAATACAAAAATTTTAGAAATTTTTTGTGTAGAAACATTTTTAGATTCTATGGACTTTTCCTTAAAGTAAAATTCTCAGATTCTTCAAACTGTTGCTTAGATAAATAAAAAATCCTTAGATTCTAAGGACTTTTCATCAAGAAAATTACTTAGATTTTTAGGACTTTTTCTAGTAGAAATATTTTTTGATTTAAAGGAGGACTTATTCTAAAAGAAAAATTCTGAAACTCTTTCAAAACAAAATGTTAAAATGTCCTTAGAATCTAAGAATTTTGCTATTGGAAAAAGTCCATAGAATCTATGTTTTTTTTATTAAAAAAGACCTTAGAATTTAAAAAAATTTTTTAAGTATATTTCTTAAAAAAAGTCTATAGAATCAAAAAAATTTTCTTAAAAAAGTCATTAATATCAAATTTTTTCCTTAGGAAAAACATTTCTTAAAGAAATGTTCTTAAATTTTACGAATTTGTTCACCCACCATAAAAAGTCTGTAATGGCAACTGAAAATTTTGCTATTATTTCAGAAAATATTGCTTATTTGAGCTCAGCGGTATTTTTTTTTTTTTGCAAATCTTAGCAGCACATGTCTGCTGACATATAGTGTAGTACAATTTGTAGAAATAATTAGCTGCTGCTACTAAATTTTAGTAAACTTTTTGTAAAGTGGAATTTAAAATCTGTTTGCTAAAATCTACAAAAAATTGCTAAATATTATTAATATTAGTACAAAATTTCAAATTTATTTTTTTTTATCGAGCATCATTAACATTTCTCTATTTTATTTATTTTTTTTTCAAAAAAAAGTTTTAGACAAAATTAAAAAAAAAAATCAAAGGTTTAAAAATTGTAAAAACATAAACGAGTTTATCATTTTGTTTTAATTTGGTAATTTCTGTTTTGAAAAATATTTTAGTAAATTTTTTTTTTTACTTTAAAGCTCAAACTTTTATTGTTTTTAGGGCTGATTTTTAGAGGCAAAAAAACTTTTTAGTGCTATTTTAAGTGGATGTCCCATTTTTAGACACGAGTCGGTATCTTCACTTCCGATTCCTTTTTTAATCTATGTAACATTTTAATGCAATTTTAGTTTGTAGGTGTAAGTTTTAATTAGAAATGACATTTCCTTCAATATCCACTTTTTTAAAATCAGTAAAATTTTTTTTTGCCAATTTTATCAAATCGGTTTTCAAAAATTTCTAAAATTATTTCTGAAATTAGCAACCAAAATTTGTAAATATTTTGTAATTTGCAAAATGCAAATAGCAAAAATAGTAAAGTGGGATTGAAAACCGTTTACAAATTTTTTGACTAACTTTTTTTCTGAGTGTAGGACCAATCATAATGCCAAAAATATATGATGCTTTTCGAATATGATTGCGCCGAACATGTGTATTGAGAATATAACACACAAATATTAGGATTGAAAATCTGACAGTTAATACTAAAATTTTGTATTATTTAGCAGTAAATTTTATCAAACTACACAGCCTGACAAAGTACAAGGTGGCGCAAAAGTAATCCTCCTATCAGAAAATGCTATAAATTTTGCGATTGGCCCCTAATGTCAGTTCTGTTTTGACATTTGAGTAGAAACACATGCGATATACACGTTAATAAACAATGTTACGCTACACTGCTCCAGAACGCGGAATATTGGTGCTATTTATTTGAGCAATAATGAAGATGATTTTTCATCAAAAATAATCGTGAGTGATGAGGCCCATTTCCATCTTAGCGGGTACGTAAATAAGCAAAATTTACGCTTCTGGGGCACTGAAAATCCGCGTGTAACCCACGAAGAGCCATTACACCCGCTCAAAGTCACTGTATGGTGTGCTGTTTTCGCTGGAGAAGTCATCGGTCCTTTTTTCTTCGAAGACGTCGCGGGCTAAACGGTTACTGTGAATGGTGAGCGCTACAGAGCAATGATCAACAAGTTCTTTTTGCCGCAACATGATGAATTGGGATTGGAAAACATGTGGTTCCAACAGGATGGTGCAACGCCACACACTGCACGTGCCACAACCGATATGCTAAAGGATGCATTTCCCGGGCGCCTAATCTCCCGTTTTGGCGATTTGCACCGGCCAGCAAGATCGCCTGATTTGACCGCTCCAGACTTCTTTTTCTGGGGCTTTTTGAAGTCGCGGGTTTATGTCAACAAGCCTCAGACTCTTGGAGCTCTTAGCTCTTTAAGACAATATCCGTCAAGAATGTGAGGACCTATCGCCGGAAGTTTTGGCCAAAGTGATGGAAAATGCCATAAAAAGGGCTCAAATGACAATCAACTGTGGCGGCAGCCATTTACCTGACATCATATTCTCGACTTCATGTAAAAAAAATTAAAAGACCAAATTAAAATAATCCACAAGAAGAATCAAAGTTTTTCATTTTTTTTTAAATTACAGCCAAAAAACATCGGAAGGTCATTTTTGCGCCACCCTGTAATACTTCTTGCGAGATGCTGTCAATTTGATGAAATTATTTCTCTTGACAGTTGAAAAAGTAATATTTTTGCCGGTTAACCGGTCTGACAATCTGTTATCCTCGGTACAAATTCAGGCATGACAAAAAAAATATACAAAATGAACTTTTTATTTAATTTGGAAAATCTAATTTTATAACACCTAATTTCTGATTTTACCGTTGGATTTTATAAGAAAAACACACACAGAATAAAATTACAAAATTCTGTTTTTAATATTGAACAGCTTCCATAGAACATTTTTGTAAATCCAAAAAAATTATTTTTCAAAAAAACACCAACATTGGAATTTGTAAATACAAAAAACTTTTTGTTATTTTTTTGTATCTTAAATTTTTATTTTCAAAGATTTTTTTAATATGAAAAAAAACAATTTACAAAGAATTCAAACAATAAATTTTTAGAAATCGAATTAAAATTTTAATAAATATTTTTAATTACACAAAATAAAATTACAAAATTCTGTTTGTAATATTGAACATCTACCATAGAACATTTTTGTAAAAAAAATATTTTTTAAAAAGACACCAACATTGGAATTTGTAAATACAAAAAAAAATGTTGTTATTTTTTTGTAACTTAAAATTTTATTTTCAAGAATTTTTATATAAAAAGTAACAATTTACAATTATTTCAAACAAAAAAATTAAAATAATATTAAATAAATTTTGTGATACTTTTTTTCTGTAAACAGTGGTTTGTCTGTACTATTTTCTTTTTGCAATTTCTGTCTGGGTTAATACATCTCAATAAAATTTTTAAAATCTTCAAAAGCCTCTTAAAAAATAAACACAAAAGAGACAGATTTAACAAGTTTTATTTTAAGAGAGAAAAAAAAATTGCAATAAACATATTCAAAATCATTCCAACACCTTTCTGAAAATAAAATTCAAGACTAAATGCATTTTAAATGTTATCATTCAACACAAATGATAACAATTTATAAAAATAAGTCTTATTTTAAAGTGGAGCACTCAAAACATTAAGATTTGAATGAAAAAACAAATCGTAACCGTAAAATATACACAGAGATATTTTTAAATAATCTGAGAGGGATACAGAATAAATCCACCAAAAGTCTCGGAGAGCTTTTTGAATATTTATTTAATGCATTTCGAGTATTTTTTATTAAAACACAAAATTTCAAATAGAATAGTATTGAACGTTTAACGTGGCGGACGTGTGTTATAAATTTGAAAATCTAAATTTTCAATAATACTTAAAGCAGCAGCGGATTGTATTGAATTGAAGACGTTTGAAAAGTATAAAAAAAAAAATCTATGGCGGTGTCTCTCATACATATAGATTTGAAAAATATTTAAAATCAAATAAAGTGGGTTTTCAAAAATAATTTTTACCTAAAATAAATTAGAAATATTAAAAAAATATAATAATAATTATTAAGCAAAAAAATGTTAAAAAGAAATTATATAAATTTAAAGAAAAAAAAAAAAAATCGGAAAGAAGTTTTTTTTCTTTTTGGCTAAAACGAAAAAAGTGGTCATTAAAAAATGTGTATACGTTGGAAAAACCTCTTAAAAATTTTCTTAAAACTCATTTAAGAAATAATATAAAAAAAAAATTGATACACACAAAAATATATTTTCGAAATAAAAGAAAAAAAAAAAATTGGCAATAAGAGTGAAAGTGCTTTATTTTTTGTTGGTATAGTGTTGGCCTTTTTTTTACAACAAATCTCTCAAAAAGAAGATCTCTTATTTTAAAAGTGATCTCAAAAATTTTAATTAAAAACAAAAAAGATGTATTTGGAAATAATTTTGATTATTAAAACATAAAATATAAGAAAACAATAAGTTTTGTTTTAATATAAACAAAAACTCTTCATATTTTTGTTTATTTTCTGCTAAATAAGTTTACAATATTTGATTTTGTTAAAATTTTGAAATTATGACTTTATTCGTTGTCGATTTTTTGTATTGACCCTAATTTTAATATTGCTCTTATATATTTTTCATTAATAAAAATATTTTGATACATATTTTTTGTTTTCATTCCCCAAATTTTGTGCTTTAAATGGTGGTGCGTTAAGTTTTCCATTTAAACAATTTTCATATTTTTTTTAATTTTATGTGTGTATGTGCAAGTGTTTAATGAGTCCACAAATTGTTTTAAAACAATTTGTTAGGAAAATTTAAATATTTCATATTTTTCGCATTTATTTTTTGGAACAAAACGTGCTTTTTTCTTAAAATAATTATGTGTAACTATTTGAGTTTTATGGACCATATTGTTTTGTATTTTCGTGAAGTATTCAAATTTGTGTATATTTTGCCTTATTAATATTGAATTTCATTTAGGAAATATTTGGCATAAATATTTGATTTATTAATTTTGAAAATAACACTGCCAAACATTGTTGTTGTAATTTTTTAAAATAGTTCTATGAAAACAATGAAAAGTTCAAATTTTTTCATTGGAAATTTAGATAAAAAAATAAAATTTAAATATATACAGGTTGGTTGAAAAGTTCCTGCGCTCGAAAGGAAATATAAAATATAATCTCCTTGAAGCTCAATACACTTGTTCCAATGATCTTCCAATAATTTTATCCCATCCTTATAATGGTTTTCCGGAAGCTCTGCAAAATAACCGTCTACGGCTGCTATGGCCTCTTCATTCGACGAAAAATGCTTTCCACGAAGGAATTGTTTGAGATTTCTGAAGAGATAGTAGTCACTGGGAGCCAAATCTGGTGAATACGGTGGATGTTCAAGCAATTCGTACTTTAATTCTTTGAATTTAGCCATCGTCAAAACACTTTTGTGAGCAGGTGCATTGTCTTGATGAAAAATTATTTTTTTCTTCTTTAAACCAGAGGGTCAATTCTCGTTCTGTGAAACGGTGAAATGAAAAGTTTTTTCACGTTTTCATAGTACTTTTGATTCGCGTTCTGTGAAAAAATGTAAAAAAATATCAAAACGTTTTCATATGAAAAAAAAAAAGTGGAACGAAACAAGATTTTTTCACGATTGCACAGCACTGGCGATTCTTGTTTTGTGTAACAGTGCAAACAAATGTCAAAATATTTTCATATGAAAAAATTGTTTACACAGACTATTTATAAGTGAAATAAACATGGAGAAGATTGTAAGAGGAAAGCGTGCCAGCGAAAGCCAAAAGGAGTATTTAATTCATTATTAAGAAAAGCATGTGGACATTGCAAACGATAAGTAAGTAGCTTAATAACCATAATCACACTTTTATTAATCCCATATTTACAGATTTGTAACTGCAGATGGTGCCAAATTCAGAGACGAAAAGTGTAACGAATTAGCGGCGAGCCTTAACAGTGAAAAATGGCAAAAGTATGGCATATTTATTTATAGTTTATTTATATTCTGTATGAATTTTTTTTTCTTTAAGTAATATTAGACTTCATACGCGCACCAAATATAGTTCACTTAAAGTAAGCCGATATAAATACATGAAGTGCTTGTCGGTTGTCATCTCGAATGGATTGTGGTCAGCACGAAGTATGCGTCTCAGCACTCTCATAAAATTCCTATAAATTATTAAATTATTTACTGCAATGAAATGCTTGTAACGTCATTGTCCTACCTTTGTTCATCCCGAATTCTATGAGTAATATCCAATAATACAATTAATCCAGACATTTTATAATTATTTAAAATAAATTTTACGAACTTAATTCACTTTTGTTTACGTTTTTCTCTGTTTTGACATTTGCTTTAAATTTTGGTTAACACAGTTACAACATTTTCATGGGTACAGTGCGAATGAAACATTTTTTTCATAATACATACAAGAATCGTAATTTATGTATTTGTGAAAAGTTCGAGTGAAAAGTGCTTATGAAAACGAAAATGAAAAGTTTTTTTTCACTTCACATTATCACAGAACGAGAATTGACCCTCAGGTCTTTTCTCACGAATTTTTTCATCCAGCTGATCCAAAAGTCTGCAATAATATTCAGAGTTGATTGTTTTACCTTTCTGAAGATAATCAATCAACAAAATTCCTTTTGCATCCCAAAAAACTGATGCCATAACCTTCTTTGCTGATCGTTGTGACTTCACCTGCTTTGGAGCTGAACAACCAGCTTCAGTCCACTGTAAACGTTCTTGTTTCAATTTAGGATCATGGTGGTAGTTCCAAGTCTCATCCATAGTTATAAAACGACGCAAGAAGTCGGTTTTATTCGGCTTACGCTGAGAAATTTGTTTTTGATCCAGTTTTTGTTGAATTGTTAATGTGTGCGGCACTAACTTTCCAAACAGTTTTTTCATACGTAATTCTTCATGTAAAATATAGAGTACTCATTCGTCTGATATGCCTATGGTATTAGCAATTTCACGCTTAGTCAAACTTGGATCTTAACTAACCAAATTATGTACCTGCTCTATGATTTCTGCTGTGGTTGCAGTTTTTGGTCGTCCTTCGCGTGGATCGTCTTTAAGGCTGGTACGACCACGTATAAATTCACCAGCCCAAAATTCAACGGTGCGTTTTGAAGGTGAGGACTCCTTATACACTTCTAACAATTGTTCATAAATTTCCTTTGCTTTTAAACCCTTCAAAACAAAGAATCTAATGACTGCACGATATTCAATTTTTTCCATATTAAAAAAAAATCAATGACACGTCAACTTCAAATGGCTTGTAAACAAAGAAAGAATTGACAGAATGACTTGCAACTTTGCATGTGTTCTCAAGTCAGTTATACCAACTTGAAAAAAAAGTTTGGAGCTAGCAGTGCCATCTCTTGGTGAGCGCAGGAATTTTTCAACCAACCTGTAGTTTAGGAACTTTTGATACAAAGGGCTTCTGATAAAAAAGGAATATGCAAACATTACACAGAATATTTTAAACTATTTTGAATTTTTATGGAAAAAGGGCACTTTTTATTTTTGAAATAAATTCAACTGCCCGTGTAGAAACCATCAGATCTGAACAGATCACATTAGATCTAAAAATTGGGGACAAATCTTGGCAGATCTGGCGCACCAACCAAATATAAACAAATCCAATTTGCTCTGCACATATAAAATCTAATTAGATTTATTAAGAATATCAGAAATCAAAAAATACCTGTAATTTTTATATACATGTTCAGTGCATGCTATCAGCTATGCACAGATCTGGCACGAAATATAATCAAAAATTACCAACTTTACCAGATCCCTTAAGATATGACAGATCTGGCACTAGATCTGATCAGATCCGACCATAAAGTACGTCGCTTAAACCACAGCTTATCATATATGATCAGATGTGGTACCAGCTCTTCACTCAGAAAAACAAGTTAGTAGATAATTTTGATTCTGATTTTATTAAAAAAATTATTATTTAGTAAATTTTTTAGCTATTTACATTTTACAAATTACAGAACTTTTACAGAATAATTACAAATATTTGTTGTCAACTTCAGAAATCATTTTACAAATTTTTGAAAACCAATTTGCTAAAATTAGCAAAAAAAAAAATTTACTAATTTTAAAAAAGTGGATATTGACGGAAATGTTATTTCTAGTAATTAAAACTTATGAGAGTTATTCAATAAGAGAGCTACAAAAGTTTTTTTTAAATAAAACAAAAACTGTTTTGGATATCAATGAAATTCTTTATTCCTGTAAAAGTACGTTCGATGCCATTATGTATGGAACTCGATTTCTTTTGCATGGCCACAACGGGCACGCTTGCAGAAGTCCAGACTCTGAACCCAATTTTCGATGGTTTTCAAGCATAAATCACCCGATGCTGCTGCAATTTCACGTTCGATATTCGTACGAAGTTCATCAATCGTCGCTGGCTTGTTGGCATAGACGATAGACTTGACGTAGCCCCACAGGAAATAGTCTAACGGCGTCAAACCGCACGACCGAGGCGGCCAATCGACTGGACCGTTTCGTAAGATAACACGATCTCCAAACTTGGTTTCGAATAAATTGATTGTGACATTCGCTGTGTGGCTTGTGGCGCCGTCCTGTTGGAACCACATGTCCTCCAAGTCTATATAATCCAATTGGGGCCAAAAATATTCGGTTATCATTGAACGGTAGCGATTCCCATTCACAGTAACGTGCCGGTCTTGATCATCACGGAAGAAGTACGGCCTAATGACGCCGCCGTCCCATAAACCGCACCAAACAGTAATTTTTCCGGGATGCAATGATGACTCATAGAGTACGTGTGGATTGCTATCTGACCAATAACGCATATTTTGTTTATTGACAAAGCCATTCAGCCAGAAATGAGCCTCATCGCTGAAGATGATTTTTCGATGAAAATCCGAATCATTTTCAAGTTGTTGCTCAGCCCAATTCACGAACATACGACGCTTCTGGTGGTCAAGCGGCTTTAGTTCTTGCGTAAGGATGTAGGCCAAGATCTTTTCGCAAAATTCGCCACAACGACGTCACGGAAATGCCTAACGCTTGAGAACAACGTGTGAGATACACATTTGGGCTTTCTTCAACTGAAGCCTCAGCGGCAGCAATATTTTCGACACAACGGGCACTTCTTTGTCTCACTGGCACGGGAACATTTTGTACTGTACCTGTGGATTCAAATTTTTCCACTAGACGCTCAATTGTTGATCTGCTAGGACGATTATGATGACCATAAATTGGATGTAGCGCTCTTAACGTTGAGGCCACTGACTCCGAATTTCGGTAGTAAATTTTAATAATTTTGACTCGTTGTTGGCTCGTATATCTTTCCATCATGAAATGGCAAACCTTACTGAAGAGAAATGTCAAAAGTGCGGCAAGAAATATGGCGTCGTTTGCTGTCCCTGTCGCTCTACTTTTGTAGCGTCCCAGTTGAAAAACCCTGTACAAACAAGTTTAAATTGCCTTCAAATGTTACATGGATTGAAAAAAGGGATCGGAAGTGAAGATACTTTTTACAACCGACTCATGATCTGAAGAGATCATTTGCAGGATTGAAATACATGTATCAGCCTAGCTAAAAATGGTAAATTTGCTTTGTTCTTGTGAATATACCGTTCACCATCTTTAAGTTAGGACGGAAATGCGTTAAAATAAACTCAATTTCACGAATATTGAATTTCATATTGGTAGGGAAGCTTTTTAAAAATTTCCCTAAAATGCTCAATTTAAAAGGGGTAGAAAGAAGTGTCTTTTATTTACAAAATGCCGTTCCTGTATAGAAAAATTTTTATTTTTTTTCAGTATAACATATGAAAAAATATCTGAAAATTACAAATATTGTAATAATTTAAAATTTTTTTTAAGATACATACCATTCTCTCAATAGAGGTTCATCGTACTTGAACTAATTTTATATGCTAATATTTAGAAATTTTTATTTCTCAATCTTAAAAAATTTTGCCAGTTAATTTGCATGAATTTCAATGATTTTTTTTTCTAAATTTCAATTGATGATTTCTAAATAACAATTGATAGTTTCGGAATTAAATTTAATATTTTCTAAATATTAATTGATGAGTTCTGAACTTCAAATGGCAATTCTAAATTTAAATTGGTATTTAAATTTAGAATTTTTGCTAAGTGAAAATTTACATTGATTTTAAAAAGTGAAAAGTTTTTATACCTTAATTATATAAATCCAGGTAATAAGTATTCAAGCTTAAGGTCTATTAATGAATACTTATTGAATACTTATTACCTGGAATTTATGTTAAAAAGGTCGAAGTAATTAAACTGAATTTCTAAATTTCAAATCGAAAATTTAAATTTCAATTGATGCTTTTTAAATTTCAAATGGAAATTCTGAATTTCTAAATAGCAATTGCAAGGAACTCAAACAACAAACTTTGACTATCGGAATCGTCAACTTTCCTTTCGAAGAATTTTCTACTTATTTTTCCCGTATTCTGCTCATCAACACCGTTTGTGGTATTACTTAATTTTTTTTATCCCGACACCGTTTAATGTAACTAAGAGTGGCAAGGAAGAGTTTGATCATACCAACACTATAGAGAATAGTTAACAAAACTGAAAAACAGAAACATTGTGAAAAAACGGATTCATCAAAATTGTGATGTTTGTGGAAAAAAAAAAACAAAAAATTGCAAAATCGGTGAATATAAATCGTAAATCCTTACGGCTTCTTTTAAAAAACAACCTTAATATGAAAGACTATAAAAGCAAAAAGTATTTTGAGGGCTTACTAACGCAAGCTCCAATCTCGAAAACTACTACTTTTCAGGGGAGACAAAAAAAAAAACGTTTTATAATAAACTTGAATGATCTTATCTTTCAGTTTCGAATGTTTTGGAATAACAAAAGTAATAGAAATGGATAAATTACAAGTTGATAGATCACAACTCAACACACCCTCATCATCATCTGCAACAACACCCAGTTCACGTCCAGCATCACGACGTACTTCAACAATCATTCCGCGAGAAACGCTGCCAACACCGCCACCAGATCCTAGAGAACCGCATACAACAAGAAATTCCCAAACAGAAAATGTTTTCGTTTATCCACCAATTAAAAATGATTTACCCATCGAATTTCATGGTTTACTTAACTATTCAGAACGTCAAGAGGAATTTCAGAAAATGTTGCATAAGTCTATATCAAATGATTGTAGGAATATTCATAAAACTTTAAGCAATACACAATCTCAAGCGTCAATGGAGAATATAAAACGTAAAGGATCACGTGATGATGATGTCAAACATCAATGTCAATGCTGTGACAAGATACGTAAGGAATGTGAAGAAACCATGGAACCATTGCAGTATCGTTTAAATTCAACGATAACATCAGCATTGGCAACATACGGAGCTATAGAACAATTGAATCGTATGTATACGATGTGGGATCATTATATTACAGTGGAACGGGAAATGCGTCAACGTAAAGAATGTTTACGTTATGTGCGTTTATTGGAACGAAAAGTAAATATCATTTTGTTATATTTAGTTATGCCTTTATTAAATTAATTGATATTTGTTTTATTAGGTAGATGAACCAAAACTCAGTCACAAGCATGAAATGACTTCCGCATTTTCCGATAATGAAATCGATCATCAAGATATAGAACAGTCAATGGCATTGCTAGAGACCATATTGAAACCAGAGCAAACAGGTGGTCATTATCTTAAGGCACCAGATACTAAACAGTACTAAATGAACTACATGCGGTTTTTGATTTTGATTTACTAATTTTTGATATACCTTTTTTTTAGACAACGTGAACGTAGCAAATCCTTTATGATTGAGGATATGTCAAGCATGCGAGGAGAACGTGATGCCTCCAAAAGTAATGCTGGCCATTTGTTAAGACGTCAAAGTACTTATAGTGATAGTAAATCGAAAGTTTCGAAATGGACTAAAGTCAAAGCTGCTTTTAAATGGGAAAAAGCTAATGTACCCGCCTTAAATGAGGGTTCACGCGATAGTGTTGGGTTAACACCTAATAATACTGAGGTGGCGAGGTAAGTATAATTTTCCTTCATTTCATTACATGCTCTATTTTTAGTTTTTAACTAATACTTGGGTGATGTCCCTACTATTCCAGTACACATTGTTGGTATACGTATGGAAAGTAGAGAATAGGAAAAAGGGATAGTAAGTGATTGGGGACATTTGATTTAAGGACACTTTAAGCGGGGAATCACTAGTTACACTGATAAAAGAAACTGAAGGTACACGTTGAACCAACACTTGGGGGAAAGTTCCTATTGTTAAAGTGTATTGTGTTAATATCAAAAAACTATGATACGGAAAGGAAGAAGAAATTTAAAGATGACAGGGAGAACATGCAGATAGTTAAACAGATAAACAAATTTTCTCCAAATACTGAATACTCGATTACAAACGGATATGCTCTATGATAAAGGCGATTGATTGTTGATGTAGGCAAAAAGCGAAAGATGAATAAGAAGGTCACTCCAAGATTTGAGAACTTTGGATTATTTTCTGTTTTCGAGCCGAAACAATCGAAAATGTACTGAAAAGTTGAGTTGATCGGATGAGGTACTGCCGAGCCAGTCGTGGTAGTCATATGAATGATATTGTGTTCCATTCTTAAATGACAAAGTTCAACCTTTCCAACAAAACCAGAAATTAGAAAAAATAATCAGTACTTTTTTTATAGCCGATTCTAATTTAAAATTTTAAATGGCCCACCCTGTACTTCCATACTGTCATACCTTTTCACGGTATAGAGGAACTTTTTAAAGGTAAGATGTATTTGACAGCTAACTCATGCGGCTCCATAGGGCAATGACATTTAAAGTTTATAAAAGGATTAATTTCGATATATTTTTTTCTAGTAATTACCACGAGGAAAAAGGATATATCCCAGGACACGTCACGTGACCGGTTTACTTTAACATGGGCTTGTCCTCAATTGCTCTCTGTGACATGTCACAAGACTGGTTAACAAGAACATGTTAAAAAACTAACCTCAAACAACATATCACAGAACCAACGCACTTGACTTTTAAACCGGTTACGTTGTAGGTACTTTAGGAACCGGTCCTCTTTTCACCTATCTCGTGATATGTATTTTCGAAACCAGTCCAGTTTTCACCTATCACGGGACAGTTCTCAATTCCCAACTGACCCCTTTTTCCCCCCAGCGTTAACGATACTGGAAGTCTCTGGTGACAGATGTAGATAAATTAAAAACTACACAAAATTAAAAACCATTCTCGTACATATGAAGATTTTCCACACACATATTCTAAATATGAGTCATTTTCGTAAATATCTCGACTCTAGCGCCATCTACAGGGTCTAGACAAATTTTCTATGTAAATACGAGTATTATATATTCTGGATATGAGACAAAATGGACCATAAAAACAAATTTTGGGAATATCTCGACTCGAGCGCCACCTGATAATTAAAAAAAAATAATGAAAATCCGAGGACCATGTGGTGTCGTTGTCCACCGTAGAACAACTTCTACAAACCAAGAAAAGAATACCCCATTGAAGGTGAAGTTTTCCTTAGTACACGACCTATGTCCGGTATTAGGGGTTTTCAATTCTGTGGTATGGCCGAAACCGGACGGGTTCGGACGGCTGCGGAAAACACTATCTGATCCTTAAGGAAAAAAAGTGGAAGTTATGACCTGTCACCGAGCTAATAACTGAAGAAACGACTGTAAGTTTTTCAGACGTATTCAAGTAGCTTTGGGTTACATTGAAATCAGCTTTTGGAATACTTCTTGTACCATATACATATATGAAATCATAATACTTTTTTTAATCCAATTGAAGGATCTCTAATCTGAGAGTCTTGTAAAAAAATCCACCATCACAATTTTATGTGCTTTAAAAGGAAACAATGTTTAAAGACCAAATTAAGCTAGAATTACTTAAACGTAACGTAACGTGACGAATCAGCTGTTATAAGTATATACGATATGTATATACTTCACGTTATGTACGGCTAAATGAGTCTTTACTCTGACGTAAACGTGAGGAATTAGCTGATCCGTTATCTTTATGAAAGGAATGTAGAAATATGTAGGTACTCGAACTATTCTGTTAAAAACAGATTCTGTTTCCGTTTTAACGTGGCAGTATAGAACTGCACAAAAATAAGAAAAATAGAAGCAGAAAAGACAGAAGAATGGCTTTTAAAAACATTTCAAATCAACAGTGGATGATGAAATATTTAATAGTGTTGGTACAGGCCAATAAATTGATTTATAACAAAAAAAAAAAAAACAATCATTTTACATTTTTTACAAATCTTTTCACATTCATTCATCACGATGAAATGTGTTTATATTTTTATATGTTTATTTATAATACATATTTTCTTAATTAAACTGTTTTTGTTTTACATTTTTTTTTATAATTTGTTGAAAAAATAACCACAAAGGATATATTAGTTTTTGTTTGTTTACTTTGTAATTGTCAAAACATACTATGACAAGGTTACGTAGGTTGAGTAAGTTATCATATAGAAATTCGACGTTTACGTTTACTATACGTTACGTCTACGCACACGTCATGAACAATTAAAGCCTTCTAAGCCGTTACAATAGAAAACTGTAATGAGTTATTCCTTTTTATAGAAAAGTCTTCCATACATGTTTTAAATATTTTAAATAATAAAAGTTGTTCAGACTTTAACGACTTTAAATAAAAATGTTTCCAATTTTTTTTATTTTTACGTAATCTACTTAAATCTTACTTTATTATTTTCAGGTATTTATGTGTACCATCATCAATTCCCTGTGGTAACAGTTCTGCTGATAGCATTTTAAGTTCATCATCTGGTCATTTTCTTAGTGAAACCGGCACACCGGGCACCATAAGTTCAGCAAGTTCAATGGACGATATTGATAACGCCTGTATCATAAGTAATAACATAATAAATACAATTTGTGTTTACTTTCAATTGTATACACAATTTAAAAAAAATTTTGCTTTTGCTTTTGTTATTTTATTATTTATTTATTTGAAACAGGAAGAGATTCATCGAAAAGTGATATATTGGATACACAATGTGAAAGGGCAATTTCACAACCGATACTACAAGAATCTAGATCACCAGATAGTTTAACGGCTGACTTTAATAATGGTATACCAACAAAATCATCTTCGAATAAATCAATACGTCGATGTAAATTGGTGTCGGATTTTGAAGTGGTACCCGAAGATGTTGAGGCGGTTATACCATCAGGATCAAAACGTAAAAATCGTAATCCTCCCAGTCCTTTGAATTTAAATTTAAAACAGGTAAAACACCCAACACATAAGCTATACTCATTTGATTTCTAACAAAATCATCAACCCTTCCACCTCTTTGTCCTACGCCTACACAAAATCATTTAGGATCTTAACGACCCTGATCATCAATATTATGCATCGCCACATTTGTTAAAAGCCAGTCCACAAGATGGTACACAATCCTTAAATCGTCAGTTTAAAAAAATTTCATCACCAGCCAATTCATCTGTACCCTCTAGTCCTTCACGGCATTCTGATTTCTTTGCAGAATTTGGTTAGTATAATACAGAATACACAAATAATCCAAATTTACATTGATTTTGGAAAATCTATTTCCATTGTATTGTTCACTGTTTTTGTAATTAGAATGTGAAGATATGTCCAGTGGTGGTGATTTTTCCGAACCAAATTCACCAAATCATTTGACATCCCGGAAAAGTTTTGAATTGCAACAAGATGAAATCAATAGACGCTATCAGATATTAAGAGCAAAATTGGATAAGGAATTTGAGAATAAACGAAAAGAATGGCAAAAATTAAAATCAAATAGAGGTATGGAATATTTAAAAATATTTATGTTATGTACCATCAATATAGAATATCATAATCATATTTTAGCCATGGCTTTGGTAACTGCTCCAAGACAGCCAGAACCTTTATCGCCGAATGCCTCAGCTATGAGTAGCAAAATTTCGGCTAAACTTTTAGAAGAAAATCTTACACCTGATTTCAAAAAGAAATTACAAAAATGGCGTGTTAAGAAACAAGCTTCTATTGGTGGCATTCAATCGTCTGTTCCCTTGTCTCCTACTTTAGCTAAAGATCCCAACGCTAAAATTGACTGGCATTTATGGAAGACGGGTCAATTGAAATTAGAGGGCCAAGGCTTAAGTCCTTTGCCAGATCAAAAAGATTTACCGGAAGATTTTCAAAAGAAATTGGGTAAGTTTATTTATCGCTTGGCCGAAGAAATAGAGTTCTTTTGTAAAATTTACTTACTTCCAGAACAATGGAATAAAATAAAACGTGGTGGCTCAACTACAAGTTGTACAGATTCTCTAAAGCGTACTTATAAACCTGGTGGATCTAGTAAAAAGGGAGAATCTGATGAGGATCGTGGTGGTGATAAGGATAAGAGATTGGATAAACATAAACCACATGATAAAGAAAAATCAGAAAGGTAGGCTATTTGAAAATATGGGGTTTGAAACCCATTACCTAAAAAACAAAAATTCTGGTTCCAACCGCATTGTTCAGTTCTTGCAATCGATAATTCGGCTATCACAACGTAATTTAAGCTGTTTCTACTGAAATAGGGTTATTTCAACAGAAATAGTGTTGCGACAATCGAATTTTAGTTTGCAGCAACTGAACGATTTGGTTGGGACAACAAAATCTTAAAAAAACAAAGTTTGTCTTTAAAAAAACGTTCTAGAGTTTGAGAGTACCTCAAAGATTTAAGAGCTTTTCTATAACCATGTAAAAATCGAAATTACTATATATATGAACATACGTGGTCATACATGGGTATTCACTCAATATATGACCATACATGATCTCATATATGACCATATATTTTCGGATTCAGAATTTGAGTTTATATGGCCGTATTTGGTTGTATATGTTCATATATGATCAAGTATGATCATATACGGCCATATACCTTTAAATTTTGGATCCGAAGACATATGGTAGTATATAACGTGTAATCATATATTGAATCATGAATGGTCGTATATGACCATATATGCCAGCTCTGTCCTGTTCTTGCAGCATATCGGTATATAAAACTGTGTTTTCTTTACATCTGAGGTGTAGGGTATGTTCAACAACTTTGTAGATAACGGTATGCCAAATATTTTTGTAGAAAATATTAACCCTCTAACTCCCCCTCATAACGCCATTTTTTGGCTTTATTCTAACAAATTGTAAAAAAAAATCTGGAAAAAAGGGGCAGGGCGGGGGTAAAATGTTCTTCAAAAATGTTGGTCTTAAAATTCTACTATATATGTCAGAACACACCAAAACCGAAAACTCAACACAAACACCAATCAAATTCAAGTTAGCTCATCATCTTTCTAGTCAAATTTTGGGATGACCAACATATTATAAGTCAAATTTTGGGATCACCTACATAATATATAGGTCATCCCAAAATCTGACTAGAAATCTGATGAGCAATCTTGAATTTGATTGGTTTTTGGTGTTTGTGTTAAGTTTTGGGTTTTGTTGTGTTCTGACATATATAGTAGAATTTTATGGCCAACATTTTTGTAGAACATTTCATCCCCGCCCTTCCCCCTTTTCGGGGTGGTTTTTAAAATTTGTTAGAATTTAGCCAAAAAATGCCATTATGTGGGGGAGTTAGAGGGTTAATATGTTCCACAAAAATATTTTTCATACCATTATCTACAAAGTTGCTGAACATACCCTGCAGCTCAGATGTAAAGAAAACATAGTATTATATACCGATATGCTGCAAAAACAGGCCAGGGCTGGGATGATGAAATGAAATTCCGATGTAAACTATCAAAACGCTGACACACGTATATTTTTTTTGGTCTCCTTAACAAGAATCAATCATCGGAACCCCGTAATTTTGAAAAAATTTGAAATTGTTGTGCAGTGTTATTTAAAAGCGCGAAAAGAGTTCAGTTTTCTCTTTCCAGCCGCATTTTATATATATTTTTTTCTCAACAACTGAAAGGATTGCATTCTCTTTATTTTCTAAATTTTTTAATTCTCATATTTAAAGCTTTACTTTTTCAAAGTTATCTTTATTAGTTACAGATAGAGCAAAAAGCACCTCTTAATTGCTTAAATCATTCACAATAGAGCTATTTAGAGAAGTATTTTTTGTAAAAAAATAAGTTTTTCTCAAAATCTTGATATTAACAATAAAATTTGCAAAATCTGGGTTTATTTAATAGAGGCTACTTTTTTAGGAGAAGAGTTGTTGAAGTTTTAAATTTTTTGTATTGAAATTGAATTATAATTATTAAGTCAGGACTGCAGCCCACATGGATCTTTTGTACCAAGGATCATAAAACAAAATCGAATTCTGTATTATATTCCCCTCAATATATAAGATAGAGAAGAGTTCCTATTATCCTCTAGACCTAAAAATTCCCTATTGAAAACTTTCCTTCTGTTCCTATGCAATACAACACACTCGCACAAAATGTGGATGGTTGCTTCGTCCCTCTCAAGACATAGCCGACACAGAGGCGATTCCAACAGATTCATCTTCCACAAATGGTAGTTCAATCCGAAGTGTCCGGTAAGAAACCCTGTTGGTAACCTAATGTCGTTAATAGTAAGGTCCAAAATTTTCTCATTGGAAAAGGGGTTGACCAATAGTTTCGCCTGTCTCATCCCCAAAGAACTGTTCCAAAGGTCCTTTGCCATTGGTAGTTCGCCCTCCTTAACCAGGGCTGCTATCGTGGAGCAATTCACTTCACAATACGGTTCCGGTCCTACAAAAGGTGCGGAAGAACCCATTCTAGCTAGTTCGTCCGCTACCTCCTTACCAACATGTCCACGATGACCTGGTATCCAGTAAAGAGTAACCCTGTTTCGCACGGCCGACTGTTGAAGGGTATCGAAACACTCCAGAGCTATTCCTGATGTGAATGTCCAAGACGACAAAGCCTGGAGTGCCGCTCCGCTATCAGAGAAGATCGAAATATATGCGCCCTTTAGATCCTTACCAACTTGGAATAACGTTGGCCACTTGCCCATTGGATCCGATATCCTCGTGTTGGGTCCAAAGACCCTCGCTCCCACACCGGAGTCTATCGACCCATCAGTGTACCAGTTTAGACCGCGAATGTCTACTACCGGACTACCTAAGCGTTGGACCTTCGCAAACTAAGCTATAGCCGTCGATTGAAGTGTTTTCGGCCACCAAACAATTGCCGCATACGTAATTATCGGTCTATCATCCTATAGATCCACATGACCATTTTTGGATTAATACCCCAAGTTTTGCCCAAAATTGAATTGGTATTGTTGCGAGTTTTTCTGTTCTATAAGTTATAGGAATAAAATTGTATTTTACTGGAATTAGAGTAAGATAAATAGAAGAATAAGTAATGACAATGCATATATTCTGATCCCTATTTCTTATAGATTAGCAAAACTTAAAGCTATTGTCAGTGAACATCCAGCTAAAGAAATTGAAGTAAAAACATCTGCTGGTGTTATGAAATTCGAGGGAATTTCTCGTAAATTTACACGTAAACTTTATGAATGGGAAAAGGCAAGAGGCATTGGACCAGAATCATCTACATTTGCTTTATTACATCCTGGCTATTGTCCGATTGATGTTAAACGTATATCTAAGGAAACGCATAATCGTAAGTTACAATTTACTCTTGTAGATTACATCATCTTATCTGATTTTATGTTTTTTTTTTTAGATGAAAATTCTCCAACCCTCAGTCGATCCTTATCTTTGGATAGTATTTCACCTAGTATTGCTTTGCCGGTTATATCACAACAGGCTTCCAGTTTATCATTGAATGATGTTAATGAGTTAAAGGAACTGGAGGGAGTTGTAAGCAGTACAGACGCTTTGGCTACTGATAGTGATTACAAAAAGTATGAAGAACCTGAGGCTGTTATGGTGGAAGTAGAAGATCATATTGTAGAGACAGCCTCACCATTAAAATTAATGCATCCATTGGATAGAAAACAAATACCTGTTTATAAATATGAGGAAAAAACTTGTAAAGATTTTTGGTGAGATACATTAACTTTTAACACAGGAGATTTATAATTTTTATACCAAAATTTTATTTAATTCTTTTTTCAGCAACTCGAGAAGAATACAAAGTTTTGAATCTCATACAAATTTGGCTCCTCTGCTAAATGTTTTGAAAAATTCTGAAGAATTATTAAAATTGTTAAAACATAAATCACCAGATATTGCTGAAAATGAAACATTACGTTTATGTGATGGTGTTTTGGCTTTAATACGTAGCAGCTATTCCTATTATGCTGATAACTTAATGAAGCCTAATGTTTTAAATGCTATATCAGATGTACAAAATGAATTGAGTCGTCTTAGAGATTTGGTAAGTAGTAAATATCTCGAGAAGGTGAATAAATGGGAACTTTACATAATATTTGAGTTGTTGCTGTAAAGCGCAAGTAAAATATATTAAGTAGTTTTCCAGAATATAGCTCCTTGAAACTAAACTAGGATCCAACAACTGGGAGTCCGATGAAATTACCATGGTTAACTTAAATACATCGAAATTATTTTTGAAAAAATTCTCCACGTCTGGCCCTAAATTAAAAACATACCAGTTAAACAAAATAAAACAAGAACATTTTAAATTATGTATTATCATAAAACTTTGAAGGGCAGAACTATACCCAGAGAAAACAGATTCATTGGGACAACTGAATTTATTGCCAACTGAAACATTTAGTTACAGCCACCAAAGGTATTTCTGATTCGATTGAAATATATGGTTTTAACCAATATTCTGTTGCATTAACCAAATTTTGGTCGCCACAAACAAATATGTAGGTGACTCCAACCAAATCATTTGGTTGGCAAGAAATTCGATTGTCGCAATGAATCTGTTTTCTTTGTATACATAAAAACTTCCGATGCAACACTATAGGCAGTGATATTTATTTTGCTTTCCGAATTACTGACCAAATCTTAACAATTCTTAGTTCGGGTGATCTTGAAAATTATGTTAAAATCTTATCCCAAGTTTTTTACGATTCTTCTAATTTTTTAGCCACATGTTGGGCGCCAAAATTAGTGTAAATTCAGGACAGACCTTGAAAAAGATAAAACTTTATTGAATTAATTCACGAAAAAATAATTCTTTTTGTAAATCAGCGAGTTGATTCAATATTTTAAAAATCAATTTATTAAATCAGATTTAAAATCATAATTGATCAATCCATTTTATTTGAATCTTTTTTGATTCAATTGAATCATTCACGAATTAAAAAATATTGATTTGAAAATTAAAATAAAAAAAATCACTAAAATTGACTTGCAAATCTCGTTTAGTTTTCTAGATATTCGCTATTTTGTAAAACGATAATCTTTTAAAATTGTCTGTATCTCGAAAACTAAGTGATGTAGGCAAAACGGACAAAATATTTGCTCTCCTAGAGTATCAATATACTACAATAATAAAAATAGGCCAGGTTCGGAAGACATCCTGAGTTAATATTTTCATAAAAACAGCCACAGGGTGAACGTAATGGAACGGGAAACAAAATTTGTATTATCAGAGTGTGTTAATTTATATTATCATATAAGTTGAAGCTGTTTTAAAATAATTCCATGAAACCATTCGGAGACCTACCGAATCTATTCTATCGAAAGAAAACCTATGTCGAGCTTTGCATAAATCCTTTTTGTGCAATTTTGCTTAGTTTTCAAAACATTCGCCATTTTATAAAATGGCCGGTATCTCGAAAACTAATCGAGAAAGGGCAAACATCCCAAAGAATCTATTTTTATAAAACAGCCACAGGGAGACTCATTTTTATACGAACGAACTGGAACGGAAAACGAAATTTTTATTATCATATAGATTGATAAAAAAAAACATAGTCACCCTGTGGCTGTTTTATAAAAATTCAATTTAATCCTTCGAGCTTAAAATTAAATTAATCGGGATTTAAAAAAATTATTTTAATTCGCGAATAAAATCATATTCGAAAATCAATATTATTCTTTTTTTTTTAAATCGCGAATCAAATCAAAATAGATTTTTTGATTTAAAATTTAATTATTCAAATTGAATTTTTTCAAATTGATTTATTACGTTTGATTTATACAAAGAATTATTTAAATCAATTTGATTCTTGTAATAGGATAAAGACTGAATTATGTTAGTAAAAAATTCAATCAGAAAAATGAATTCGCAAATTAATTCGTCAAAATTTAAAATAGATTTTAAAATTGATTTAAGGTCTTATTCTGGACAGGAGAAAGATATTGGCGCCCAACATGAAATTTAAAAATTGAATTTAAGCAAATTAATTTCAATCCCCATTTTATAGTCAATTCAGTTTTTCTAAAGAGTGTTCCAACCATAATGCACGATTTTAATTGTAAATAAAACAAAAAGTTTTCAGAGAATTATCTTAATATTTTTTATTATGCTAGAAGGATCTATGACAATTATATGTGAAACAAAATATAGGCCAAATGCTCGCCACGGCTTCGATGGCATATCTCTATCCGATGGTCCATATTTTCAATGACTCTGAGACATAATTGAGGTTAAATATCGTTAATGTGCCGAATTATCTCATAATTGGCCCTTGAATTGTTTTTGGTCCTTTGACGTACACTTATTCTTTTAAATATACACAATATATAATGAAAGAAGTCCAACGGTGTCAAATCACATAATCGGCCAATTAACATTGCCACGACGTGAGATAACACGGCCATTGAATTTCTCACGTAAAAGAGCCATTGTTTCGTTGGCTGTGTGGCAAGTGGCACCATCCTGTTGGATCTACATATCGTCCAGGTCCATATCCTTAATTTCTAGCCAGAAAAAGTCCGTTATAATGTCGCGATAGCGAACACCATTCACGGTAACGGTTGACGGCTCTTCTGCCACACTATCGCGAACAAAACAGCACTGTTTTCCGCAGAACGAACTGGGCGACCATGCACAGGAGTTTCCTACAGAACCGGTTTGCTTAAGTTTGCGCACAATTCTCCCATTTGGTCAATTATGCTGACCAAAAAAAATCACGAAGTGCACGAAATGCATTTTGATTTGAACGCCCATTTTCGTAAAAGGCTTCATCAATCTTAACACGCTGTTTAATTGCGTACCTCTCCATGGTTAAATTTTTCAAACACTGAAACAAATAAATGTCAAATTAAGTTGGGTAAACAACTTGACGTTAAGGTGTGACTTACAATTAACATTGTGCATTATGGTTGGACCACCCTTTATCAATTTTACTATAGCTTTCAGATTCGTTCCTTTTATATTTTGGCCACATATTGGTCGTTAAAATTCCTGCAAAAGGAAAATTAAACGACAAGACATCGCTACAACAATTTTTGGCACCCAACATGGGCCCAAAGTAGAATTAATAAACTTATTTTCATTAATTTCATTTAGCAATTAAGATCGCTTGAGCTTGGAACCGATATATTTCAAAATAGTATAGGTATATACAAATTGTGTGTAAACAATTTTCTAAACTTGCGATACAAACAAATTTAATCATTGAATTCATTATGTTTTTAGTGCGAAAAGAGTCCATTGGATGAAGCCTGTTGCCAAGAGATTATGGAAGAAAGAAATGTAGTATATAATGAAGAATTCCAAGGTTTACATGAAACTTTAGAAATACTCAAACAAAATATACGTGAGTTCTGCTATTTATTTTGCGACCAATAAAAACAAATATAACTGAAATGAAATATTTTTCCTTATTATAGAGGGTGGTTATCCAAAAGATATTGTACCCGATATCAATATAATAAACGATGAAGGTTTTAATTCCTCCACTATACAGTCTGGAGACAATCGATATGATACAGTGTCCACTACATTGGAAGCTACCGATGAATTAAGTGCCTCAATGGTGGAAAATGATACTGAGGTACCAGTACCAACGGTATCTATAACAAAAACATTTAACGTTGGTAATGCAGGAGTAACAAATGCTGGTGTTGGTAGCAATAGTGCAGTAGGTGGAGGAGCTAAGAAAAAAGTACGCTTACGTAAAATGGGTTCTAGACAAAATAGTAAAACCGAAAGTGATAGTAGCGATGGTGATAATCACAGTATTTTGGAAACTCCCAGACGTTTGAAACGAAAGAGTTATCGCCTTAAACAAAGATCATTTGATGATGATCCAAGTTCTGCGACTATAGCAGAAGATATGGTATATGTGCTAAAAGTTAAACCCGGCCAACCTATACAACAAATATGCGACAGTGTAGCAAAACCAATGGAAAATAATATTTCCAAACCATTATCGAGATTACCATTGGCCACTTCTACTTCATTGCCCAATGTATTTGTAAAGACTAAACGAAAAGTTTTTACTACAGTTCAAGAACCAACCGCTATAGATGGTTTAGCAGTAATAGAACAAGAAATATTACATTCTCCCACGGAGCCAAAGATGGAAATAGATAAAAATGAAAGTCAAAAAATACAAAAAAAAGTTTTTAATCCTACAACTAAAGAACAATTTAAGGAGGAAGAAACTGAAAGGGAAGAAGATGCTTTAAAAGCGGAAAGTTTAATAAAAGATTTGGAACTTGAAGTTAAACCACGGATCTTATTGGTTCACAAATCTATTAGTTTAGATGATATGCGCTCTGATATCGAATATGAAGATACACGTTTGTCTCACAGCATGGAAAGTTTGAAACAATCTGAGGATTCTAAAATACCCAAGGATTTAAAAGGTTGTAGAATTCCTTTGGCATCTGATAGTTTTCGTTTGCTAAATCGCTACAAAGAAGGTCCCTTACAACTGGCAAATATTACAAAGTTACAAAACTTATTGCGATCCTCCAAAAAAGATCATCTGTTTAAAAAACATTCTGAAAAAACATATGTTAAGGGAGCTACCATAAAGAAAATAGAAAATAAAATTGCTAAAACTCAGTCGGGTTCATCAGTTACAGATTCGGATTTAACAAAATTTCTATCACCCGACAAACTTGATAACACTGTACCACGTATAGCGAGAAAACTGGAACGCAAGTCCTTAACACCCACTACACAACAAATAAAATTTAACTTTCCCACACCACGGAATTCAGAACCTTCTAGTCCAGTATTCGAACAATCATGCAGACCATTAACTCCATTAACCGAAAGAGCCATACGTATAAAAAAAGCTAAAGAAGAATTTTTGCGGGGAAAACCCAGTCCTAAGGCTATTGTAAGATTGCGGGAAAACTGCAAAAAATTAGAAAATTGGGGTGAAAAACGTCAAAGTGATTTAAGTTTAAGTTCTACCACAGCCGATGAAAGTTCTATTCAAGGAGAATTATACGAAAGTGAAGAAAATGAACTTCATAAAAGTTTAAGCACTGATACCATAAGAGCTGAATCACCTCCAACACAATCAGATACTGGTACAGAGTCTTGCGGTGGCATTTATGATTCCATACCTCGACAGGTAACAAGATCTGGTAAAATATCAAGTAAATTGGGATTTGCTACTTTAGCTTCAAAACTAAGACGTGTTAAGGGTAAAAAACCTAAAGATACAAAAAGTTCTATAACACCTGCTATAACTACTACCCCAGCCAGTGGTAGTGCTTTATCAGCTCTCTGTCGTCAAAGTTTATTTGCCGATATTATAGCTGTTCCTAAAATAATCTCCTCCGATACAAACTCGAATATTACCTCACCTAAACCTCCCGCTGGAGAGAGTGTTATGAAATCTCAGTCTTCACCTCATGCTTTATTGAGGGGACCCACTAGCGCTTCCGGAGACCTAAGTCGATTTCATACTAACAACGAACGTTTAAATAAATCACAGAGTGAACAATATGTTAAGCATCATCATAAAGAAAGTTATGTCTAGTCAAAGTAACCAAATGAGTTTTTTTTTTAATTATTTTATATGTAGTCTTAAACAAAATTAATCTAAATATTTGTCCATGTACCAGAGAAACGAGCCAAAGAATTTTTTTTTGTAAAATGTTTTCCAACTTTTTTTTATAAATAAAACTAAAAAATTAAAAATCTAACAAGGAAATTTGTCGTAATTATTCTGTGTTTTCTGTGTAATAATTTTTTTTTAAATAAGTCAAAATAAGTAATTTTTGACTTTAGAGAAATATGTAAGTGTAGGCCCAAAATAAGAACGCGACGTACGACGGTGACTACACAAACTGTCATATTTATTTTAGTGTAAAGAGTACCATAGAGATTCTTTACTCTTCAGTGTCTCCTCCTTCCCTTACTAATGACACAACTTTTTTTGTTTTTACATTTTAATTTTATTAAAACAATAATAAAAATTTAGAAACGAACATTCAAAGATGGTTTACAGTACGTTGTTCATTCGCGAGTATACAAAGAGAACATAAGAGCGATAGATTATCGTATGCTAATTTTACCCATCATTTGTTTTTTGTTTACACAAAACTTTTTAAATGGGGGAACTCTGTTGAGAGAATTAGAAACAAAAAACGTTTTGAAAATAAAATAGATGACGGACACAAAAATGGTTAATTTACTTCCAAAATTTGACTTTGACTCACAGTTCTTGTGAGTCTCTCCACTTCAAACGTGTTGACAATTGACTACTCCGGAGACTTTTTAGCGTTAAAATCAGCAAGAACCTATTTAACTCAACATAGTTAAAAAAAATACTTTTTCGAGTGCCAGAATTTATTTATTTAAAATCGGTTTATAATTTTTTTTTACATTACACCAACTTTCCAACCAGAGGATGTTCCTTCTAATGCAGTGCATTGTGTCGATATTAGGAATATTGGTTGTGGGAAGGATGAGGGAGTATTGTTTGTGAATATTTCATTTAAATTTACATTGTAATAGGGAAAACTTCTACAGGGAGTCTACATACATACGATTGGAACGACTGATGAAAGAATTCTCCCTGTAGTGCCTTGTGCGATCCGCTAAACAATGAACTACAAACGGATGTCCTCTAGCACATTCGAATTAGAATTGGGGTACACTTAATTCGGCAAAACACTTTCTATAGTAATGTGAATAGAACAGTGTCACACAAGCTGCATTCCAAAGCTGCTCTAGTGAGCTAATAGAGCTGAATACTGTACTATCATTGATGAACGTAACATGATTTAGGACCTCTGAAATAGACATTAAAACTCATAACCATATATATGGGAACTGTATTCCATCTTCGATCGAAAATAGTTGGTATAAATTGTAAAAAAATAGGATGGAGTGAACTTCTTCTCGCACTGTTGTGAAAACCGAGACACTTGAATGTTTTTTTCGGCATCTGAAACACGTGCTTATTCCATCGGACATTACACTGAATTTTTATGAAAGTCTCCGATTTCGCAATATCAATACCACTCAAATTGACAGATAAGTATGCTGACCCCATAGGTCTAATGCGCTGCCAGCATCTTTAAGACAATTCCATTATACTAATCATGTTTATAAAAGAAAACTTTTAAATAACTTTCAATAATTACAACAATTTTCTTATCTTTTTGATCATTTTTTATTACAACATAATTCTTTTTCTCGTTTCAATTTGGGATAGCAAAATATTATATATTTTATTTATAGAGTATCAAATAAATAGTTATCAGGGTCTTAATTTCTAAATTTTAAGGTAACCTTAAGTGAGTGGAATATTGTAATTTATCAACTGGCCTCTAGGCTTTCAAATTACAAAATGTTGAATAAAATAAAAAAAAATAAAATAACGGGTGGTTCAACCATAATGCACGATGTTAATTGTGAGCCAAGTTTTTTGCCCAACTTAATTTGACATTTCTTTGTTTCAGTGTTTGACCATGGAGAGGTACAGCATGTCAAGATTTTTGAGGCCTTTTACGAAAATGGGCGTTCAAATCAAAATGTGTTTCGTGCACTTCGTGATTTTTTTGGTCAGCATAATCGACCAAATGTGTCCACAATCGGGAGAATTGTGCTCAAATTTCAGCAAACCGGGTCTGTAGGAAATGTGAAAACACATGTGTATGCTCGCCCAGTTCGTTCTGCGGAAAACATTGCTGTTGTTCGCGATAGTGTGTCAGAAGAGCCGTCAACCTCGACTCGTCGTCGTACCCAACAATTGAACATTATAACGGACTTCTTGTGGACAGAAATTAAGGACATGGACCTGGACGATATGTGGTTCCAACAGGATGGTGCCACTTGCCACACAACCAGAGAAACAATGTCTCTTTTGCTCGTGTTATCTCACGTCGTGGCGATGTTAATTGGCCGCCACGATCATGTGATTTGACACCGTTGGACTTCTTTCTTTGGAGATATTTAAAAGAAAAAGCGTACGTCAATAAGCCAAAAACAATTCAAGAGCAAAGGATGAAATAATTCAGCACATTAACGACATTGAACCTCAATTATGTTTCAGAGTCATTGAAAATGTGGACCATCGGATAGAGATATGGCACCAAAGCCGATCATTTGGCCTGTATTTTGTTTCACACAATTAACATCGTGAATTATGGTTGGACCACCCTTTACATCATTGGGTCTTGCGTGCATTGAAGTCTATCATATTCTCATGACTCCATTTGGTGTTTGTTGAAAGGTCCTGATTGAGTATGTCATTCATACTCTGCCTCTTGCCGCCAACCTCTTTAAGACTTGGTCTATGATCGAAAGAAAATTAATGGCAAATGTTACTGTCACCTGCGAAAGTGTAGATAGGGTTGAAAGTTTGCTTAAGAAGGTCATTGAGAAATATAATAACCGCTAAATACAGCTGAAACTCGTCGGATGGCAATTTTGGTCACCCCACGTAGGGTGCTCCAAATATTATATGTTATTTTAACACTGTATATGGTTTTTTGTTCGAAATATTATCAGTGAGTATTATACCTCCGCCGACCAAATTGAGTCACTTTACGCTTAAACAACGTTGGGAAATATTGCAAACTTATTTCTAAAGTAAGTGCTGTGTTGTCTAAAGCTACTATCTAAATAACAAACTTCTAGATAAATCAGATAATTACAAATTATATCCTAAATCCCTAGACGAGCACTTAGCAACCAAGGCTATCGGCTCGATATAGCGAAAACAAACCAGAACCTCTGGTGGGAATTGAACCCACGACCCCCGCACTGATAAGCTAGCACGCTACCAACTAGCCTACCGGGGCGCCCGGCAGAGAATGAAGCACCCACCCGCCGTAAGCAAGTTTGTGCAAAAAATTCATGAGGCTGGCTTGCTAGTTGGTCATGGTGGTCCCATTCGTCGTACAAATGAGAATGTAGCTGCTGAGGCCGCAAGTGTGCAACTCAACCCAAGAAGATCGGCTTGCCATCGATTTCAACATCTCTGCAGTTCACGCACCAGCATGATGAGAATTTTGCACAAAGAACTCGGATTATCCGCTTACAAGTTCCAATTGACTCAGTGATTACAGATTCTCAGTTTGGGCCTTACAGATATTCCAACCGGACATCAAATTTGGACTAAAAATCATATTTTATTTTAAGGCGCATCTTTATCCCGGCGGCAGTACAAACGAAATTCCAGCATCTGAGCATCCACAGAGAGTGACAGTTTGGTGTGAATTTTGGATTGGTGGCATCATTAACCCATTTTTTACGAAAATGCTGCTGGAAAAGCCATTTAAGTCAACGGCGAGCGCTACGGACTTTTTTTTGAGCTGAAATGGAAGATATGAATTTGAATAATCTTTGGTTTCAGCAGGATGCGTACCATGTCACACAGCTCAGCAAAAAATCGATCTTTTGCGCAATAAGTTTGGTAATCGTGTTATCAGTCGTCTTGGCTATGTCCATTGGCCACCTCGGAACTGCGATTTGAACCCTTTATACCTTTTTCTGTGTGGTGCCGTTAAAGACCGATGCTATGCGAATAATCCAGAAACGATTGACACACTTAAAGCTAATATCTGTCTGACCAGAAACTGTCAACAAAGTCTTGGAAAATTTCACTGACAGGATAAGCTACAGGGAAGCCAGCTGCAGCAGCCACATGAATGAAATCGTATTCCATAAACAATAGGAATATTTTTTATATCTAATAAAGCCATATTATACCAAAAGAAATTAAGTTAAGTTAAGTTTATTTTATTTAATTTTTTAAAAGAAACCTGCATTTGGACCACCCTTTATTTAGGATCAGTTTTAAAGTTAGCATTAACCGAAGCGGAATTTTTGACTAAAATTTTACTAAAGTAAGAAATTTTGCTTGAAAAATTCTTACTTAAGTAAAATTGAAGTCAAAAATCCTACTAAGTGCTCACTATAAAATTGGCTCTTATGATTAAAGATTAAATAATCTAATGATAATACCAAAAAAAAAAAAAGAAACAAAAAGCGATATTGTTTATGGTTGGGGCTATACTAAATTTCAAGATAATACATGTGAATTTGAACAGTTGGAAGCAATTACAATTAGTTTGCAATAACTCTTTGAACTGAGTGGTCTTTAAAAGAATATAACAAAAAAATGGTAAATTCCAAAGATTTATTGGTCTTAGTGGCACTGATATTTGTAAGTTTTTGGAAATAACGTGAAACTGTAAAAATATGAATTACCAAATTAAATCTTTCTCTCATAGATGAGTCAATCCACATGGGCTTATAGAGAAATTACCAGCCTATTGGATAATACCAAAGAATTGAATAATGAAGAAATAAATGCTTTGAGACCACTTTTTGAAGAACTGCAATTACAATATGACCACATTATAAGTAAAACTCCTCAAGATAATAATAAATTGAATGAACAATTTCAAAATATGTATGAAGCCACATTAAAGGAATTTCACCAACAATTTGCTGATTTGTTTCAAGAAGAAGCTACTACAGTTTATGATACTAACTTACCAACAGTTGAAGAAATTTTAGGTACACCAGATTTCAGTCTAATGACTAAAGAACAACAATTGGAATTTTTAGATATGCAAAGTATACTTCAAGATACTTTAGATGATGCTCAAAGTGACATTAATGAATTGGTGGCTAAAGCTTTACTATTAGAAACTAATTTAATTAAGTTGAACAAATCAAAAATTGTAATGTTCGTTTTGAAAGCTCTTGGCTTGGTGTTCAATGCTGCTACACGTGTTAGTCGTGCTGCTTATTGCACTTACTCTCATATACCTCAACTTAATACCTCTCTTCATTCTCTCTATGAAGGAGTAGATTGCTATTTGTACACCACTGCTCTTGTTGTCAAAATTCAAAATGAAATTTATCAAACCGTGATGACGGTTAGGAAAAATATTTTTGAATTAGCTGCCGTTTATCAAAAAGTGGCTAATAAGAATTCTGTAATGGGTAAAATTGTTTCACTGATGTTAAATTTTACCAAAATTGCTAAAAGCATTTTGGGCAGTTTGAGAACAACCAGAGATATTTTGAAAAGTATACAATATCAATTACCCTCAGCTGCGTTGGAAGTAGCCAATTGTAGTAAGAATTTTACAGTTCAAATTCCATTTATGATTAAGTCCGTTGCAAATGTTACCGAATGTATATTATTTGTCGATGATACTACAAATGATTATGATTTTATGCAACCTGAAGATGCTACTAGAAAGCCAGAAGTTATAGAAAGTGAAGAAGAAAGTAATGAAGATTGTAGTGAGGAAGGAGTATGAAAAATTACATTGAAACAACAGTTATTGAGAGAAAATTACCAAGGCAACTAGGCTAATACAGAGATACAAAACTTATGCTGATTAAGAATCAAAATATATTTAAAAAATAAGACAAAAACATCTGTGAAATTGTTTATCTGTTAAATTGAAAAAAAAAAAATATTAATGAAATAAGAGGTGAACAAAAAATGGGACAATTAAAATAACTTATATTTTTGATCACACTGGATCTAAGAATCTATTAATAATTTTTTAAGTTCCCATGTAAATTCGAAATATATATATGAACATATATGGTCATACATGGATAAATGGATATATATGATCATACATAATCATATATGACAATGCATAGTTCAATATCATATATCTTTGGAGCGGTAATTTGATGGTATATGGCCGTACATTTACATATATGATCATATATGATTCATTTATACCCATATATGATCATATATGTTTCATGTACACTCATATATGATCATATATGTTTCATGTATACTCATATATGAATGTATACGGCCATATACCCTCAAATTTTGGATCCGAACATATATGGAAATATATGAGATCATGTATTGAACAATTCATGGACGTATATGATCATGTATGCTCATGTATGTTCATATATTACCCAATGTATGCTCGATTTTATATGGGTATATTTTATTTTTTAACCCTTTGACTGTCCCCAAATAAAATAAAGGAGTTAAAGGAAATAAGACAAATTGTGTATCACATATGATGCACAAGCCTATCAATCATGACGCCTGTGCATCATTTGTGATACATTGAACAGTCAAAGGGTTAAATATATTTTGTTGTAATAGTAAATCAATTCACTTATATATTTTAAAATTAAAAGAATTTACTAAGATATTTTTTATTTAAAACTTGTATAAAAACTATATTGCCCATGTAAAAATCGAATTATATATGAACATACATGATCATACATGGGCATACATGGTCATATACGTCCATACATGATCTCATATATGACCATATATCTTCGGATCCGAAATTTGGGGGTATATGGTAATATATGTGCATATATTATCATATATGCTCATATATTATTCATGTATGCTCGTATATGATCGTATACGTCCATATACCCTCAAATTTCAGATCCGAAGATATATGATCATATATGAGATCATGTATGGTCATATATTGAACAATGTATGGACGTATATGACCATGTATGCCCATGTATGATCATATACAGACCCATGTATGATCATGTATGCTCATATATATTTCGATTTTTACATGGGTGGGTACAAATTTGGGGATTTGGTTTTGAGATTTCAATTTGACAAATGGGGATATGAGCAAAAACTTTTCTGGCAATATTGCTAAAGACTATCGTCAACTCGTTGCAACACCACCAACCAACACCAAAAAATGCAATTTTATATCACACAAATTGAGGCCGTTTTTTCATTTTCAAAAATATATTTTTACCCCAAAATTTCTGGGGTCATTATTTATTTTATTTTTCCCTGTCCAAAACTGAAAAAAGGACCAAAAATTAAAATACGCCCCAAATTTTCCCTACTTTTTTGCAGCTATTTTTCATTTCTCAATTTGGGACCTAATATCTTGGGGACTTATTTCATAGCGCCGAAAACCCTAAATTATTGCTGTTCATAGTCCTTAAACAATATTGAAAATGAATTTCAGAGATTTATGATGTAGACTTTGTTCTGATCTATAAATCCTAGTTCACCGATCGCGATGTAACCACAATATAAAAACCGGTTAAAAAAATACGATGTCTTTTTTCGTAAGTAATGCCTATTATTTATACTCAAGTTTTTATTTTCGGACGATAAGCAATGGAACTTGGATGAACCTGATGGAAATAATTACAATAAGCACAAATGTTCTTAAAAAACAATGATTTACTCTGTCCTCCAAAGTGTTTTTGTTACAAATAATGAAAAAAAATTTAGAAGTGAAATTATGGAGTTGAAAAAAAATTTTGTGGGGAAAAACATTTTTTACGTGAACAAATTTTGTGGAGAAAAAAAATTTTAGTGGTGAAAAAAAATTTTTGAGGTAAAAAATATTTCAGGTGAATATAAAATGTTATTACCTTCTTACATAAAATACACCAATTTGTATGGAAAATTTAGAAATAAAGATACCTTCACATTTACACTTAGACCTTTTTAACCGCTGTACCGATTTTGCTCATTTTCAATACCAAACTTTTCGGAAGGATGTCCATTGATCTAGGTAAAAATGAGCAACCCCGCTTGCGTCTTCGTGCCGTGATCATCATTTCAACAGACAGACGGACATCGCTAAATCGGCTTTAAATCGCATAAGGATAATTTTTACTTTTTCACAGAATTTCTCAAATTGCTACACAAATAAAAAAATTATACAAAATAGTGATGTTGATTTAATCGAAACATATTCGTCTTTCGAATTTATATAAATTAAAATATTTATTAAAGTATTGGAAATATTATTTGACCTTTCATTGTTGCTTTTAGCATTTGCATTTGCTGCAGTCTTTTTCAATAAAAACCTAAACTACCAAAAAAAACGTTCTGTTTACGTACCGTTTTCGGTATGCCATAAACTAAATAAAACTCAGGTTACGTACCTACCGTTTTCTGGATTTTAAGAAACATCGAAAATGATTCGAATCCGTAGAAAGTCCGTCGAAGGTGGAAGGTTTACGTACCGTTTGTCGTTTAAAAAAGGGATTGAGCCCGTTGCCGTTTTTAAATTAAAAACCAGACTTGAATATTTACCTAAATTTGGCCTATTTTTTATTAATTTTGTGAAGTACATATTATTTTTTTAGATTTATTAAAAAAGAAAATAATAAACAACACAAAGAAAGCAAATTACATTCATCACTTTTTTAATTTTGGTCTTTTATGAAATTTAATACCAGTCTCTAGTTTCGCACCTTAGTTTGCATTCATACAAGTTTGACTTAACAGAAGGGTTGCGTGATTTTAGAGATCTATTTTATTTTATTATTTTTTTTTTAATATTTTGCTACATATTTATATTCTTATAAAACCAATAAACAACACCGTTTGTTATGGAATCAAAACTGATGAAAAACGGTGAAGTCCGTTTTAACGGCACGGAACCAGCACACAGAGTCAAAACGTAGTGATTTCAAACGGCCCAGACCGTTAGACTCGTTATAAGCAATTCGTTTAATTGGTAGTCTTCGTTTTGTTTTTATTTTTGAAATTTTGCAGTGTACAAATGTATTATTCATTATCGAGCTAAAGATCCTTTATTTATAAAAAATTTAATTATAAACATTTATTTATCCCAATATTTTGTTACCACATTGGGTGACTTCTTCAGGGGAAATTGTATTTTTTAAAAATTAATAAATTAAAATTATAAACTGAAAACTTATATATAACAATTTTTTTAAAAAAGGCGGTAAATCAAAAATTATTTTTTGTCAATATTAAAAAATAAAAATATCACAGAAAACAAAAATAACAATATTTGAAAAATTAAAATATTACATAAAAAAAAATATTTTATATACATGTAATTTAACATAATAATAATGCTGTTTTCTGTGTAGAATAATTGTAGTATTTATTTTTGAGGTTATGTTAACAATGCCCCAACGGGTAATTTTAAGAGTTTGAAATAAAAAGCCAAAATTAGTCAATTAAATAAGCTTCCCAGCAAAACTTTGGCAATGGGTGCGATATTCTTATGCGTAATGTATTGATAACTCGTTACCTTTTTCATTATTTGCAAGCATAAAGTAATAAGTTACTGATTATTGATTACGTAATATATGATTTATAAATGTTAAGTAATAATTGAAATATTTTTAAAAATCTATTTTTAGATATATTACTTTGTGTTTTTTTGTAAGCAAAAGGGTAATGTATATTTGTTTTGACAACACTAGGGAAAAACGAAGCGCAAAAATAGATTTAAGTTTAAAGCAATCAAATACTATATGCGTCGATAGCTCAGTGGCTAGAGTTCTTGGCTGGCAACCAGAGGTCCCTGGTTCGATTCCCATCATGACCACATTATTTTTAATAACGTTTAAAATATTTGTAATAATTTTTTTTAATAAAAATTCCTCTTTTTTAAAAATCTATTTTTAGACACATTACTTTTTCCATTCTCGTAACCATATAAGTAAGCACTTACATTATCACCTCTAAAGTAATGCGTATATACATTACTTTGAGGCTCATCGCCTGTAAAATTCGTCAGTGAGGTAAGGTGTAAAGTAATCCATGAGCCCCTATGGCTACACATTCCTTTACACATTATTTGGTAATGTGTGGTTTTGCTGGGTTTTATTCTCTTTTTGTTTAGCTGTGCTAGCTTAACGAGTTACAGAATTAATGTGGATCAAAATTTGTTAATACAAGTGTAAAACTTTTTTTGGTTGGCTGTATTTGATTGCTAAAAAAGTTACCATAATGAAAAAAGTTCACATCTCCACATAAGAAAAAAAAAAAAATAACCAATTTTGATAAAAAAAATAACCGAAACGACAACGCAGATCACTAACAATTTATTTGAGAGTGGAGAGAAATTAAATATGGTAAGAGTGTTGCAAGAATTAAACGAATTATGCATGACATTTTTTAATAAAGAATTACTAGGGAAAATGTGTTCTTTAACAAATGTATACTTCCTTAACACAAAATTATTTTTTTTTTATAAATTCCACCCATAAAATTTATTAAAATTTTCTGATCACCCAATTTGAAAATTTATGCATAAAACTAAAAAAAAACTCATAAATTCTGTAAGTACTTTGTGGCCACACAGGTTACTCACACAGAAAAATAAAATATTTATTGGTAAGTAAGAATTGATTATGGCAATAAAAGTTAATGACACTTGTGTATCTGTTAAGTCTAAGAGCATTTTAACTCTAAAATTCGGTATGGTCAAAGCCATACTACCAAAGTGACACGCGACTAAAATAGCATGCACATAAATATCATCAATACCGTAAGAAAGGATCATAAAGAAAACGACAAAAAAGAGAATATAACCACAAAAAATGTAAAGAAAACAATAAAAAATGTATTGAATACAAATAATTTGAATTTGAAATCAAGAAAAAAAAAGGGATATACAGGATATAAAAATTTCAAAAAAGGACTTTTTGCAGCTGAAACATTCACAATTTTAAAATGAAGAAAATTATGCAAGCAAAAAGAGAAATATAAAATACAAATTTATTAAGATCAATGAATGATCTATAAAAATGACAAGTGAATATTGTGATTTAGTATGACAGATATTTGACATAAAAAAACAGCTGTATAAAGATTTAAATAAAAATTCAAATTTCAAAGTAAATTAAATAAAAAGAAAATTGAAAATAAAATTTATTTTTATATTAAAACAATAACTTATCAAACACTAATTTAATATGTAATTGTTAAGGGCACGCGTCAGTCTCACTTTGTATGGTTCAATTTCCTTATTGACCTAGTCTCAAATGTTTAAAATAAATTTAGCCTTTCTGCAAGTTAAGAGTGTTTCCATAAATGTGTGTGTGTGTGGGTATGTTTTCAAAAAGGTACTTCTCGTAGCACCGAAAAATGACAAGAACATCACAGATGGTCGATATAAAATTGTCTAAAATGTCTAGTAGTATTAGGCATTCATTCCTCCTAAGGAAGACAAAGAATTGAATGAAAACAATAAAAATTTAAAAAAAATTAGTGGCCAAAAAACGCGCGCGCTCTTATTTGTTGTAGTTTCCGTATTTAAGTGTAATTATTTAGAAGATATTTTTTTTTGTTATAAATATTTGTACCTAACAGTTTCTTATCTATTCTACTCTTTTTCTTTTTTTTTGGTTCATGGTACATATTCAAAAATTAAAGGCTATATAATTTATAACCTTTGTACCGCAAAATTGTATTTTAGTTTACTTCAGCTTTTTTTTTTTGTAGTAAATTTTAAAATACTCTGCATCATTTTCTTTGAACTACTCCACCATATGTTTCAAAAAAGTATTTTTATGCATTTTAAATTGTAGATGAATATTGGAGGTTATGTCGTCAGCTTGTTTAAAAGAAATAAATTTTCACTTACCTTAAATACAATCTGAAATAAAAAGAAAATATATAATTAATTAAACATATTAAAAAAATTATTCAAATACACAAATTTCATCGTTGCTCAAAACATTTAATTGTAAGTAAACTTAAAGTTCCTCTTCAGAATAGTTAAATTAAATTATAAATATAAAATATACAAGAATAACCGATACACTGACACGTCAATATTGAAAACAAAATATCTTCTATATGACTTTTAATACCAGCCCAAGAAACATTTTTAGGGACTCTCCGTTTTGGCTTTCGTGTATAAATAATTTTATGATGAAACAATAGAACTTTGATTTTAAGAAAATTATCAAAAGAAACTCCATATATTATACTTAAAAATAATGATACACTGCTAAATCTTCTGAGATTGTATACATATCGTACAATAGTATATCGTACATAGCGTCACAATTTTCGAACATTTCGCAGTCGTATAGTAGACCAGGAATAACGTAGGTCTTAGCCAGAAGCAGTCGAACATTTGATGGAGTAAATTATTGTGTTGACCATAGCATATGTTTGACCGACTAATGAGTTAATGTGGTTTGTCCATGTTAATGTACTATTGAATATGATGCCAGCAATTTTAGCCGCTGGGACAATTTTAAATTTTTTAGGTCGTATGGTCCTCTTATGAATAACGAGACATTTAGACTTATTAGGGTTTAAACAGAGACCGTTAGCGGTGGCCCAATGATGAATTTTATCCAGATCAGAATTCAGTTTGTCAATGTTATCCTTGATTGATTCTACGGGACTACTTAGGTATAATTGTACGTCGTCTGCATACATATGTAGTTACTTTTCTGTGGGATAGCTGCTGAGGAAGATCGTTTGAATACAGTGAAAAAAGCAGCCGCCCTAAGATAGAACCCTGAGGTACGCCTCGAATAGAGTTAGTGGTTTATATATTAAACTATTCACACACACGGATTAAGTACGGTTTACAAGGTAAATTGACAGAAGTTGCGTTGAGCTTGATGCAAATTTAAAGAACCGTCTGCGTTTCATACAAAGGGTTTCATGGTTGACTGTGTCGAAAGCCTTAGAGTGATCAAGGAGTACCAGGAAGTTCAATTTGTCATCATCTAGATTACGCCTAATATTCCCGCTCACTTCAACAAGAGCAGTAATATAGCTGTGATTTAAGCGAAAACCCAATCAGGTTTTCGCACATAAAGCCATGTTCATGAATATATTCACATATCTAAGAATACAATATCTTTTCAAAGACTTTTGAAAGGTAACATAAAATAGCAATAGGTCGATATTCATTATTTGATTTCGGTATTGGTACAATTTTTGCGTATTTCCACTTAGAAGGGAATGTGCTAGACATGATAATTGTATTAAAGATACGAGTCACATATGGGACAAGAAGAGGTAAAAGGATTCTAAAGAATTTAGGGTGAATATTATCGTGTACAATTGCATTTTAAACAAGTTTTACGATGATGTGAGCAAATTTGTGTAGATTTGCAAATACAAATATTGGCTGACAATTTGTAATAGATTTTGTGATTTTTTGTTTTATTTTTTTCATGATTTTTAATGGACCACAATCGCAGTTATTAATATATGCTGATTGTGCTGGAGATAAATATGGTATATGTTTGTAATTTTGTTTGGTATTTGTTGTATTTAGTTTGTAAAAGTTTTGTTATTTTATTTTAAATATCTTTGTAAATAAATTTAAAGAAAAAAAAATTGATATTATTAAATTGAAATAATATGCATTTACACAAATCCACAAAACGGTACGAATACGGACCGAATACGGACTCGTAAACGGTCCATCATTGACTGACTTTTAACGGACAACTCCGTTTTTCATCCGATATATCGGTCCGTAAACGGTCCGTTATTGACGGACTTTTAACGGATTCGAAATCAGAGTTGGATTCTGCTTATGACGGACAGAAACCGGTACGTAAACGGAACGTATTATTTGTTGGTAACAACCAACCATTTATCAAAGATTTTGTTGTTGACAACAAAATATTGGCAACAAAAATTCGATATTTAGTTCTGTTACAAAAAAAAAAAACTATCACTCTATCTAAAATATTAGTTTTTCCAACAAATTTTAATCAAATGTCTAATTTTTATCAACATTAGTGAAAATAATTATTAAAATATTGAAATTAGCAGACGAAATTTCTATTATTACAGCAAAATTTTTAAATAAATTATATTTTAGCTTTTTATGCATTTACTTATATGGGGGAAAACATCTCAAGTGAACGAACTTTTAAAACTGATGTCTTGGCATGGAGATGAAACTTGCACCAAGTTGAGTTCAGCGGGATCGGTCAAGGACTCTCCGAGTCGGAGGGTGTTGAATTTTGACATTTACGACAAACAGCCCTGTTTTTGGTACATATAACTACCCTGAGGGGGAAAATGAGTCAGTTGGGAATTGGGACCTGTCCTGTGATAGGTGAAAACTGGTCCGGTTCCAAAAATACATAGTACGAGATAAGTGAAAAAAGTAGCGGTTAAAAGTTTTTTTTTTTTTTGTTTGCCAAGTCAAAAATGTGTCTTTTTTGCACAATGGGCCCTCTTTGTTTTGAGAAAGCTTATTATAGAATATTATAATCTATAAATAAATCAATTAATGTAAATTTTGTATAAAATATTAGTATGGGTCAGGGTTGGAAAATATGTTTTCTGTTATTGTACCAAACAGACAAACAAATTGTACTTTTTCGATCCCTACGGTACCAAAATTTGTTCCGCTTTTTTTTAACAATTTTATCGTATTAATTCAGATTTGCTTAGACTTAAAAAAATTTAAATTGACGGGGTGAAACAAAATTTATCGTTAACCCCAAAACTTTGTAAAATTTTACTCTAATTTTTATAAATATCACACCTTTTTTTTCTGTGTGTCCGCCTCCATTGGAGGGAAATTTAACCTTTTCAGGATTTGCTGTTAAAAAATTTAAAGACATTTAATAGATTTTTAACAATAATACACTTTTTTCTTATTTTTTTTTTGTTTTGAGAGGTAATTTAAAATCAGCTGTTCAATGTTGCCACTTCCGAATATTTTACTACAATGTGTATGCAAACATTTGGTACATTTGATGTGACACCAATTTAGAGCCGGTTCAACTTTATTATATTTTTATAGTACTATAGCTGAATAAATAAAAACTGGTTTTTAGTATAAAGTTGCTTTTAAAAAAGTCGACTTTATGTTATGTTGTTTTATCAAGATATAAATTGAAAATTTGAAAAAATTTCAAATTGTACTATATGAGCCGCGGTAGTACCACGGTACCAACCAAGGTTAAAATGTACCAAAAAAAAGTAAAATTGTACCATGTTTTCCATCCCTGGTATGGGTTTAAAACAGGCTTTCACACATTACAGGGTAAAGCTATAATATATCTTGGCAAAATATGGTACACAGAAAAATTCTTGTTCATCGATGTCAGCAATTAATCTCAGTTTAATCGATTGTATCGTCATTATCAGAAGTACTAGAGTAAGTTAGTATCTTCTCTCAAATGGGTTTTATTTTTTTATTTTGAGATATCGCGAATTGTTTAAATAAAAAAAAAATTGGGAAATGAAGAAAAACCATATTTCTGATACTTTTGAGATGGTAAAAGTACCATTGAAATTCTCATTTATTATCCCTGGTAAAGGGTATAAATCATTCGTTAAAACCGAATTTAATACTTTAACTTATTTTCGATTTTTTCACTGGGTATTTAAATAATCATGATAAAATCCAAAAAAAAAAGTTAATACATGTGTTAACTAATGATTATAAGTTAACACGCACAGTAGTGTCAATTTAATAAAATATTTGGGCATCAATTTAGATATAAAATAAAAAAATAAATTTACAACTAAAAAATAAACGCCGAAAAAGCATTTTTAGGTGATTGATGTAGTTTTAATTAACAAATTTATTTAAGTTAAAAATATAAAAGCTACTGAAATTCCAAAGAAGTTGTTAAACCGAAATTATAACTTTTCAAAAAAAAAAAAAAAATGCACGTAAGAATTTTAAAAATATTTTTAAAAATTGTTTAATCATAAAATAAACCGACGATTTTATAGCATTACAAAATTTATATCAAATCATTTTATAGACCAACTGTTAACAATTATATTTATAACAAAACACAATATGTATGTAGAGGATTCTTTTCTAACAGAAGAAAATAGTAGATTTTGAATTGTTACTTAAAACGGAATAAATCCCAAGACAAGGGCTGCAAAAAGGACTCAAGCCAAAATTGAAGCAACATATGTTACTTGAGTATGTCATCATTTTTATATCTTTTGATTGTTGTAGTGTTTATGTTTTTTTTTTTTATTTTATTTGTAGTTGTGGAAGGATCTTCCTAAAAATGTAGGCGCATGCCGTCATCTGGTGCTACTTTGACTTACAAAAATTAGGCTTCCCTAAAAACGAAATTTTTTTTCTTTATACATTTCTTCTGTATTTCCTTAAGACTTACTAATACATTCACAGAGGCACATATACTACGCTCTTCCACTACACTACTATGCTACAATTTGTTCCTGCTGTCATTTTTCTTAGCTTGTAAATTTAAATTTTGTAGGAATCTAAATTAATGTGACCAACACTTTTAAAATAAAGAGGTAACATTTTTAAAAATTGTTTAAGAAAAATTTAGTTTTTGTTATATTTAACTTCAGTTCCTAGTAAACTGAGTTCAATGATGTCAGCTGTTTCTTTCAAAGTTTACGCTTATTTTCGCAACGTTTGGAAAGTCTAATTCCGTTTTTTGTGCAGCGATAGCGCAATATTTTTTATAGTGTAGTTCACACGATAAAATAGATTTTCATTTTTTTAAAAATTTAAAAAAACAGTTGGTCACCTTAACTGTCATAATAGTTACACTTATAAAGCTCCGTTCACATTATCACACCAATGATTACCCAATATACCATATAGCAATCAAACTGCAATACAACTTGAGAATATGCTTATATAAATAGTGTGTTTTAAGCTTTTCTTAATTTCGCTTATTATAATGTTTATAAAATGTGAATTCACAAGCAGTATTTAACAATGCTTGAGAAAAGATTATTATACATAACTTTTTCTAAAGTATGCTTATAAACAACATACACATGTTGATACAACGCAATATGACGATTGAAATAGAAATATTTTTCAATACATTCTAGTCTTGTTGTCTTTGTTATACGCTTATAATGCATACAACAAGTGCTATCACTTTTTCTTTAAATTTGTCAAACGAGTTTTGCGTGTACATTTAGTTGTAAATTGTATATAGTGAACGTGCAATTGCATATTATATTTAATTATTTTTATTTATGGTTAAAATTAATTATTATTTTTTATATAAAATGAATTATTATTATTTATTTTTAAAATAAAAAAAATAAATGAAATTAAAGAAAATAATTATGATTTCTCTTTTTCAACTATTAATAATATATTATTTATGTAAGCTTATTCTACAATTGCAAGAATAAGCTTATAGTAATCATACACACATAATATTTTCACGAGGGTTCCGTTTTGATTTTTCTACAATTGTTACGATAGCCTTTTTCAATATATTCTCAAGTCTTTTTCAAGCTTAAGGCTTGCGTTTGTAAGCTTATAATAATATTTTTCTTAAGTCATTTGGTATGTTGGGTATACATACAAAAAAAAATTTATAATGTAAACACAAAGTCAGAAATGAATTTATTTATTTATTTATTTATTGTACATAATGTAATATAAAGCCACATAGGCCAATAAATCATATTACAAAGCAAAATTTAAACAAAGATTAACAACAACTAAGTAAATCATAGTAAGTTATTCGAGTTTTACGTGAAAAAAAAACTGTTATACTTCATACAAAAAAAATTTTTTTCAAGATAATTTAACGTGAAAATTTAGTACAATTTGTTTTCACGCAAATTTAATGTATTGAGTTTATTGTAATTGTCTTTTTTATAAAATGAAAAAATTATTAATTTTTACAATTTATTAACGAATTAAGGCCTTAATGGTCTAGTAAAATTTTTTTCACGGGAAAAACAACTTACAATGAGGAAAAAAACCGTTTTCATTTATTTGTTGTGTGTGTGGCTTACAGTCTGAACACTCGAAACAATTTCAATATAATTATACCTTACACCACTAGGAAGTTTGAATAATAATGAGTTTGTGCTGATATTCGAACTATCAAAAATATCAGACCTAGACCCATCTAATAAAACTTGATTTTTTTAACCGTTTGGGTTTTGAAAATTAAAAAAAAAAACAGAAAATTTGCAAGAGTGAATAGATTTTTTTTGGGGCGATAAATAAATGCCTGCCATTTACTTTTTAAATATTATTTAATTAAAGTATTGTCCGCAGGTGGTCCATCCGTGAGCTCCAATTTTGGCATAATTTTTCTTGCATTTCGGCCGGTATCTCACCAATGGCAGCTGTATGGCAGCACCAATGGCTAGCTTGTCTCTGCACTTGTCTTCTTAAAGAAGTACGGTCCAATGATGCCGCCGGCCCAGAAACCGCACCAAACAGTGAAAAAGATAAATCTTTATTGAATTAATTCGCGAAAAAATAATTCTTTTTGCCAGTCGATTTAATATTTTAGAAATCAATTTATGAAATCTGATTTAAAATCATAATTGAATCAATTTCATTTGAATCTTTTTTGATTCAATATTTTACAAATCAATTTATGAAGTCAGATTTAATATCATAATTGAATAATAAATTTCATTTATATCTTTTTTGATTTAATAAATCAAATCATTTCAAACATAATTTTTTTTTTAATTCGCGGTCCGAAAGATATTCCGAGGAATCTATTTTTAGGGTGGCCCATTTTTTACGAACAAAATGTAACGGGAAAGGAAATTTGTATTATCGGTAAATTTTAAAATAAAATAAATAAATAAATATTATCATGTAAATTTATAAAAAAAAAAAAACAATAGTCACCCTGTGACTGTTTTATAAAAATGTCATGAAATCCTTCGGGTTAAAAATTAAATTAATCGTAATAAAAAAAAAAATATATTTTAATTCGCGAATCAAATCATATTGTAGAATCAAAATAATTCTTTTTTTGAAATCAAAATTGATTTGATTCTTTGATTTAAAATTGAATTAGTCGAATTAAATTATTTAGTTTGTTTTATAAAACGAATTATTTAAATCAACTTAATTCTTGGAATGGGATAAAGACTGAATCATGGTAGTAAAGAATTCAATCAAAAAAATGAATTCGCGAATTAATTTGTTAAAATTTAAATCAGATTTGAAAATTGATTAAAGGAATTATGTTTCTGATTGGCAACTCTTGAACGACCTCTGTCTTCTCTTCACACCATATTAGGCAATTCTGTTTGTTGACATACCCATTCAGCCAAAAACGAGCTTCCTCACTGAAGACAGTTTTTAGATAGAAAAAGGGGCCTTCATCCAACTTTCCTAGGGATCATTCACCAAACAAACGACATTGTGGTGCGTCACCTGGCTTCAGTTATTGCAGCAGCTATATTTTGTATGGTTTCAGGTGGTCGACTAACACAAGCCCAATTGTTGACAATGGCAACGATTTTCATTGAAATTGGCCGATACAGCAGCAATATTCTCCTCGATACGCACTCTTCGCATACGACTTTGTGAATTAATGTCCAATAAAGTGAAACTGGAGTGAAATTTGGTCACAACAGCTGGAATAACCTGTTCGATGGGTCGATTATTATGCCCATAAAATGGACGTAATTTCCGAAACACATTTCTCACACAGCACGAATTTTGATAATTAAATCCAATGTTTTGCAAGCGTTGTTCGTTTGTCAGACTATTCATATTGAAATGGCAAACTTAGAATTTTTGGCATTGCCACATGTCACGTACCTTTTTTTTACACTAAAAAATTAAGTAGCAAAAAACGAAGCCGAGTAACACACTGAAACTTTCTGAATTAATGGGAAAACATTTAATTTTTTTATCAAAAACTTGGTCGGATTTTAGGTAAATCAAGTTATTTGTTAAAATAAAAACCAGTTCTGAATTTAAAAATATACAGTTTTCAAATTACTGTTCTTCTAGCGTTTTCTAAACTTCATTAAATTATTATAAATAATATTCTATAAATAAGCGCTTAATTTCTTAATATTTAACCAAGCTTTCTTCGTTCAATTTTTGAAAAAAATTCAAAAAGTTGTTTAAATTATTATTCGTATCCATAGATGCCAGATTTGACGTTTTTCATCATTTTGACAATTTTTTGTCCGAAAAATGACGATTAGACGATTAGCTATGTTTGTATCATATAGAACAATAAAAGGTGTGTTCGACGTAAGTTACTGCGGGTGCCCGCAGAGCGTTCATGAGAGAGTAATTGTGTTTCTCATTTTACCAGAACTTACCCGTAGTTTTTGTTTGGGTAAAATGGTAAAATTGTCAAATCATCAGCTGTTGCTAATAAATAAGCTGTTTTGCATTTTTGAAAAAAATTAAAGTTAAATAAAAATTTACTATAAAGAACTTTTTCTTCTTAATAATGAAAAATACATTTGAAAATGTAAGTAGATATTTGTCATTTCAAATATATTTATTAATTAAGCTGTTTTTTAATATGAATAAATTTGACGTTTATTTTTGGGTATGAAATGTGGTTTTGTGCGTTCGCAGTATTTTAGGCATTTTTATGGTTTTGTGAGCAAATTTTTTGCTTACTCTCATTTTACCAGACTTTACCCAAAATTACAAGTTTTTAAATGACATACTATTTTCTTTAGGTACACAGTTGGCATGCAACACCTCTTGTGTAAAGTAGAGGTATCAACTCTTGCACTCAGAAAAAAAAAGTTAGTAGAAAAATTTGTAAACGGTTTTCAATCCCACTTTACTATTTTTGTACTGATTTTTAGTAAAAAAATTATTATTTAGGAAATCCTTTTGCTATTTACATTTTACAAATAACAGAATTTTTACAGAATATCTACAAATTTTTGTTGCTAATTTCAGAAATCATTTTACAAATTTTTGAAAACCGATTTGCTAAAATTAGCAAAAAAAAAAATTACTAATTTTAAAAAAGTCGATATTGAAGAAAATTTTATTTCTATTAATTTAAACTTATACATACAAACTTAAATTGCCCTAAAATGTTACATAGGAAAAAAAAGGATCGGAAGTGAAGATACCGACTCATGTCTAAAAAGAAGACATCCACCTAAAATAGCACTAAAAAGGGGTTTTTAGAATCAGCCCTAAAAACAATTAAATTTAACCTTAAAAGTAAAAAAAAAAAAATTGACTAAAATATTTTTCAAAACAGAAATTACCAAATTAAAACAAAATGATAAATTCGTTTATGTTTTAAAAATTTTTAAGCCTTTGATTTTTTTTTAATTTTGTATAAAACATCTTTTAAAAAATATAATCAAAATTTTCGATGCTCGATAAAAAAAATAAATTTAAAACTTTGTACTAATATTAATAGTATTTAGTAATTTTTTTTTGCTGATTTTAGCAAACAGATTTTAAATTCCACTTTACAAAAAGTCTACTAAAATTTAGTAGCGGCTACTAATTTTTCTACTAATTTCATTGTACTACACGTCAGCAGACATGTGTTGCTAAGATTAGCAAAAAATACCGCTGGGCTCAAATTAGCAGAATATCCCGTAATAACAGCAAAATTTTCAGTTGCCAGTACAGACTTTTTTTGGTGAGTGTGTATGATAATGTGAACGGGACTTAAGCACGAGTTATATAAACTTATACATACAAAGTTTATAAATTGTCCAAAATGAATAAAAATTTAAACCAGGAACCTCTTTTTTTAATACTTGCCGTTTATAACTGTTTATGTGAGTGTAGAACACGAATTTGTGTACATAAGGATATACCAAAAGAAAAAAAGGTCCTGCGTGCGCAGTAATAAGGATACAAATTATAAAAAAAGAGTTAATTTCCCCTTTACTACCTTTACTCTTCATCATCATCTTAAATGGTAACAGTTGGTCTAATACTCATATACGCGTGCGTATATATCGTACAATTCCTTAGTTCAGTTTTGGAAAGGTGTCATGTTGACAATGTTTTTATTTATGTGAATGATGCTGTTTTCTATACTGTTCTCTCTTGGTATATTGTAAATTATCTCTGTATATATTGCTCCCCCAAATAATATTTTTTCAAAACTAATCCTTATAATTTTTGTTTTGTTTTTTTTTTTTTGTTTGTTTGTAAGTCCTCAATCAAATAGTGTCTGTCTCTGCTCAATTATGCACGTGCAGCGTAGAACCGGGGATTTTTTGGTTAAGCGTCAGTTGGTAAGAATCATGTGTGCATCTTATGGCAGCTAACCAAAAATGAAGAATTTTTCAAAACCAACTTATGTTAAACATTCAAAATGTATTTTATAATTTATGTTTTTTTGAAAATGCAAAAGTTTAGTATTTTAAAATTTCATAAATTTCTATTCGACATTCATTTATTTGCCACACACAAAAAGAACGTAGATAAAACAGATTAATTGTGGCATCCGAATTTCTTGCGAACCAAATGGTTTAGTTGGATTCACCGACATATTTGATTGTGGTGACCGAAATTTGCTTAACACAACAGAATTTCTGTATTTAAATTTGATCAGGAATACATTTGGTTGCGATGAACAAATAATTCGGTTGCTGCAAATAAACTATTCAATTGGCCAGAAATTCGATTATCGCAATGAACCTTTTTTCCCTGTATACAAAAAATGGCCGATTGGGGTAGAAAATCGGGCATTTTGGTTTTTTACATTTTTTACTCCATATACGGGATTTCAACTGATAATCTCCCACTTTTATAAAATTCAATAATGTTGTGGAAAGGAAATCGAAGCAGACTGGGTTTTTAAACTAACGGCATTTATTGCTCTGAATGATACAAATTTAAACGTTTAAATTTGTATGTGTAACAACGCAATTTATCCAGAAACAGACCAAAATTCTTTTATTTTATTATTATTTATAAAAAATTTCAGATTTTTGTTCTATCTATTCAGAAAGTTTTCTGCAAAACGAAGGTACTAACATCTGTTCTACCATTAGTTAGGATATCACTGCGTATAATCAACATCGTATTTATCATACGAAGTGTTGTACTAATTAATACCTACCATTTAAAGCTCTTTATGATTTTAAACAGTAAAAAATTAAAAAAAAATCCGCCTAATTTCATTGTTCTCGTAATTTTCTTCATTAAAATCATTTTAAAAAATAAATTGTCAATTTGATGCTACATTCCTTGGAACATTATCAGTCAAATAAAGTAGTGACAAATTTCTACACTTAAAATAGTTTGTAAGTTAAAATAACAAAAAATTCCATTTACAAGAAATGATATTTCATTTAAAAACCGGCCTACTTACTTTTCATTTAAATCAAATGGTTTTAGTTATTTATTTTTAAATGTTGTTTAAACTACTGATACATCCGTAAGAAACAAAAGTTCAATCAATTAAAATAAATGTTAAAATTTTACCTACCAATTCCGTAAAAAATAAATGATTTATGCATTTAAATATTTAAAATTGTTTCCGCTTTTGTATTTTTCTTTGTTTTTTAATCAATAGATACATTTTGTGTGTATGTATTTATGTGTGTTTATGAAGTTCTTGTAATTTAAATTGAAATAATATTGTATTTAAACAATTTAAATAAAACACAAATTGGAATTTTTTGAAACAGACAATAAACAAAATTAAAATTTGTAATAACTATAACGGATACAAATATACCTTAAATTTTTGTTTTCTGATTTAAAACAAATGCAAAAAATAAATGAAGCTGAAAAATATCGGGAATTTACAGTTAATCATTTCGAACAAATATATAAAAAAGTTTAAATAGATATTTCTTTGAAAAATAAATGTATGTTCCTTTATTTTTTAATGGAATGGACAACTTTTTTTAAACTACAAACAGAAAACTACATAATATTTTGAGTGCACTATTGCCCTCTGTTTTAAAAAAGCGAAGAGAATAATTCCTAATATTTAAGAAAAAATCAGCAGTGTTTTTCCAGAACGTGTCGTATTTTTCCCATACAATTGTCAATTAAAACGCGACGAGCGTTGCAGTTGTGAAATAGAATTTTTAAAACTTTTTCTTTACTCACTTGTTTCTTGTTTCTAATTCTCGTAACAGAGTTCTCGCATTTTAAAATTTTGTATGAAATTAAAATTAAAAAAAAAAAATAAATAAATAAATAAATGGGTGGTAAGTAAAGGAAGGAGACAGAGAAGAAAGAATCTCTACGGTACACTTTACACTAAAATAAATATGACAGTTTTTCCAGTCACCGTCGTGGGTCATTATTTTGGCGTTCTTATTCCGTGCCGATATTGTGTGTATCAGCCTTAATTAATTTAAGATTTTAGGTCTATATTAACATTTGGCTGAAAAGTTCGTAGGCTAACATAGAAAAAAAAATTTTAGTAAAATTTGATTTTATTATTCCATATAGTTGCCTTCAAAAGCGATACAACGGTTATATCGGTCATTCAATTTTTGATACCATTTCAATAGTAGAATTTGTCTTCAGACTCAAAATAGCCTTAAGTTTCCGCGATTGCTTCTTCATCCGTACTAAATGTCTTTTCAGCGAGAATTTTCTTGAGGACTGACAACAGGAAAAAAGCGCTAAGGCCAAATCTGGAGTATACAGTGGATGCGGAAGCAATTCGAAGCCCAATTCATATAAATTTGCCATCGTTTTCATTGACTTGTGACACGGTGCATTGAAACATCACTTACTTCTTCTTCTTCAAATGAGGCCGTTTTCCTCGATTTTGTCCTTCAAACGCATCAATAACGCTATGTAATAGTCGCTGTTGATGGTTTTTTCCTTTTCAAGATAGTCGATGAATATTATACCATGCGCTTCCCAAAATACTGATGCCATACCCTTGCCAGCCGACTGTTGCATCTTTCCAAGCTTTGCCGATTGGACTCCGGTGTGAAATGATGGAGCCATGTTTCATCCATTGTCATATATCGACGCATAAATCAGGGTTTATTACGACTAAACAGGTTCAAACACAGCTCAGAATCATTAATTCGTTGTTGTTTTGGTTGATTGTGAGCTCGCGCGGCAGAGTCCAAATAATGTTTATCAAGCCAAGCCTTTGCTTCAACAGTGTGTTTTTTCGCTAAAAAGTAATGCTTTATTAACACATGAAATTCCTTTTTATACATTGTTTTCAAACAAAAAAAAATTGCTTCATTCAAAATATTATATATCACAAACTAAAAGTCCGACACCTGTCAAATTTATACACGTGCTAACTAAAAATCATTTGGATTTCATACTATTAGTGCCATCTACAGGTTGGTTGAAAAGTTCCTGCGCTCACCAAGAGATGGCACTGCTAGCTCCAAACTTTTTTTTTCAAGTTGGTAGAAATGTCCTGAGAACACATGCAAAGTTGCAAGTCATTCTGTCAATTCTTTCTTTGTTTACAAGCCATTTGAAGTTGACGTGTCATTGATTTTTTTTAATATGGAATCATTAGATTCTTTGTTTTGAAGGGTTTAAAAGCAAAGGAAATTTATGAACAATTGTTAGAAGTGTATAAGGAGTCCTCACCTTCAAAACGCACGGTTGAATTTTGGGCTGGTGAATTTAAACGTGGTCGTACCAGCCTTAAAGACGATCCACGCGAAGGACGACCAAAAACTGCAACCACAGCAGAAATCGTTAAGCAGGTACATAATATGGTTAGTGAAGATCCAAGTTTGACTAAGAGTGAAATTGCTAATGCCATAGGCATCTCAAACGAACGAGTACTCCATATTTTACATGAAGAATTACGTATGAAAAAACTGTCTGGAAAGTTAGTGCCGCACACATTAACAATTCAACAAAAACTGGATCGAAAACAAATTTCTCAGCGTAATTTGGAGCGTTTTAATCCGAATAAAACTGACTTCTTGCGTCGTTTTATAACTATGGATGAGACTTGGATCTACCACCATGAGCCTAAATTGAAACATGAAAGTTGTTTACCTCCAAAGCAGGTGAAGTCACAACGATCAGCAAAGAAAGTTATGGCATCAGTTTTTTGGGATGGAAAAGGAATTTTGTTGATTGATTATCTTCAGAAAGGTAAAACAATCAACTTAGAATATTATTGCAGCCTTTTGGATCAGCTGGATGAAAAAATTTGTGAGAAAAGACCTGGTTCAAAGAACAAAAAAATCATTTTTCACCAAGACAATGCACCTGCTCACAAAAGTGTTTTGACGATGGCTAAATTCAAAGAATTAAAGTACGAATTGCTTGAAAATGCACCGTATTCACCAGATTTGGCTCCCAGTGACTACTATCTCTTCAGAAATCTCAAACAATTCCTTCGTGGAAAGCATTTTTCGTCGAATGAAGAGACCATAGCAGCCGTAGACGGTTATTTTGCAGAGCTTCCGGAAAACCATTATAAGGATGGGATAAAATTATTGGAAGATCATTGGGACAAGTATATTGAGCTTCTAGGACATTATATTGAATAAAAAAATATATTTCGTAACAAAAACAGTATTCTTTCATTTCGAGCGCAGGAACTTTTCAACCAACCTGTATGTGTCACCCTACGAACTTTTCAGCCAAACGTTATATAAAAATTTCTTTTATATCGACAATTTAGTTAAAAAATATAACAAAAAATTTTGTAAGTTCAACAGTTTTTCTTTTACTAATATTTTGTACAAAAATCTGCTAGTATCAGCAGTTCTTCAGCAGTGCCCTTTTGAACTTATTTTTACGAGCTGTAACTTTAGTAAAAATTTTTTCATTTTACATTTATTTTCTTTTAATTTTTATTGTTTTGAAAAAATAAAACGTAAGTTGTAAGTTGTGTTCACTTTTAGCAACTTTAAGTGCGAATAAGCATTTTAAAAAAGGGTCTTTAAATATTTTCCAAGTATTTAAAATTACTCTCCTTATTAGATTAAGCCTTAATTTAGTTCAGATTTTAGGTTTATCTTATATTAAAATTTCTTTTAAATTCTTTTAATAAACTAAGATTTAACTCAAATATAACAAAAAAATGGTGTATTTAACGGTTTTAATTTTGCTCTTCTTCACTTACTAATATTTAGGGGAAAAAATTGCTAGTTTCAACAGCTCCTCAGCAGCCCTTTTGAACCTATTTTTACAAGTAGTACTCGTAACTTTAGTAAAACAATTTTACAGACCTTTTTCCTATAGTGTAAATTGATTTTATTTTAATTTTTCTTGTTTTGAAAAAATAAAACATAAGTTGTGTTAATTTTTTGCGAACTTTAAATGCGAATGAGCATCTCTTATATTTTTTCCAAGTATTCAAATTTTGTCTTCTTATTAGATTCAGCCTTGATTAAGTTCAGTTTTTAGTTTTCAGTTTTTTTAGGTTATATTAAAATTTCTTTTAAATCAATAATATTCTTTGCAGGAGTTTTTTTTTTGTAAATTGCCCGTTAAATAAATGCCACATTATAATGTAACGGTACACTCAGAAAAAAAAGTTAGTAGAAAAATTTGCAAACAGTTTTCAATCTTATTTTACTATTTTTATACTGATTTTTAGTTAAAAAATGATTATTTAGCAAATCTTTTTGGTATTTACATTTTACGAATTACAGAATTTTTACAGAATATTTACAAATTTTTGTTGCTAATTTCAAAAATCATTTTACAAATTTTTGAGAACCGTTTTGCTAAAATTAGCAAAAAAAATTACTTATTTTAAAAAAGTGGATATTGAAGGAAATGTTATTTCTTATAATGAAAACTTATCCAAACAAACTTAAATTGTCCTAATATGTTACATAGGTTTAAAACAGTTGCGTCCAAACACTAATACTATGATATTTGCGTTTGTAGTAAAGAGCTTTTTTTCAGGGACGGAAAATTCAGTACGTTAGTACTTTTCCATCAACTTGAAAATAACTTTCAAAGAAACATTTTCAAACACACAACGATCAGTCTATGTTCACTAAAAGATATATATATATATTTAATAAAGCGTGGGAACAGTTGTTTTTGTTTATTGAAAACAATGACGGCGATCCCGTATGTTTGGTTTGTGGTTATAATGCTAAACGCAATCACAAATATACCATTGAAAGGAATTATAATACATGCCAAAAGAGATTTTTGAATAAAAATTTAGATAGGGCCAAATTAATAGACGAACTGAAATTTAAGTTTCAAGAGAAAAATTTGCCAATCGACCAATTTCAATATGAAAAAATATCAAAAAAAAGATTCCTTTTGTTGTTGCTCTATCCTTAGCAAAGCACAGCAAGCCTTTCGAAATATTTTTCAAAAGCATTATTAAAGTGTTTTGGCTTAAATAAATTATACAACTTATAACATTTCGAAATTCAAAATTTCCATCCTTGTATTGTGCTCTCATATATGTAAAAGCTCTTGTCGAAGCTCGCTGTAGGTGATAAAGCTCTTTTGTAAAAGCTTGCACATTGTGCATATGAGTTGGACGCAACTGGTTTAAAAGTAAAAAAAAAATTGACTAATTCGTTTATGTTTTAACAATTTTTAAGATTTTTTAGCATTTGATTTTTTTTTTCATTTTGTATAAAATCTTTTTTAAAAAATATAATCAAAATTTTTCATGCTCGATAAAAAAAATAAATTTAAAACTTTGTACTAATATTAATAATATTTAGTATTTTTTTTTTGCTGATTTTAGCAAACAGATTTTAAATTCCACTTTACAAAAAGTCTACTAAAATTTAGTAGCGGCTACTAGTTTTCTATTAATTTGATTGTACTACATGTCAGCAGACATGTGTTGCTAAGATTAGCAAAAAATACCGCTGGGCTCAAATTAGCAGAATTTCCCGTAACAACATTTTCAGTTGCCATTACAGACTTTTTTTGGTGAGTGTAGGTAGAAAATTATCAAATTTTTTGTTAATTTTAGCAGAGTAAATTTACATTTTGAATTAACTAAAATTTTATTTAAATATAAAAAAATTTGTATATTAAATAGTTTTATTTTTGCTTTTCATAAATTACTAATATTTAGGAAAAAATCTGTTAGTTTCAACAGTTATTCCCCAAGGCTCTTTTGAACTAATTTTTAGAATATATCTAGGAAAAATAACAACAAATCTGTCAATTGTGAAAATTGTAAAAATTATGCATAATCTTTATTAACAAATAAACATTTTAATTGCCAGTAATATCACATTCGGATAAGATGTCATTTAAATGTTCTAAAGTATCGACTACCACTTCATCGGCACAGCTGCGAGCTGTTTTGACGCCTTGCTCAGCCAGCTGACGTGTTTGTACCAGAGTCATACTAGCACGATTTAAAACAATAGCAATTTGTTGATTAACATCCGCAATTTTGTCCACATAACAACTGAGGATGGCAGCTAAACCCGAAGGATTATTCAAGACTTTACATTGATTAGGTATATCCATTATTTCCCTAACACTAATTTCAAGATCCGTATTTATCTCTTGAGCATCAGTTTCGAAAGTTGTTAATGTGTCAGTTAGATTTTTGGTACATGTCATCAATGAGATGTCAATACGTTGCTGCAATTCATCTATTGAAAGGGTGGCTTGACAATCGGCTGAATTCATTTTATTTTGTGCCTCCACTATGGGCGAGGATAGTTGATTTAGGGCGGATGCTACCACTACCTCAATATTACCAATTAAAGTTTTGGTAGTATGTTCAATTTTGGTTCTCAATTGCGTCAATAACTCATCGGTGGCAGCTGAGGTGTGAATAGCTAAATTTTCCATAACGTTTGATATCGGACCATTGTTATCAATTTGACGTGCCACGGATGTTGCAGCAAGGACCTATGTATATATTTTAAGAAATATTTTCTTATAAGAAAATATATTTAGAATTTTCTTAGTAAAACTTACTTGTTGATTATGATATAGAAATATAGTTAAAATCAATAATTTTATCATGTTTCAAACCTTTTCGTTAAATGTCAATTTTTAAACTATTTTCGTTATTATCAAAATATCTATTAGATATTTTTTTTTTTACTAATGTTTAAACAACACTTGAGTCATTGAGATATAAACAAGTGTTTTTACTTGTGATTAAAGATAAAAAATGAGTGTTTACTCTTGTAAATTGAAAATTGCACTTTAAATAATTAATTTTTATATTTTGAAATTAGCCAAAAAAAATTAATTAATTTCGGTTAGTCAAATTATTTTCTTGATTGTGCTGAGTTCATAATGAAGCTTTGGTTATTTTGTAATATAGCGGCAATTTTGGTAAGAATATAGAATTTAATAAAAAAATACAAGAAGCACATGAAAACATTCGAAATCACACCTGTAATTTTTAGGTTATTTAAAATGGCTCAAAAATCAGTGTTTCTTTTTCGAAAATATTTTGAGAATGTGAAAGCTGCTATAAGAAAAATTCCGTGGAATCTAGGGACATCAGCATCAGCTCAGTTCTTTCTAGCACAAACTTTTTTTTTATCTAGAGGCTTTTCTATACTTTAATTAATTTCTGTTAAAATTTACTCTGTATGCGTAAATGGAAAAATACACATATAATGCGTAAGTTGGTGAACACAAAATGAGTAAAATTACATTTAAAGTGCGTAAAAATTCAATGAAATTTTTAAATTAAAGAGTAAATTAACCAAATTTGTCCGTAAGGAAACAAGTTTTACGTGTAAATGTACAAATAAAATACGTAAAAATTCTCCAAAAAATTTGTATATTTACCACCACGATGTTGAAAATTAAACAGCCCAAATTACTCTAAAATCTTATTATAGTCCTGAGAGTCTAGGACTTTTTTTTTATAGGAAACAGTCTTTTCACGTAATAAATCTAAAATTAATATAAAGCTGGTGGTAATACTTAATCGAATCTGATTGGCCACCTATCAATACTTGGTGAACGAAAGAAGGGAACGTGTCAAATCAAAATTTTTGAAAAATAATTAAAATTACTTATATAGTGTAGCTTTTGCGCACTCCAATCAATCCAACTATTAAATCCACGAATTTTCAAACAAATTACAATTTTATCAGGCAGCAAAAATGAGGAATATTTATGTCGTTGAAAGTACGAGGGCGGATCAATAAGTCCGGTGCTTTTTGAATGAAACACAGTTTTTTTTTGCAAAAAAAAAAAAAATATTTTTCAACATAATCTCCTTTTAGCTCCATACACTTAGCCCAACGTTTCTCCAATTTTTGTATGCCTTCTCAAAAATAGGATTCTTCGAAGTCCATAAAATAGGCATTTGTTTGATGAATAATTTCATCGTTGGAGGAGCTAAATCTCTTTCCACTGAGCCATTTCTTAGGTTTGTAAATAGGAAATAGTCACTGGGGGCTAAACCCGGAGCATATGGCGGATGCGGTACCAATTCAAAGCCCAATTCATGGAATTTTGATATTGAGACTACACATGTGTGCATCCGTGTATTATCTTGATGAAAAAGAACTTTTTTACTTGCCCATATGGGGTCGTAATATTCGCCGTTTATTGTTTTTTCCTTTTGAAAGTAATCGATGTGAATTATACCGCGTGCATCCCAAAAAACTGTTGCCATCACCTTAATGGCCGATAAACTTACCTTGGCCTTCTTCGGAGCCTGTTCACCCCCATTGTTTAGACTGCTGCTTGGTCTCCGGAGTGTTGTAATGGATCCATGTTTCATCCACAATTACAAAACGCCGCAAAAACTCATTCGAATTGCGGTTAAACAACTTTAAACCATTTTGAAGTTGTCACACGATTACGTTTATGGTCAATTGAGAGCAAACGCGGCACCCATCTTGCAGACAGCTTTCTTAAATCCAACTGCTCATTTAGAATCGAAATGCCTATGACATCAACAATCTCACGCACTTTTACTCTTCGATCGGCCAACACCATATCGTGGATTTTTTCGACTTTTTCGGGTATATTGACCTCAACTGGCCGTCCAGAACGTTCGGCATCTTCCGTGCTTGTAAGCCCACAACGAAAGTCAGTAAACCACTTTTTTACCATTGAAATCGATGGTGCAGAGTCCCCATAGTATTTATCAAGCTTTTTCTTGGTTTGATTGACGGTTCTTTTTCGCAAAAAAATAATGTTTAATGAGCATTCGGAATTCACTTTTTTCCATTTTTAATAAAATCCACGAGGTTGTATGTTTTGAACAGCTGTTAAACGCAAAGTAAATGACGGAACTCGCTCAAAATTTGACAGTAGTCTATTAACAGGTGGTACTTAATGGGAGCAGTGTTGCATTTCATATAACTACGAGGGAAGTTCTTTAGGAATCAGACTGTCATAATTACATTTAAATTCGATGATGTAACGTTTTTTTTTATAATTTTTATATTTTATTTTTTCATCAGCACAATATTTACATTTCTGACAGTTTTGTAATTACTACTAAATGTCGGTACATTTACACACTGATGACAATGATAAACATAACATGATAAATTTTGGTTTTTAAGCACAAAATACTAATTGTAGACACAAAATGTGTATTTATAAATAAAATATTATTATTAATACAATGTGTGTATATTTTTGAAGACGAAAATGTGTACACACAAGTTTTACCCTTTTTTTATAATTTTAGGCGTTTTGCGTGACATTACGCAAAAATTTACCTAATTTATTGTAATGAATTTACAATAATTTTTTAGAGTGTAGATAAAAAAACTTTCGAAATAGTTTACATAATGGAATTTAGAATTTAATAGTTTTCTGTAATTAATAGCAAAAAGTATGAGACGTTTTTGAAATTGAGAATTTTCAGAATACATGTCGGCCCAGAATAACAACGTAACGTACAAAGATTGTCGCAGTAAGAGAAAATACGCACAAAATAACAACTTACGGCCATGACTGCAAAAACTGTCATGTTTACTTTATTGTAAAGAGTTTGGTAGAGATCCTTTCCTCCTCAAAATCTCTTTCGCTTACTAAGTCCCATTTCACACAGAGAAACTTTTGTTGCGGCAATTTTTGACAACTGTCTTTTAAAGTTACTGATAAATTTTTTTCAGCAATTTTTGTCTACATTTGGTTTAAAATGAAT